>OX421493.1:28136569-28529069 GCA_949126835.1 Anisus vortex
ACATGTTTCTTGTTATGCGACGGTGCGATTATACATGTTGATTATAATTTGTAATATACATTGAAGGATGTAATAAGCTAAGATAAATGTACGTTTGCTGTAATGAAGAAAAGAACACTTTCTGTATTTAAAGAGCACATTTAACACGCTTTCTAAAAAATTAATAAGCCAAAGAAATTATTACTGCTATTCTTTCATTAAAAGCAGTAGAATTAATCAAGATACAAACTTCTTGTAAGAAATACTTCTGTAAAACATGATAATTCTTTTTAAATTTCACAAATATAATATTGCTTTACCAACATGTTGATAGGCCTATTGGGTTAATTTTCTAGTAGACAGTAGTTGATATTTTATTTTCTTTGCTCAAATTTTACCCATAATCCATCTAGAGCCCTCATTTGAATTTTACCAAGTCTAATAGGATAGACAGATTTACTACAGGGAACAGGTGTAAACTTTTGTAATATGGCCGCCATCCCTATCTTTAATTCTAGAAGTGCCAACCTCATTCCTATACAGCTACGTGGGCCATGGCCGAAAGGTAGGTGGGCGTAAGGGTGTCTTTCTGATTTATTTTCAGGGTTAAACCGTTCAGGGTCAAACTTTTCTGGTTCTGGATAACGTTCCGGGTCATTGTGGAGGGCGTAAATTGGAATTGTGACTATCATGTCTTTAGGGAAATGAACACCTTGAATGTCCACTGCTTCAGTACACATTCTATTGATCAAGAAAGCAGGTGGTGCTATTCTAATAGCTTCGTTAATGCACATGTCTAGGTACGTTAGCGTCTGGACTTTGTCGTAGTCTGGGAAATCTATGCCACATTTGGCGTCCACCTCTGCCTGGGCTTTAGCGCAGCATTCTGGGTTCATGGCCAGGAAGAACATCGTGAACGACAGGGCTGAAGCTGTGGTTTCGTATCCAGCAAAAATGAAAATCATCGCCTGTGCCTGTGGAAATTGTAATAGAATAGTTACTTGTTAACAACATCAACATATCTTTAGTAGCTGCTTATAAACTAGTGTTATATTAAAGAATCGTTTCTTCCTTTTTTACCATGAATATCAACCAAGGTTATGTTATTTTAGAATAACCAATGAAATGATAATTCTATTTGCAGTCTAAACGGTGTGCTGATGGGATCGTATTGACAGTAGCATGCACTCGTGGCTGCGAGTCCACACACTATATTACCACCACACTTTGGCTGTTGGTTTCATGGTTGATGGCGGATAGCTAAATCAGGATGTGACATGTTGGCTAAGTATATGTGCCTCGAGCCTTTAATTAGAATAGGCTATCAGTGTGGACAGTGTATAATCAGATATGGCATATTGGATTATGTGGAGATTGGGTTTTGACTAGTGTCTCTGGAGTATTTGGTCGCAATGGTGCTGCGATTTCTAGGTGATATTAAGTGTGCTCGGTAAATTTGGCAACGGTATTTTCGTCAACGGTATTTTCGGCAAGGTAATTTTGGCAAAGGTAATTTCGGAATAGGTAAATTCGGCAAAACACGCAAAGCGGTAAAATTGGCAACGGTAAAATTGGCAATCATATAATATCCACTGTTTTTATTAAAAGTATTGCTTAGACTACACTCTAGTAGTCTATGGATAGGCAAACTATGCAATGCGTGCCATAATTGGCACGCAGATCGTTTTTAAATGGCACATGAAAGACCACCAAAATGGTGAAAAGAGCATGATAACATTAAGGAGCACTTTGGCACGTTATTTAACGTGATTTAATGATCAAAGACAAACATTTTAAATAGGCGCCAAATGTAGCCCTTCCCCAGCCCCGGCGTTTCTCCCCCCCTTAATTTACGCCTCGGCAAAGGTAAAGGTAGGCCTATGTGTGTAAGGTATCTAATCTCCCCTACGATATTACGTAACTCTGACTACCTGACCTCCACCCCTACATAGTATGATACCGGTTGTGTAAACAAGAGCCAACGTAGAATGCCCCCTCCCCTCCCGCCCCCGACCAAGTCCATCGTAAGTACTTACCCGACTCCCCTTACGAAGTTCTGCCAATTCAAGTATTAGTGACCCCAGGCTACAGCAGGAAAAAAGGTGTGGGGGGAGGGCGGGGTTGTGGGGTCAAGGAGACGGGTTTTTTTGTTGCTAGTTGTTTTTTGTTGTTGCTAGTTAAAAGTTATTCTTTGTGTCAATACATTTATATTTGATTTTATTGTAAAAACATTCACACAATATTTTATAAAATGTGTCTTTTATATTTACATTATTTTGCTTAGGATACTGGTATTTAAATAATATAAACTTATATGCCTAGTAGTATCTTCTTATCATTTTTATTCGTATATAATCAACATGTTTCATATCAATTTGATGAACAAGACATTGATATAGTTTCAAGTCAGAGATGTGGAAACAGTATGGCGGGAGAGTAGACTTACTCCCAGAAAGAGAAAAAAGTAGACTAAACAGAAATGTTATGCATTGGTGAATTTTAGGGCTTACGCCTCTAACTCTAACCTGCTTTTAAATTCTTTTGGGTAGACTACACTCTAGTCCATGGATAGGCAACCTATGCAATGCGTGCCATACTTATTTTTTCAAAATTGTAATAATAAAATGAAATCCAATATCATAATCAATGTTTTGATAGAAAGACTGATTTGTCTAACTACCAAAAACAATGTTCTGGGATTAAAAAAGAATTTAAACGAATACCGCCCCCTCCAAACTCTTTTAGTTTTCACTGCTTAGCCTGGTGCTACCAAGCTGGTCACTAACAATTTAATCGGTGGGGAGACGGGGGTGGGGAGACGGGGTGGGGAGACGGGGGAGGGAGGGGCTAGCGTTTACTTTTGTTAACACGGCGAGTCTCATTCTGGTGTTTACGAAATATTGCCTTGCCTTGTTCCCTTGTGCTATAGACGGGGGGGGGGGGGGGGGAGGCGGGGTTACATTATTTTAACGTTCCTTTTTTGTATGCATTGGTTAAAGAACGTAAAAGTTTTTCTTAAATTTAATTTTTAGTCAAACGAACTAATTAACTATTTTTTGTTTCCTAATTTGTTTACTTTATATATACATTTTTAGTATCATTTTAGCACGTTTCATAAACTCAACGACTGGGGCCCATCTCCTCCGCCTTCCTCATGTTACGCTATTGCAAACATGTCACAAATCAGGCACTTTCTATAATGCTAACTCCATTTCGTGCCATTAGCTTCATTTAGTAGACTAGAGCAGGTGTCGACAAACTTTAGATATTAGTGTGCCAAAGTAGCATTTCTAAATCTTTCAGGGTGCCAACGGCCTTAATGTCATCCTGCTCTTTTCATGTAGAAGATACTTAAACTTCCTTTTTGTTGGTCTTTCACGTGAAATTTAAAACCATACTGCGTACCAAGTCTAGCACGCATACCGTAGGCTGCCCACCCAGGACTAGAGTGTTGTCCTACCAATACGGTCAATAAAAACAGTGGCTATGTTAAGTTTGCCAAATTTACCGTTGCCAAAATCACCGCTTTGATCGTTTTGCCGAAATTACCGTTGCCGAATTTACCGTTGCCAAAATTACCTTGCCGAAAATACCGTTGGCGAATTTACCGTTGCCAAATTTACAGTGTCGATATTAAGATGACATTTATTTTTATTCTTCGCTCGTTTTGAAATGAGTTGTTGATGTGTTAACTAAACTTTCATAGATATACTTCACAACATCTTTTATACAAGTCACTAGAGAAACTCGGGTAGACACACTATAGAGTCTTTATTCTGAGGTTTATTAATGATTAAAATCCCTTTAATTGATTTTTGATAAATGATGAAAATACAAGCGAAACATACATTATGGGAGCAAATACTATAATATGTTTTAGACTTGTAGAATAAGTGTGAGTCTTGACTAGAATCTCAAGCCTGGTTGGGTCCAAACGCCACTGCCCCCCCCCCCCCCGTTGTCTCAAACAGACTGCCGTAAAACTAAAAAAAATTCTATAAAGACATCTCTGAAGTTAGATTACAACTAATGCACTTAATAATGACAAATCACTTAATATTATTGTTGCCCTTGACTGGTGATGTAGAATGAATCTAACACAGGTCCAGTAAACACAGTTAGAGATAGATGTAATCTTTGCAGTAAGTCATGCACAACAAAACAATGAGCCATTCAATGTGACACCTTTGATGAATGGTACCATGCTGCATGCTTGCATAAGAACACCCCAATTTATATAGCGTTAGGCAATAAAGACACCTCTTGGCACTGTGTACAATGTGGGTTGCAACAATTTAGTTCTGGTCTGCTTAATTCTCATGACCTGGATACCACTAACCCCAACAGTGTCTTGACAAGCCCAGACGTTAATAACTTAGACCTAAATAAGCCCTTAGCTAGATCAACACCAATCAAAATATTTTAAAAGATGACACTCTTTAACACTAAATCCCATAAAACCCTGAATCAGCATAACCTCAAAACACTAAGAATTAAATTCAAAAGCATTGAAAATAAAACTCCTGATTAGGAACTCCAAATAAATAAAGAAGAACCAGACATAATTGCAGGCTACGAAACATGGCTAAATATAGATTTATACTGTGCACGTAGGCGAAACATGCGCTCACCCTGGCTTAGACCACACAGGAAACACATTTAAAATGGTATGCATAAATCTATACGTAATAGCAATGACAATAGCAACTATATGAAAATAAGTACTATCAGTGGGCATGTAAATAAGATATGTTTGTGTATATGTATGTATATGTATGTATATATGTATGTATATGTATGTATATATGTATGTATATATGTATGTATATGTATGTATATATGTATGTATATGTATGTATATATTCATGGAAATGATTCAAAAGCAAATATTAGCCTACATGTTTAAAAACAGGGGTAATAGGGAGAGGGATAAAGAGAGCGAAATATAGAGATAGACAACAGTCTCACTTCAATAATTCGTCAGTGGCGCGAACATAGTGTTTGGACAGACAACTCCTAAAAGTAAATTATCTATCAGACAGTCAGCTATACTTCATGAGAGTTCAACCACTTTTACAAATATCCAAAGAGCTAGATAAAATGAAGAAGTATAATATATACACAGATATGGAAGCTTGTTTTAAGCTCATCATCTCTCTCCTCTTTTCCCGCTTGGACTATTGTAATTCGCTTTTGGCTGGTCTCTCGGCCTCCTCCCTTCAAGGACTTCAACGTATCCAGAACTGCGCAGCCCGACTAGTTCTCAAGAAGAAGAAGTCAAATAATATCAATCCTCTGCTGCGATCTCTACACTGGCTACCCATCAACAAGCGGATCTCATAATAATATAAGCTGGCTTCCCTCTGTTATAGGTGCCTGAATAACTGCGCCCCGGATTATCTTCGCTCTTGTATGGAGCTCTACACCCAGTCCCGCCCACTTCGTTCGGCTTCTGACGCGCATACTCTGCGGATCCCTCGTGTGAGGATAGTGTCCGCTGGCGAACGTTCATTTTCCTACGCAGGACCGTCCGCTTGGAATCACCTCCCACTACAGCTTCGCCAGAGCCCTAGCTATGACACCTTCAGGAGCCGGCTGAAGACTCACCTATTTCGTCAGCAGAATTAGCGTATTACTACATATTTCGTTGTCTGTCTGTATTCTGTAACTGTCGTCTGCGCATAGAACTGTCACCAACGGGATATGCGCTATATAAGCACCGTTGTTATTATTATTATTAGATATTCCAAGCACAGTAATAATAATTATCCGAAATACGTAGTGAAAATTGGAAAAGATAGCGTAGTCTGTGAGTCGTCTTCTAAAACGTCCTGGGTCTATATAGGACCCAAAACAGCTATCAGGAGACGATCCATCATGTTTTGTCAGAAACCCTAATGTCCTTTAGGATATTTAGTGCCTTACCTGGTGGCAATCCGAGACAGTTCGATCTAGGAGCTTTAACCATCAACATTTTTATGGGAAGAAAAAAAGATGGTAAGGTATACTGAAAATTAAAAAAAAACACACACTTACTTGAATTTCTTCTCTTGTCAGCTTCCCAGCAGATAGAACATCTTCTGTTTCAGCTTCAGTAACGAGATCTATAAAGTCGTTGATTTTTCCGCTGAGTCCGTCTTGCTTTCTACTTTCAATGATCTTGTCTACAGCTTTGGCAAAATATTGCAATGACTTAGCAGGTAGTATTGGTAAGCCCAACTTAGAAAATAACTTTCCAAACGCTGGCATAAAAAGAAGTATTGTGAACAGGATAGGGTTGGGATTGATAACTTTTTTAGCTTCGGTGGCAAATTTGTTCTTCGGATCTTTGAGAGTGTTAATGTCAAGACCAAACCCAGTGCTGGCTATGACGTCTAGAGTAAAACAGGAACTGATCTCTCGAAGCTCAACTTCTTCTCCAGTTTCTTGAAAGTGCTGCAAATTTTCAAGCAAAATTCGGGAGTTTCTTTCAATGTGTGAGGTCATTCTTTTGATTCTTCCAGAACTGAACGTTGGGCTGACTATGCTTCGGACACGTTTCCAGTGGTCTCCCTTCAGATTCACCAAATTGAAGGAAAATGGAGGATCAACATTAAACAAGGAATAGCGATCTGAAAAACAGTTAAAGTGCTTGACGAAAATGTCTTTGATCATGTCCAAATCTTTGACTATTATAGTAGGCCTTCGGGAGTCATACCAGCCGTACACCTGTTTAATTAAATATAAGTCACAGTGTGTTAAAACACTAATACCATTTTAATCGAACACTTTTTATTGCTTATTTATTTAGTTTCATTACACTTTTATTGTCACATAAAAAAGATGCAGTATACATTGTCATATAGAAAGAGAGATTGTGTAAAAAACACAATGCTCCGGCGAATTGTTTAATTTGGATATCAGGTCACTAATACAAACATTGTATTCGAACTAAAATATAACAAGTTAACACATGTTGACAAACTTTTGGTTAAAAAAAAACAAAAACAACTTGCTCTATTATTTGATTTTTTTTTATAACTAAGTTACATTTGTATCTCTGTGCAAACAAGTAGGCCTAACGAACGCTACTAGAAATTCAAGACGGCTGATGTTAGGAAATTTACCAATTTTGATCGAGGGATATTGTTGGGAAATTCTTTTTTTTTCTTGCCATAACTCTCTCTGATCATTATAACGTTGTTTCAGAGATGGTAGGAATCGGGTAAAGCCTCTGGTGTTCTTACATGTTTGAACCAAAGCCTCATTTAAGGTTAATTCAACGCTCTGTAACAAGACCACACCCTACTTGGTCTTTATTTTTAGAATCATTGCTAAGTATTATTTTCAATGGCTGAATCATAGTTTACCTTTTTATCTTTGTATTTGTTGTAGAAAACGCTTTGGACTTCAAATATTCCATACTTGAAGGCCTGGTCAAAGTTGCCGAAAAACCACGAAGTGGGCGGGTGCTCGATTCCCATCTTACGAAACACGTCATGATTGGCTGTCATGTATTTGACAAACAGAATGACCAATAAAAGAAGTAGTAGCCCGGTGACTGCCAGAACAAGCATTGTACGTCTTAGTTGTTTTATTCTGGTAAAATCTGTAATTGTCAATCTGAAACATTGCAGAAAGTGATATTTTAAAGAATCAATTGTAACAATAGAGATACAAAATAAATACACTAAGTATAGCAATGTTATAATTATCTGTTTATTGCTGGTTAATATTATGATAATAAAAACAAGATTCTGTACAATGAAACAAAATGAAATAAAATGTCTACGATATTATTTTTTTATGTTTTCAATATGTTGGTTGAACTTGTTAATAACTGTGTTTTTTTATTGTTAATTAAGACACCTTCTATTATATTATTATGTTGTAAATATTCTATAAGATATTCTATATACAAGTAAAAGTATCCACTTGAACCATATTGACCCATTGTATTATGTATAGGCTATGTAGGAAATATGATGACGAAATCCAAAATCTGTTGCACAAACAAGTTTAGATAAAAGTACGATTATTATTTTATTTGTCTGTGGTTATTCACATATGGAGCAATCATGTCCTCAAACGGACGCTGTAAGTCAGAAATTCATGCAAGGATTGGGACTGCGATGGCGGAAATGGCGTGCCAAAACAACAGAATCTGGACCTGTAAAAGCATTGGTCTCCCAACAGAGCTCAGACTTTACAGAGCCCTTGTCAGTGCTATTGTTCTGTATGGATGTGAGGCAAGGACGCTTCTATCAGCAACTGAAAACAAGTTTCAGGCTTTCGAAAATAAATGCATGAGAAAAATACTTCGAATCTCTTACGTAGAACACAGGACTAATGCGTATGTGTGGGAAAGAATATCCTCATTTGCAGGCCCTCAAGAAAACATTATGGCAACAATCAAACAGCGCAAACTGACATGGCTCGGTCATGTGTTGCGGCACAATAGCCTGACAAAAACAATCCTCCAGGGCACGGTAGAAGGTGGACGTGGGAGAGGCCGTCAGCGGAGATGCTGGTTCGACAATGTAAAGCATTGGTCAGAATTACATTTGACTCAACTATTGACAACCGCTTAAGATAGGCAAAAATCCAGAAAGTTGACAACTGCCGAAATGTCCATTCGCTCACCCCAACGACCTCAACGGTCATGGGACTGATGATGATGATGATTCACACATGTGTGCAAATTGTCTACGTCAGCCTATTTGCACACTGCATGCACACAACTGAGTGGACGTCACTTTGTGTTGTTTTTAAGAAAACAACATTTGATTAGCAAAAAAATGTGTTATCATAGTAAATACAAACATAGATTCTATCAATTTTAAAACATTATTACAAGAAGTAAGTTTATAAGGGAGTATTTATAATGGCTTATGCACATTTTTTTTTTAAATTTCGTATATAGGAAGCTTTTCTTTATAGCATTGACATATTAGGCTTATAACTTTAAGATCTTTGACGATTGATTGACTAACTATAAGGATTTGTTTTTTTCGGATAATAATCATTCTATTTAGTCGATTTCACTATTTTCTTTACTGAAATAAAATAAAATAAATGCTCACCAATGAAACTGTACTTCCAGTGCTACCAACTTCAAGTAAGTACACGGAGAACTCAACTGAAACTGTACTTCCAGTGTTACCAACTTCAAGTAAGTACACGGAGAACTCAACTGAAACTGTACTTCCAGTGTTACCAACTTCAAGTAAGTACACGGAGAACTCAACTGAAACTGATTTGAATCGAAGTGTTATGACTAAAGCTAGGCCATGTTGTCGTTTTATATCGTCTGAACAACAAGAGGCGTAACAGCAGAGGCGGTATAGCCAGTGTGTTCAAAACATTCAAGGCCTCACGAATTAACCCATAGTATGAAAGTAGGCCAAAATATATTGGGCCAAAGTTCGAGAGGTTAATTTTATTTTTAAACGTCCTTCACCTTTAACAAAGATAACATCAAGACTAAATTGCGCAACAATCAACCATCTGTACGTGTATTAGTTGTATCATGATATTATTACACGAACGTCTTGCTCTCCCTTTTTACAGTTTCTCAGTCTTTCTGTTTTTAAACGTTTTTTGCCTTCGAAAAGAGAATGGCGAGGCAAAGTTATCCATTTGCACACATGGTATTGATTATAAGAATAATGCTCTTTAAACAATGTTGATAAAAAAGATTCATTTAATCAGGTGACAATAGATCTACTAGTTGATCATTTCGTTCCAGGTTCTACCTGCGTTGAAAAGAAATTTCAAAAAAATTGGAAACAATTTTTTTGTTCTATTGCTCTCAACTTAACTAGACTGTCTCTATATTTTAGGCTCACCATGTTGCAGTAGTGTAGTCCGTAAATCTTAGAGTTTTTTTTTCACAGGTTGCAATAAAACGATTTGACATTAACTATAACATTGTTAACTTCTGGCAACAAAATATTGGCCAAGAGCTTACGAAAGCAACTTGTTAATATATAGATCTATTTCCTTTTATCGTTCTTAGCTTTGTACGGTGACAGTGGGCAGAGTAAAGATTGCAAGCTAGAAAGGTGTAAAAAGGGAAAAAAAAAAGAAGTTTTAGAGGGGGGAGGGAGGCATCTCAACACTTGCACTATGTCGACATAACGTGGGTTATTATTGTAAAGAAATACGCTTTAAATGAAACAACCCCTCAATCAAAGTGTTTCATATAAATATGCAATTTTGAAGATTTTGCTCTTTGTCATAACAAGTAAACTAAGAAACAAAAGCAAAGTTAATTAATCTATTATTTATTTAAAAAAACAAGGATTTAACAGTGCACACCATAAGGGACTAAAAATCTGACAGGAAGTGTTTTTATTGGAAACACTTTAATGTGTGCCTATTTTCCTCTCAATAGGATGACGAAAGTGGTTCGATTAGTCTCCTAAAGATTTGCTCTTTAAGATTGTATATTAAAATAAAATAATTAAATTAACAATAATTGTAACGACAGTTTTGTTGCATTTGAATCATAAGTGCTACTACATAAAAAAATGTCAGTTTTTTTTCATTCTAGTCCTAGGTCGTTTTAAAATAGGCCTCTTATCAACTCCCGTCATATGCCTTCTCATTAACATGAAAGTAACATTATTATTATTATTATTTTTCGCTGAAAAAATAAAGCTCACAATTTCACATTTCGTAGCAAGGAAAGACGACTCTAAAAAGGGGTCGTCCGTTAATTTGGTCACAAAGTAGGCAGTGGAGATAGGCTGAAAAACACTTTGACAATAATTATTTTAATTGTTGCCCCGGGACAGTAGACAGGGGGGTGGGGGAGCAGGGGGAGCGGCCGCTCCCTCTCCGACCATTTTCGAAAAAAAAGGAAGTTTCGGAAAAATAAATATAATAAAGTTGTAGTTAGAAATATAATAAATACTGTTCGATGTTCATTGCGAAAATGAGCAGTAGATGCAATCAATTTTGCAGAAATTACCATCACTATTAGCTGCTAGAAAAATAATCGTGAATGGTTAAATAAAAACTGCACTATTATACAGTGTGTGTATCCTGAGGCACAGGGTTTTCTTATAACACTTGATCAGTTGCGAAAGCACAAATTAAAAAAAAATAATTTTTCAACAGATTTTTTAATAATATGTACTAAATTCGCTAAAAATTTTGTTATTTTTTGTCACGCGATAGTTCAGCCCCCCCCCCTCCCTGGAAACCATTTCTGGCTTCGCCCCTGCACTTGATACGTACAAATTCTTAGTTATTCTATTAATCTGAAAAATTGCTAAAAGTGGGGCCTTTTTCCTAAAATTTCGCTCACGCTAGCGTCAAAACCTGGCTACGTCACTGCCCTGGGAAGGGCTCATACCAGAACGTCTACCTACAGGGCTTCACTGTGGCGGTCAGCGTGAACGTTTCTAGTCCTGGCCAATATATGGGACCTAGCAAAGACTAAACAGCAGAGGTTAGAGGTCCAGTGCGATTGGGTCCCGTTTCCGGGCATACTTACATAGCAGTACAGACCGATGGTGTGGCAAAGGTGATAGAATCGTTCTAAACACACACCAAATTCACAAAGAACGAATTTAATATGGAAGAAGAGGGAAGGAAATACATATGAATTATCTTTCTTTCACAAGGGCACTAAAAATGATTGCCTGATGTCATTAATTAACGTCTCATAAGCTAATATAAAAATCAACAAACAACAATCTGCAAAAATGTTCCCGACACGTAGAATCTCAGAACTGACTTGAAGGTGCCACTCCCTCTCGTGCAGGAAAAGCTTTGGGTGCCAAGGTCAAGTTTTCTAAAGACGGTCAAATTTATAAGAGAGACTGGCGGTCCAAAACAAAATAATAAAATGTGAAATGCAGAACGAGAAATAAATTATTATTTGACATTAACAACATTGAACAACATTGTATTGACCACACATTACATAAGTACAATAAAGGCAGTTACAAATAATATATAAAATAGTAAGCAAAACATACATTTAAATTCAAGAGTTAAACAGATACACATACTCTGTCGTACATATCGTAGGACAAAATAATCTTCTTCATAGCAGGAGCGTCTGTAATAATATATATGATAAGATATTTACACATATATTCTTTTTATAGTCTATTATTTAGTTCTATTCTAATCACATTTACATTTGTACTTCATCAAAGGGATGTAATCAAGAAATTAAAATGATCAGAACAGTCATTTAAAAACAATAAATATGAAAAGTATCTATATATTAATTTTATATATTATAATATTAATTAGTTTTTTTTTAACCCAGCAAGATTTTTACCTGTTAAAATAAACAATTTTGTTCTCTGTTTTATCTCTGAACTGTATTTTCAAATGAGCAACAGAAAAAAAAATGTAAACAATCGTAGTACGCAGATGTTCAAACTAAACTACTCGATTACATTTAATTATAACTCGTTAACATTTCATCTAAGAACATAACACATAATATATAACATATAATGTATTCCATTTGTGCAGTATTTCTTTACAATTATTAATTAAGCTATCTATGCCCAGTGACTGAGTAGAATCACGATTCACTCAGGCTCAATTTGTCTTGTGGGAAACAAAGATGATTCCACTTTGGCTTGGGAGCAGAAGCTAGTGAAAAAAGACCAACTTTAAACGGTATTTTACAGCTCAAAATATAGTGATGATAGTTATCAACCTACAACACGATAATTTAATAAAAAAAACAACTCATATATGCACAGAGAAAAGAACACTTAACATATTTTAAGGATACCAATATATACAAATACATAAGAATTATCTTTCTTTCACAAGGGCACTAAAAATGATTGCCTGAACTAGACAGAAAAAAAAACACACACACACTACAATTTGTTATATTACAGACACTGCGTCTAGAGATGTTTGTAGTAAAGCTGTAAAAATTAAAAAAAATGTATTAAATATTGTATAAAAGTTACTAATATATTACATGCTATGATAAAACCATTAATTTTATTTAAACATATATTATTCTAAGACAATTACAGAAGTATTGAAATATAATAACTGAAGCAATGTAAAAAGATTTGTTTGTAATCTTTCATAATATGTTTAACGTAAGAAGAAATATATTTATAAATTTTTCGTGAAAACCAAGTTAAAGTCCAAAAATATATATTGTCATGTATATTAGTTTCCAAGTATTGGAACACACAATGTTTATTCCCCCCCCCCTTTTTTCTCTTTTTCTCCCTACACACGATTTTGTGGGCGGGGCTTAGTCTTTCCCATTGCCTGGCGTTTAGTAAGAAGGCGAGAGATTCTTGGTAATTTTGGTATTCAGTGTTGACCTCAAATTCTCGGAGTGACTAAGAATGGTCGATTATTTCGGCATGGGGGAGTTCATATCATTTTTATTATGAGTTTTGTAGTGATACCATTATTTTCACCCCTCCTAGTAATAGGTCTGTCCCTTGTACCACCTGAATAGTATTTAATGATTTGTTAGTCTGAAAGACAGTGAGTTTCGAGATAATTCCTTTTGAGAACGCTTGTGTTTGCACTATTTTATCCTAACTGTACATAATCTTCATTGTATATATTGAACATATCACCTGAATTAAATTATCAACAACATTTACACTGAAGCTTCCTCGTCAAGCTACTATTCTATTGTGTTGTTTACAATACTATAATATTTATCTACTACTCTAACGTCAAGGAAAGGAACTGTTAGAACACAAATCCTGAGTTTGTGCCCAGGACTATAAGAAGAGTTCGTGTAATACTGAAACATAAATAATAATAACTAAAGTCTACCCTAGGACTAACGAGAATTATCAACAAGATCTACACAGCTCTGGCCACAAGGGGATTGTGGACGTAACAATATTGACATAGACACTAAATGCTATGAGCTATTCAACTTCTTCTTCACCAGAAACAACACTTTTTCCCCAATGCATTAGCGTTGTTGTTTTTTCTACTATCATTTTTGTTCAAGAAATCTTATTCTATTTACCAAAACAATTTTTCGCTTCTAAATATGAGTTTTTAAGTCAAGATCTCATTGTCTAGTTTTGTATACGGCATAATAGGAAAGGTCCAGAATAAGATGAACAATTTCAAATAAACTGATTATTGAAAGTCCGATCCATAAACCAATGCTTCCTCCAAGGTCAGACAGCAACTGAATCAACTAAAAAGGAAAAAAAAATGTTACATAGACATAAAATATGGGTTAGACATAGACTGTTTAGACATGTGACATAAAAGTACATTATAACTTAAATTTTTTTAGATACATCTAGTTTAGTTATGGGTTTGCAATCCACTGGAATGAAATTTTGAGTAGTCAATGCAATGTGATATATCTATCTAATATTATATAAATGACTTCCTGATCTTATATATTTATGGCTAAATGATTCTGAATTTATGGCTACCAAATCCTATTGTTATGGCTAACTAATCCTATATTTATGGCAACCGAATTCTATAGTTATGGATACCAAATTCTAAAGTTATGTATAGTTATGGCTACCAAATCCTATATTTATGCTACATAGTTTTATATTTAATTCTCTAGTTATGGCTACCTAATCTTATAGTTATGGCTACCAAATCTTGTATTTATGACTACCAAATTCTATAGTTATGGCTACTACCTAATCCTATATTTATGGCTACCAAATTCTATAGTTATAGCTACCGAATTCTATAGTTATGGCTACCAAATTCTGTCTTTATGGCTACCTAATCTTATAGTTATGGCTAAATAGTCCTATATTCATGGCTACTAAATTCTATATTTATGGCAACCATGTCAGTACTTTGAATTCACAGATTTATTTTGTACTTCTCCATTTGATCCTATCCGCCTCCAATCGGCATCCATCCTACAGCTGGTAAATTTAAGATCTTCCCAAATCTTCCCAAATGGAGATTTGTTAAAAGTTTCACCAGATTACAAACTCGGCCCTAGATGTTGACAATTTATAACTTTAGATAACGGATATTATATTAAAGTTAAGGTTTCTAAATTTTCGATATCACAAAAAATGTCAGTATAGAAAAACAAGCTTAAAAGCTAAAAAAATTTGCTCTAATTTGCAATATCTTTTTACTCTAATGTACATTAATAATAATAATAATAATAATAACGGTGCTTATATAGCGCATATCCCGTTGGTGACAGTTCTATGCCCAGACGACAGTTACAGAATACAGACAGACAGTCTTTTTGTTTTTTGCAGAGTGAGATTAAGATGAAGAAACTCAACATTTTGCTGTAGGTCTACTAAGAAATGAGGTTGTTGTTGCTTAAACCAGGAATGGACAATCTTTATCGTGAATACTATTCACGTGTGTCTGTCAGTAAAAGTTTTAAAATTGGTTTCTTAATATTATTAAGCGTTTTATGATTTTTAATTGGTGGAGATCCAAGGAAAAATATATTTATTCAATTCTAGGTTTCTGTGAGAAAATTATTTGTGGGAAAAACTTAAATGAACAAACTGTTTTTTGCTTAAATACATTCTTAGTAAGTAGAGTACGCGTCGGCCCAAATTGATCCATAGCTCCAGTGAAGCAGCGTTCTCCAGTTTCTATGACCACGGCATACTAGGTGATTGTGTGGCTAGCACTATGCACAACCGCCTTCACTTTCCCCCAACTAGTGTCAGGTACCCATCAGTGCTGGGTAAACTCAGGGGCACCCTCAAGTCCCGGGAAAAAATCCTAGCCTGCACCAGAACTCGAACCCAGTATTTTCGGATCGCCAGTCTACACATAGGCCGCCTATATTATAAAGTAGTCATTGTCAAATAACGTGTAGTTACATCACTATTTTAAAACTTACTTCGTAATTCTTCTGCTCCAGTAGTTCCTCATAGTTCAGATCACGATAGAAAATATTCAGTTTGATAAAATTGTCTCTGTAATTAAAGTTATATCAACAGTTACATTTTATGCGCCTATTGCTTTCATTTGCAAAATTACTAAATTTAAACCGTTTCAAAATAAAGCAATATCAATGGGTTTAAAATATTTTCTTTAAATCAAGTACAGTTTTATTTTGTTTATGTTAATAGACTCTCGACCATAAAGTCGAACATATAAAGAACAACAAAAACACTAGAGGCATAGAGACTCGGTGGGGAGAAAGAGATCTGCGCAACAGCCCGTCTTGTCCAAGGCCAGTGCCTTGATGATCAGGCCTATAGTTTAGTATTTGTGCTACTGGTAGACAGTACAGGCATACCAGGAATGCCACCACGTTTATGTTCCGAGCGGAATTCCGCAAGTGGGGAAACTAAGCAGTCTGCTGAGAACATACTCTATGTTAGGGTAGCATGTCTAGTACAAAGTCTATATATGGCCTCTAGGCCCTCCACTTTCCGCGTCACGTTGTGGAAGTAAGAACCATAAAGATCGTTCCTTTTTTTTTTAAAGAGATCACTCAGTGGGGTCACTTTCCTATAATCGCTACGGATACTTTTTCGTATTACGCTCAACGTCAGAGTTGAATATTTTATTATTCTTATGCTTCAAGGGACGAATGACCCCAGCTCGAGTCCTTACTTGACAAAGGTTATTACATTTATACTAAAGGTATGTCATAATTTTTTTAAATAAAAACCGACACGTTAAGATTTCATAGTTGGTCTGATATTCCAATGCTTGTGTTATTAAGTTCATACTACAGGCAAGATCTTAAATCTTCCATAAAAACAGTCACTTTCGATGCTTTTGTAAGTTAGATATTCCAATTCTGTTTATGTGTTGTTAAGATTAAATGCTACAATAAAAACTTACTGAATTTCGTTTGCCGTTTTATTTTGCATTTTGTGGCACCTGTCTGTCTCATTCTCACATACATCAGCGACCAAGACATCCTTGAATGTTAGTTAAACATGTAAAATGAGACATCCTTGAATGTGATGTAAACAAGTAACATAAGACATCTTTGAATGTGATGTAAACAAGTAACATAAGACATCCTTGAATGTGATGTAAACAAGTAACATAAGAATCCTTGAATGTGATGTAAACAAGTAACATAAGACATATTTGAATGTGATGTAAACAAGTAACATAAGACATCTTTGAATGTGATGTAAACAAGTAACATAAGACATCTTTGAATGTGATCTATCTACCTATCTGTCATTCAATCAATCAATCTAGCTATACACACACACATACACATATATGTATATATATTATATCCGCGTAATTTACTTACAATTAAAAAATATATTATATTCTTTATTGTAAGTATCCTAAAGTATTAATATAAGAAATTTACCGCAATTTCTTGGTTAGGCCATTGCCGGTATCCACTCTGTAGATCATAGACTTTTTTTACTGAAAGTCAACAATGAATATGGCGTTACAATTTTAAATATACTTTTCTATCACAACAAAAAATGAAAACATTTCTATTACAATAAAAACAGAAAACATGTATATCAAAATAGACGCGGAATATCGAACCTGCACGGGTTAAAACATTTGCAGCTTGCGTCATCAGCTTGAAAATTGTTTTTGATACCAGCAACACAATTCATCTCTTGTCGAATAAAAAAAAAACAATTGAAGAAATTAAATGAAGAAATTCTTTATGGGTGTAAAATGAACTACGATGTACATTGTCACTGATCTACGTTATTTAAAAGTTAATTTTAGAATTTCCTTGAGATTATGCCTATAGGGCGTTTGCAATCACGTGACAAAAATCACGTGTTTTTTGTCTACTTTGTGTAATGGTGTACAATGGCCGCCGTATTAATATAGTTTCATATAGGCTCGAGCTTTTTTTTTTTTATATTTTGTGTTTAATATGACGATTAATGTATTAATATGGATTTTATTAATTCTATATTAGAAAAATAGACCTATCTCAAGAAGATTCTTACATTAAAAATGTTATATTACTATTGAACCTACAATGAAAATAACGAATGACTCCAATAATTCACTTCAATGAATCCATTTAAATGCAACATTTACCGGCCAGATATTGAGATTAGGGATGTTAAAACCGGTTTGTTTTCAAAACCGGTTTTCAGTTCTATAAAACCGGTTTAAAACCGGATTTCGATTCTCCCCCCCCCCCCCTGCAATGTCACAAGTCACAGGCCGGAAAAGACAAATGAGCGTAGATTTGTAGGTGTATTTGAAAAATATTATATTAATAAGTGTTTGCATAGCATTCAAGAGGTTGATTTGTGTGAATACATTATGATTTTGTACACTTTACCATAACATTCTTTAGAAATAAAAAAAATATGGGCTAATTGATTAAAACCGATAATAGCTTTCAATAGTGATAATTTGTGCACCGTTGACTTAGACTTGTAAAAATAATGTATTGAATAGGACCACGTAGCGCCAATCAAAAGTAAAAAAGAATGTGTATATTTTAATGCTGCCGTTAATAATAAAGCACAGACGCGGTGTCTAGCCGAATTGTTCAGGATCACAGGACAAAGCTAGTTTGCTCTCTCCATTGCGTACATCAAAGAGTCGTCGTCGGCATCCGTCCGTCTCGAGTGACGATGGTGTAGCTTCATGGGTGAGGTATCCAACTGCACCGCCGAGAATGGCTGTGTAGGCCAACCCGGGAGGGGCAATCCCTGCCGCACTTGAGGCACATCAAACAGTAGCGCACATCTAAACGATGAGCCGACATTTGGTTTGATGTTGTTTTTATCGCAAGCCATAGTTGGTATTTGGAGAAAAAAAAAGAAACACAATATCTAAGACTAAATAGCATTAGCAAGGCATTTCAAGAATTGTTTTGCGTGAATCCAAATTTTTTTTTAATATTTTCATCAGAACCTATAAAAAAAATACAATAAAGGGTGTGCTACTTGAAGTAATGATTACCTTCCAACCAACAAACCGAGATCCGGTTTTAAAAATTAAAACCGGTTTTCAAATTAAAAACCGGAATCCGGTATTCCGGTTTTCGTTTAACATCCCTAATTGAGATGATGAATTGAGCTTAGAATGTTGAAATTCGTTGAAAAAATACCATGTCAGTCTTTCTCTTGTACTAGTAAGATGATCTACGACGATTTATCTAATGATTTGTGCGTAGGATAGCCAATATTCAGATGTGAATTTGGCATGATAAAGAAGTACTTCACCATTTTTGTACAACAATTGGCTTCTATTTATACAAATACGTCACTAAAAAAACCTAGGCCACGCCCATTGCGAACGCTCTATTGAAACCATGCAATGGAATATTGATGGTAAAATTGTAGATTCTGATTGAAAAACAAAATGCCTTTAACAATGAAACCGTGGAATATACAAGTATAAACCTGCCCGTAGAATTTAAAAATCTACTATTAAAGTTTGACAATCTATCTGCTGTATTAAAAAACACTACCCGTATAAATTGAAAACTACCAGAATGAAAAACCTACGTCATGTAGCATTTGAAAAAAAAATGTGTCCCCAGATTTTGAATACCTACCTGAAGAATTAAAAACACCTATGTGTAGAATTAAATCCGGTCAGAAGAATTTAGAAACATCTGTAGAAATAGAAAACCTACCTGTAGACATGGAAAACATACCTGAAGAAATGGAAAACCTACCTGTAGACATGGAAACCTACCTGAAGAAATGGAAAAACCTACCTGTAGACATGGAAAACCTACCTGAAGAAATGGAAAACCTACCTGTAGACATGGAAAACCTACCTGAAGAAAAGGGAAAATCTACCTGCAGACATGGAAAACCTACTTGATGAAACGGAAAACCTTCCTGTAGACATGGAAAACCTACCTGAAGAAATGGAAAACCTACCTGTAAACATGGAAAACCTACCTGAAGAAATGGAAAACCTACCTGTAGACATGGAAAACCTACCTGATGAAATTGAAAACCTACCTGTAGAAATTGAAACCCTAGCCTACCTTAAGAAATTGAAACCCTACCTGTTCAAATGGAAAACCTACCTATTGAAATTGAAAACCTACCTGTAAAGTTTGAGCATGAGTTGTTTCCTGTCAGTTTGAGTAATTCATTGATATGATTGTAATGGGTATCCTGGCATTCGCATTCATCAGCAATTCGCTTTAGATAGCAGATTTTCTGACAGAGCTGCAGATTGATTATTTATAGTATCTATCTATCTATTTATCTCTATCCTTCAATGTCTCTTTATATATCTCTCTCTCTTGCTCTCTCTCTCTCTCTCTCTCTATGTATATATATATTGAGAGAAAGATAGAGAGAGAGAGAGAGAGAGAGAGAGAGAGTAAAGCATGTTCTTAATTGCCCGAATCGTACTTCGCCGAACAGCCCGAGCAAGGGTTCGCTTCGTAAATTGCTCGCCTTTCGTCGTTTTCGCGCTTAACCGGGCGATCTATTGCTCGACAAGCGACATCTCGGGGGGTATCGGCGAGCCAAATTCGGGCGAACGATTGCTTCGTCGACATGTTGACGAAGCCGCGTATTGATTGGCTGAATTGATCACGTTCATTATGCGAAAAGGCACCAAAATTTCCTAGTCTTAATTTTAAAAAATGGCGTCTTACAAGACAGTCAGCTGTCAGAGATGTCAGAGGACAGTCTAGTAATATTTATAGATGCATGGGAAAATGTTCCATGCCTGTGGAACTCACTCCATCGGGACTATAAAAATAAGGGTGAAAAAACCAAGGCCTTGAACAATATTGCCCAAAATCTGTTTGCAATGTAATCGCAACACACAAAGCTTCTTCGTCTATGAGCGCAGCCATTTTGCAGCATTATTAACATCCGGCAGTTCGCCTCAGCGCTAAAAATAGACCTGTTAAAAACAAGAGCACCAGTTCGCTGAGCTTCCTAGCCCTTCTAATGTCGGCGAAAGTGCACGAGCCCATTTAAGAGCAAACTGTCGCTCTTGCGAATTGAACAATACCTGATTCGACCGAAACTAGTTCGGGCAATTAAGAACATGCTTAAGGGACTCATTAATTAGTGTTGAGATAAATATATAATGATAGGTATCTAAAGACTGACAAAAAATCAGACCACTAAGTTTAGGTGAATAGATAAAAAGATAGAAGGACAGACTTATTATACTTTAGTTATAAAGATATGTAGATGCAGGGGCGAAGCCACAGGTGGGGGCTAGGGGCACAAATCCCCCCTGGAATTAAAAAAAATAACATTTTTTTCAATTTTTTTTTGTAAAATCAGTACTAAGTTCGCCAAAAAGTTGGAAAATATCTGTCATGTGAAAGTTCAGCCCCCACCCCGTGAAAAAAATTTCTGACTTCGCCCGTGTGTAGAGGTAAAGAAAGTTAATTATATAATAGATACGTTCATTAAAACATTTAAAATCACCAACTTTCTAAGTTTTTAATAACTGTACATTTCTCAAACTCGACTATTGGCATGGTATAAAGAAATACAACTCACATTTCGAGTATAAGTTACATTATAAAGTTTATTATATTCATCCGCATCCACACAAGGAGTATACGGTTCACCTAGACGAGTTATTTTTATCTGAAACATTGAAGAAAATAATATACTTATTCTTTTAAATAGTTGTTAAAATATTAAACCAGTACAGAAAAATGATATTGAATAAGCATTAAGATAATATAAAAAAATTCAAACCTGCTTTAAACCAATCATAACTTGCTGCCCTGCGGGGATCGCAATGCCTTCAACGCCTGGAATGGGCACTGTGTTTTGATCATGTATAACTATCTGGGCACCTTTACCGCTTGTCACATAAGGAAGATATTCATCGGTCTCAAGATAAATAATAAGTTCTAATCCTGACGGTACAAAGGTATAAACATTATGAGAATAAAAGAAAGAAGTGAAATACCTTTTCCGAGAGCTCTAAAACTTTATAAAAAACGTGGGTACATTTATTTATTTAGAATTTCAAGTATCAACTCATAATTTTTTGAATAAAGTTGCTTTTTTTAAAATACTTTTATAAAAAGTTCAGTTTGTAAACATACATTTCACTTTTGCTTCAAAGAAGTTGACATTAAAATTAATTTAGTGATTTTCTTTCAAACAACATTCAATAAAGCTCCCAGTTTGGATGCACACAAAAAGAAGTATCTGGGAGTGCGCTCATTTGAATCAGTGGCACCTTCTCTATGGAACAGTTTATCTCAAACACTGAAAGAATCTGGGATAAAATAGTCTTAAAAAAAAACGTAAGGACTTTTCTCTTTGGCCAATACATCAGCCACTGTAAATCACACCAAGAGCGTACTGAGCATGCTAATACATCAGCCACTGCAAATCACACCAAGAGCGTACTGAGCATGCTAATACATCAGCCACTGTAAATCATACCAAAAGCGTACTGAGCATGCTAATACATCAGCCACTGCAAATCACACAAAGAGCGTACTGAGCATACTAATTTAATAGCATTGACAGAAGCGCTATACGAAATGCCCATTCTAATCTTAATTTTAAATGATTATTTTAATTATTTAAAACATACAAAAAGATAATAATTTTACTTTGGATGAAATTAACAGAGCCCAATTTGATAACTAAAATCGAGTTTAAAAAATAAATACAAGAAACAATAAGAAATGTTTTCCTTGTATAACTGTTTTCTCTATTAGATATCAGTCATAATGTCTGAGAAGAATGAGGATGTAAAGCATAGAATGAACAAGCTTTAGTCTATTTATTTACACATTTTCAAAAATTCAAGACAAATAAACGAATAGAAGTAGAGGGTTAATTCTAAAACACTTTATTTACAAGTTGTATCAACCATTAAATTATTCTTAACTCACCACCAGAGGGTCCACTATATTTAGAAATAAATCTTTTATCTTGCAGTGTGTAGCAGTTGCCATACTCGGCAGTTGTGATTTGGGTGACATTTCTAAAAGGACTATTTAAAACAACAACCTCACTTTAACATTATTTAGTAAAAATTTAACTGGTCATATAATGCAATGAAAATTTGGAGCCCTTGAGCCTGTTAGCTATCACTAATCATGCAAGACTATATAGTTTATTGGCTAAATGAAAGTTAAAAACACCAACAACATGAACAATGGTTGAAAGACTTTTACATGCTGCAGATTCTAGTGGCGAATGAGCATTGTCTTATCATATCTTCAAACTGATGACCCACAGAGCTTTGTTGGGATCTGTTGACGAAATGGGAAACAAAAGATGTTATTGTATGTGGTACAACCTAGCTAGAGCAATGTGGAGTAATTTGGAGTAACCTAGCTAGGACCTTGGGGCTTATATTAGCTAGGACAATGATGCGCAACCTAACTAGAACATGGTGGTACAACCTAGCTAGGACATTGGGCCGTAACATAGCTAGGACAATATCATGAAACCTAGCTAGGACAATGTCGCAAAACCTAGCTAGGACCATGGGGCTTAAATTAGCTAGAACAATGAGGCGCAACCTAACTAGTACATGGTGGCATAGCCTAGCTAGGACATTGGGCCAAAACATAACTAGAACAATGTCATGAAACCAGCAAAGACAATGTCATGAAACCAAGCAAGGACAATATCCTGAGACAAGCTAGGACACTTTCATGAAACTAACTAGGCGAATGACACGAATCCTAGCAAGGACAATGTCATAAAACCCAATTGGGACAATGAGCCGACAAAGTCAGTAAATCTAGATAGGACAAAGTCATTAAATCTAGCTAGGACAAAGTCAGTAAATCTAGCTAGGACAAAGTCAGTAAATCTAGATAGGACAAAGTCAGGTAATCTAGCTAGGACAAAGTCAGGTAATCTAGCTAGGACAAAGTCAGTAAATCTAGCTAGGACAAAGTCAGTAAATCTAGCTAGGACAAAGTCAGTAAATCTAGCTAGGACAAAGTAAGGTAATCTAGCTAGGACAAAGTCAGGTAATCTAGCTAGGACAAAGTCAGGTAATCTAGCTAGGTCAGAGTCAGTAGATCTAGCCAGGACAAAGTCAGTAAATCTAGCTAGGACAAAGTCAGGTAATCTAACTAGGACAAAATCAGTAAATCTAGCTAGGACAAAGTCGGTAAATCTAGCTAGGACAAAGTCAGTAAATCTAGATAGGACAAAGTCATTAAATCTAGCTAGGACAAAGTCAGTAAATCTAGATAGGAAAAAGTCAGGTAATCTAGCTAGGACAAAGTCAGTAAATCTAGCTAGGGCAAAGTCAGGTAATCTAGCTAGGACAAAGTCAGTAAATCTAGCTAGGACAAAGTCAGGTAATCTAGCTAGGACAAAGTCAGGTAATCTAGCTAGGACAAAGTCAGTAAATCTAGCTAGGACAAAGTCAGGTAATCTAGCTAGGACAAAGTCAGGTAATCTAGCTAGGACAAAGTTAGTAAATCTAGCTAGGACAAAGTGAGTAAATCTAGCTAGGACAAAGTCAGGTAATCCAGCTAGGACAAAATCAGGTAATCTAGCTAGGACAAAGTCAGGTAATCTAGCTAGGACAAAGTCAGTAAATCTAGCTAGGACAAAGTCAGGTAATCCAGCTAGGACAAAATCAGGTAATCTAGCTAGGACAAAGTCAGGTAATCTAGCTAGGACAAAGTGAGTAAATCTAGCTAGGACAAAGTCAGGTAATCCAGCTAGGACAAAATCAGGTAATCTAGCTAGGACAAAGTCATGTAATCTAGCTAGGATAAAGTCAGTAAATCTAGCTAGGACAAAGTCAGGTAATCTAGCTAGGACAAAGTCAGGTAATCTAGCTAGGACAAAGTTAGTAAATCTAGCTAGGACAAAGTGAGTAAATCTAGCTAGGACAATGTGGCTTAACCTTTAGAGGTCTTCTGTCTATATGTTATTTTCCATCTCCATCTTCCTATCTTATCTTATACATTACAGCCGCTCTTTCTATAATGTATACTGTTCTTTTATTATGTTCTTTTATTCTAATTTCATTGTTGGAAATGAGATCTTTCCCTGTGAATCTTTTTTATTTCCACTCCCCTGGCATATGCCTTTCGAGAACTTTTTGACTGTATTTTCATTGATTTTGATCTTTCTGGAGTTTGTCAAATATTTTAAAACGTCTTAAAATAAAAATAGCTTAAATTTCACATATAATATTATAGTCTCTTACAGCCACTCGAAAACCAAACATTAGCTATCAGTTATTATATTAATTTACTCACACGGTCATATTGCTGAACAAGTCTTTGAAGTTTTCAGCTATTGTGGCTAGATTTGATCTCTTGGCAACGGCTTCCCAACTTTCTGGCTCATTCTGTTGATTGTACAATAACTCAAAGTTATAGCATGATGTTCAATTTGTCTAACGAAAATAAACTATAGTTTTCCATAAGACAATAATTATAAAATGTTGTAAGTAAAATTGACGAGTCTTAAATAGGCAATTTGGATGAAAATGCATTTCCGCTATATGGTCGTGAACAATCGTATAATTATCTTTTCGGCATGTTTCAAGTGCATTGTTTAACTTCCGGTTTCATTTTGTTTTGCTTACAATTACGATTGAAAGCAAAGATTTACGCCTTGTTGCTGACTTAACATTCACGGATGTTGAGAAATTCATTGCACTTTCAACAGCAAGCTCAGGCTGACTACAAATAAACAAAGGCTATATGTATTATTGCGAGGATTATGTCTTCATAATTAAAAGAGAGTATGCCAGAATTTATAGCAGACGGCAGCCATGTTTTTATCCAATTTAGCGAATAGGATCGGAAGTGATGTGTCATTCAAAATTTATGCATGCATAAGATTTAAGACTCGTCAATATGCATATTAAACTATTCCTTAAAACCATTTTTATACATTAGGCTAGTGAATCAGCGTTAACAGTTTTCTAGCCCTTCTATCAAGGGGAATGTGTGGCCAGAGTTATACTTAGCCGACTTTTATCCTATAACTAATTTCGAGTTCTTCAAAGCTTAGTAGTCTCCAGATTTGGGGACACATTCTAGCGTTTTTTTACATGAATTTTAAACCGATACCTGCAGAATGGCTCGACCAATATGTGCATTTAAAACACCTTTAAGTAATGTTTATATAGTATTTTATAATTTAGTAATTTATAATAAACGTGAATGCATTTAATAGTGTTCATCAAAATATCATTGTAAAAAAGATGAATTGTTTTTCTTTGTCCTTATACTCACTTATAATAGGAAAATAAAGTGTATAATGTATGTATCTTAATATAGATAAACTAACCTTGTCGTAATATTTATCTTCAGTTGCATCGTAATAAGAATCATAGTTATCATCAATGGTATCCAGAAAATCTGTGTCATTTCTAGAAAATAGAGGACACACATTTCATTTCTTGGAAATAAAGGACTCTTAATGCATTTCTAGGCAAAAAGAGGACATATGTGTCAGATATAGAAAATAGAGGACATATTATATTTAATTTCTAGGTAATAGAGGACGTATTTTTCATTTTTAGGAAACAGAAGACTTATAGATAATTTCTAGAAAATAGAGGACATGATATGTGTCATTTATAGAAAATAGAGGACATATCACACAGAACAATTAGCTTAATGAATCATGTCACAAAAATACTCCTCAGAATAATCATGGAAAGAATAAGAAGTAAAATCCGTCCGGAAATTTCAGAAACCCAGTTTGGATTCGTAAGATAAAAGCACAATAAATGCTATTTTCACCTTATCTATGTTAATTGAAAGATGCATCCAGATGCAAAAAGACCTGTATCTATGCTTTATAGATTATTCTAAGGCATTTGACAAAGTCAAACATCAAGATCTATTTAATATATTACAAGATCTGGACATAGATGGTAAAGACCTCAGAATAATAAGAAATCTATACTGGGAGCAAGAAGCTGCCATTAGATATGAAGGGGAGTTAAGTGCATTCAAACCAATAAAGAGAGGAGTAAGACAGGGATGTGTTTTATAACCAGACCTCTTCAACATCTACAGTGAAATAATACTCCGGAATATCGAACACCTAGATGGTATTAAAGTTGGAGGAAAGAATATAAATAATCTAAGATATGCAGATGACACAGTACTAATAGCAGAATCAGAAAGTGCCCTGCAAACTATTCTAAATAAGGTGGTAGAAGAGAGCCGACGTAAAGGATTAACACTCAATCTCAGTAAGACCGAAGTAATGGTAATCTCTAAGAAAAGACAACCTCCAAGATGCTCTTTATCCAGTGAAGGTGAAAACATCAAGCAAATCAATTCTTTCCAGTATCTAGGCTATACAATAACACAGGAAGGCAAATGCAACAAAGAAATAAAGAGAAGAATCGCAATAGCTAAAAACAGCTTCATGAGCTTAAGCAGTATCATGAAAAACAGGAATATCAGAATATGTACCAAAATGCGCATACTGAAGGGGTATGTTTGGTCTGTTCTTCTATATGGATGTGAATGTTGGACTATTGATAATGAAACAAGGAAAAGATTGGAGGCAGTAGAAATGTGGTTTCTAAGAAAGATGATGAGAATATCACGGACTGAAAAAAAATCTAATGCAGAGGTGTTGAAAACAGCATGTACCTCAAGAGAACTCATTAACACCAATAGGAATAGACAGATGAAATTTCTAGGACACATCTATAGGAAAAATGGTATAGAAAGACTGGCTTTGTGTGGGAAAATATCTGGTAAGTGAGACAGAGGAAGACAAAGGCTAACATATGTAGAAAGCCTGAACGAATGGGCCACGAACAACAACATAAGTAATAATAACTTTCTGCAAAAAGCTAACAACAGGAAAGAATGGAGAGTCATGACCGCCGATGTCTGTTCCAGACCTGGCACATAAAGAAGAAGAAGAAGAGGACATATGTGTCATTTATAGAAAATAGAAGACATGTTGATATGTACCTTTATGGGATAAGAAAAATATTCCCTTCCCACATAATATATAAGCTATCTGTGAAATCTATAATTAAATCTTTACGTCAGTGGAAACACACGCACACACACGCACACACACGCACACACACACACGCACACACACGCACACAATCCCCAATCACAACTAATCCAAATAAGTGAAAGTAAATTATAAAGAGTGTAAATTTGTCCCATTTCGACTCTTGGCTTGTATATATCTTTACAATGAATGGTGAATAACTGCATAGCTGTAGATATATAAACTTTGTTCGTGGAAGCACATAGCGCACATGAATAAAAGTTATTGCATCTTTTTTGGTAGATAAAAATTTTTTTAAATAGTTTCTGCTCAATCAGGAGTTTGTTTATCCAAAGTTTCACATTAATCACGATATTTGAAAAAAATAATAATACAAATATGTAAATTAAAGTTCGAACATTTTAATCTTTTTTGGGCCGACTTACTCGTCATCCTGGATATTTGTGGCGTCAGCATTGATTCCAATATTAGTTTCACTGGCCATTTTCTTCGGATTAATTTTGGTCAAGTTTTGGACATACTCTTTGACTATAGACGACGCTTCGTCTTCCTGTTTATAAAAACAAACAAACCACAAAGGGAGGTAAACACCAGATAGAAAATAATAAAATTTAACTTGCTTAACAGTTTACATTTCTAATAAAAAATATTTAAAAATTCCACTGTTAAGCCTTAGACCAAGGGTCGGCAAATTAGATAATAATGTGTCAAAGTAGAGTTTCTAATACATTCAGCGTGCCAACCATCTAAAAGTCATCCTACTCCAGCAACCTATTTCTTGTGTTAAAGAAACTGTATTTGCTTATTTGGGTATCTTCGGCGTGCCATTGAAACTTGATCATCGTGCCAAGTTTGGCATGCGTGCCATGGGTTGCAGACCAAAGCCTTAGACTACATTATATGGCTGAGTATATTGCAAGACTTTCTTTGCAGTGACATCTCTTCATATATCGCAGCATTTCCAAAACTTTATTTCCATACTTGTAGGCCTACTCCTGGACAAAAGCGTATTCTTGAGCCTACCCATATTCTAACAATAGTTAAGGGAAAAGTAAAGGCGGCAGAGCCTTGGATAACGTTGTCATGATATTGACATTGCAATGAGTGTAAAGTTTGTATCTTACCTTGGATAACCTCATGATATTGACATTGCAATGAGTGTAAAGTTTGTATCTTACCTTGGATAACCTCATGATATTGACATTGCAATGAGTGTAAAGTTTGTATCTTACCTTGAATAACCTCATGATATTGACATTGCAATGAGTGTAAAGTTTGTATCTTACCTTGGATAACCTCATGATATTGACATTGCAATGAGTGTAAAGTTTGTATCTTACCTTGAATAACCTCATGATATTGACATTGCAATGAGTGTAAAGTTTGTATCTTACCTTGGATAACCTCATGATATTGACATTGCAATGAGTGTAAAGTTTGTGTCTTACCTTGAATAACCTCATGATATTGACATTGCAATGAGTGTAGAGTTTGTATCTTACCTTGGATAACCTCATGATATTGACATTGCAATGAGTGTAAAGTTTGTATCTTACCTTGAATAACCTCATGATATTGACATTGCAATGAGTGTAAAGTTTGTATCTTACCTTGGATAACCTCATGATATTGACATTGCAATGAGTGTAAAGTTTGTATCTTACCTTGAATAACCTCATGATATTGACATTGCAATGAGTGTAAAGTTTGTATCTTACCTTGGATGACCTCATGATATTGACATTGCAAATAGTCACTGCTGGGAATTCTAAGCTACTAAATCCAATGTTGACTTCTGTGTGCGTTGAATACATCAAGAACTTTGACACCAAACTAGAAACAACAAAACGTTTGCTTTAAAAGTAATAAATAACAACAAGTTTGTGTAGTCTTTGTTGAAGACATTTATTCCATAGCTCATCATTTTATTGTACACGTTTGATAGCAATTACAGGCAATCATGATATTGAGTTGTAAAATTATTTTTTTCCTAAGTGATGTTGACCCTGGCATATTCCTACTTTTAATCATGAAATCTACTACTAATTAGGCTTAATTAAAAAAAAAAACGCATAAATTTGTTTCTATACGTGTGTCGATTTAAAAATTAATTTAAAAAAATGTGAACGATTTTCATTGTAACTGATCCTAATTTCTACAGTCCGTGACAATATAGAAAAAGTTGTATTTATGGACTTATATGGCTTGTATACAATATTGTTTGTGTAACAACTGCTGCAATTCTGCAACAGTTCTCCTGCGTCGGCTCCATTGGTTCCCTGTGAAAGCCAGAATTGAATAAAAAGTGGCAATACTTTGCAATACAATAAAAACTAAAGTGAGAACGATTTTTTTCGGTATTTAATTTTTGTTCTTGCATATTGTATTAATAAAACAATGTTGAGAATGTTTCTTTCGGTATTTAGTTTTTGTCATTTTTAATTGTTTCTGGTCGACCTGACCCTGGCATATGCATACGAATTGTGGCCTCAAGGACTGGCGTAGTGTGTAAACCGCCGATACATTCCCAATAAGAATACACTGGCGGGCGAACGCATGAAGGACAGCCCCGCAGCGGGTCCGAGGTCCTTTACACTGCCGAGAGGCCACCGGGTCTCGGTGGGGAGGAAGCAATGGACGCTGCAATCCCGTCTCAAGAACCACCCGGTGCCTGGATGCATGTACCTATGGTATAGGTAACGGGTGCTAACGGGTGACAGTGTAGGTATACTGGCGAGCCACCACGATAATGATCCTTAGGGGAACCGCAGTGAACGATCGATGGGCTGCGGAAACCTTCCCCGTTACACGGCACGCCTTCGGCGTGGCGTTGGGTGGCTAGAGCCCGGACAGAGCTTGCTCAATCCTAAGCGTTACGCCCTGGACACAAGAGCCGAAAGGCTCGTCCGGGTTTTTTAAAGAAACTTTTAAATTCGATATTAAACTGTAGTGAACAGTTGTGTTGACTTGACTTGTCAAAAAATGCTATCGAAAAAAATAGGCCCTATATTACAACTAGAGGCTTCTTTGCATATATAACAAAATGTTCAAGTATTACATTCAATGAATACCAAAATATAGGCCCCCAGCGCCACATGAGATTATAGGAGGTTTTCTGGCATCTCCTCCTAGCTTTGACGCAACAATAATAAAAATACTTGCGTAATTGCCAATTTAATTTAACATTTTAATATTCATTGGCCCCCTAAACTCTTATGGGCCCCGGTACGGCGTACCGACTGTATCCCCCTCTCGTGGGGCCCGAGTGTATCTCGCGTTCAATATAGTAAATGAACGGAAACGGCCATTTGCAATGTACGTTATATTTATTTGTATAGCTGGATATACTTTTTTTGATTTATAAAATTAACTCATTCATAATTATACGTCATAAAATAAAATTCTCTATTGGAGGACGTTTCTAATTTATACCTTTTACTTTTGGCCCTATTAGTCAAACGGCTTAGGCGCCTATAGGGGACAAACATATATATAATAATATAAATAAACAAACTCACCGTAATTATATATATTACTGATGATGATTGATGACGATTATTAACATATACACATCAAAATAACTGAGAGAAAAATGAGAGTGTGTGTGTGTGTGTGTGTGTCAGAGAGAGAGAACGAAAGAGAGAATGAGTGAAAAAGAGAGAGTAAATGAGTGAGAGATTGTGAGAGAAATCATATTTTTTTCGCCTTTTTACTACATCTATGTGCTTATGTTTGCGTGTGTGTGTGAGTTGGAGGCAGATAGTGAAAGAAAGAGAGAAGAGATATAGTGAAAGAAATAGACAAGAGAGATAGTGAAAGAAAGAGAGAAGAGATATAGTGAAAGAAATAGACAAGAGAGATAGTGAAAGAAAGAGAGAAGAGATATAGTGAAAGAAATAGACAAGAGAGTCCGTGTAATCATTTATAATTGAACTTACGCAAAAATACATAGAAATAAATGTTCTTTTTTTCTTAAATGGCATGTAATTGGTTGTCTTACCAAACCAACCAAAACCAACAACTTAACATTATTTAAAACCCTCATTTAAACGCAATACTAGACTAAACCATGGATACGCGTGACTTAGCTTGACTTAATCCTGTGTATCCACATAGGAGAATAGGGCTGCAACTACACTGGTGTAGTTTTGGTTTCTGTAGCATTGATATTTTTTTATGGTGTTAGGTCGCTCGCCCCACGACCAACCCTCCTCCTTTACCCGGGCTTAGGACTGGCATGATACCTCCGAAGGTGATAGCCGGCGTAAGACGCAATAATTTTCTGCATTTTTTGCATACAAGATACTATTTATTTAGGATAATGATCTAAACCAAAAATGTAACAGAAATCCACATAAAGGTCTGATTCACCTGTGTAAATGATATATCATAGCAGCAGTTCCAGCTAAGATCATTAATGCCCAAATAACTTTTACTTTTCGATTTTTGGAGTCCATTAAGAAGATTAAGCCATTCATCGATGAGCGTTCCCCATAGAAGGTGAACATTTCACGAACTTTAGACGCCTTGTGGTCATCTTCTGACGCCTTTGAATGGTTGTCCGTCGACATTTGTACATCTGAAATACAAAAGTAAATAAATGTTTTAGTACGTTTTCCAATCTAACTACAAAGTTAAAAGCTGTAATTCCAGGTTGCAGATGCAAGTTTTGATATTATTTGTATTAAAACAAGTGTTGGCTATGAAAATCGCATTATGCATTTCATAAGAATAACTCTCGACATCCGTTGGAATGCAGGCGATTTAGAAGTTGGAAGAATATTTTGGCTAGATTCTTGAAAGCCTTATTCAAAATCTCCCATTGATATGAATACAAATGAAGATCCGTTCTGCTATAAACGACGTTTTGTTTTTGGCAGCAAAAACAAACAAACATAAACTCTTACAAATCTAGTTCTAGACATGCCATAAGGGTTTGGGCTCCGCAGCCGTCTTGTAGAACAGAGGACCTCACCAACTCCTATCGGATGTGTGGATTTACAGAAATTATCGCATGATCATAATGGACATATTGATCTTATTAGCTCATCGTTGAATGTATTATTTCCAAAGCTACTTATTAGCTTTTCGGTGAGACCATTAACTCGACAGTTAACTCATTAGCTCTTCGGTGAGCTCATGGTGGGAAAGTGGCGGTGAGGAAATAAAGTTGGCGTACCGGAGGTCCTTGGCTCTAATCCTGGTGTAGGCTAGGATTTTTTCCCGGGTCTGGATGTTGTCCCTGAGTCTACCCAGCTCTGATGGGTATCTGACCTTAGGTGGGATGTTGTAAAGGCGGATGTGCTCGCCACACATTCACCTAGTATGCCGTGGCCACAGAAACTGGCGAACGCTGCTTCACCGGACCTATGGATCAATTCGGTCCGATGGGTACTTTACTTTTTTTTAATTCTAAAGTAAAGACATGTACACTTAAAAAAGAGTTACTTTTTTAAAACAATTCTGCTTACGTTCTAATTATTATAGATTTACTCTTAAGAATAATTTTATATTACTCTTTGTAAATATTTTTTAAGTTTTCAATTTCTGAACAAAATTCCAAAGTAAGAGTTGATGGAGAAAAAAAAAGTGTAAAGAAAAAAATTGAAATTGACTATATAGAGATGTACAGAATATAGACCTTGTTTTACATTTGTTCAATTGATATAGAAAAACATATACAATTGTTAAAAAGGTATAGAGTTATAAAGAAGTATATTTTGTTTTAATATTTCATACATGTGCATGTTTGCTTTTGTTTGTTTGTGTGTGTGAGTGAGGCAGGCAAACAGAAAGGGAGAGGATATATAATCTTCGGCCACACACGTTTAGTTAGTAGAGACCTATTTAAAATGTTAAGATTGAACGTCATCTGCTACTGGCTACATTTTTTAAAGAAAGATTTACATACTCTAAAACCTAATCGCTATGCTATTTAAAAAATAAATAATCAGAAATAGCCACATTTATGGGGTCTCATTCATAATTGTGTAGCCATATACATGTAAGCCCTAGGGGCATATTAACATTGTTTAGATGTTACCAAAGACTATAATATAATAAGATTCACAATTTGCTTTGATATTTCTGCTTTTTGATGACTCGTAAACTCCTGTTAGATAAGATAAGATTGCTTTATTGATCCAAATAAATGGACATTTGATTTGATGAGGGAATTTGTTATCACAAACGGAATTATAGACTTACGGTTTAGATTAGTAATTCGCTTTGATTTTATCAATGGAAAACTACAAACTTTTTATCCCATTGCCTGTTGTTGTCACAGAATTTAAAGGAATATTAGATGCAAATTAAAAATTTTAAATAATATATTTGTAAAAATAATTGTTTTTATTTTTTTATTGCCGTTTCATTATATTGAACTTAAAATTCTAGAAGAATGCATTTATAGAAGGCGCGTCTTATCTTATCTTATACATTACAGACGCTCCTTCTATAAAGAAGATTATTGCGTCCTACGCTCATCCGTGGTCCGAGTCTAGTCTTGCATTTTTATTAATATTTTAAATGATGTTATGTTACTGGTTTTCCTGGTTTGTTCAGGCAACCCATTCCATGCCCGAATGCCACTCGGGAAGAAAGAGTACTTATTTGCATTTGTTCTCGCATAAGGGACAAGTGTTTTTGTCTTTATGTTTATCTGAGTTTTGCAACATGTTGTCATTGTGTTGTATTTCTAAATTAGAGTTTAATGCCTTATGTATTATTACTACTTTACTCTTTGCCCTTCTGCCTGCTAGTGTTTCTAGGTTTAATGATTTGACTAATGGTGTTACTCTTGTTAATTGGGAATATTCGCTAGTTATGAACCTTGCAGCTCTTTTTTGAATTAGTTCTAATTTTTAATGTTTTCTTTAGTTGATGGGTTCCATACAGAAGCTGCATATTCTAGTATAGGCCTAACTAATGTGAGATAGCATTTTAGTTTTATGTTCTTATTACATTTGTAAAAGTTCCTTTTTATGAATCCTAATGTTTTGTTTGATTTTTTAATTACTTCATTTATATGAATATAACTCTTATATATTATAAGATAAGAACTCGAATTATGATTAGAACCGAAAGTTGTAAACAAAGGAATAATAAATGTAAATAAAAACTTTTAAATAATGTATTTGTAATAGCAAATGTTTATAGAAGGAGCGACTGTAAAATATTATAAGATATGAACTCAAATTATGATTAAAATCGAAAGATCACGCTTTTATTTGTTGCGCACCGAAAACGCTCTAAAAATAGCGCAAGCGGTCCTCTTATTATAGTCTTTGATAATACGTCATCTGTCTATACTATACTATCAAATTCAAGTCGCTAAGCGTTCCGATACACAGATAAACTGTTACATTGACTGACATATTTCTTTGGTCTATTATTATATAGATAATTAGTCTCTGAAAACAATTAAACAAAATAATAGTTCCATATAAGACCATCTCAGTTTGGCCAGAACTTTATCCCAAATAATTTAGCTGTTCGGTTAATGTTTTGTAAGACTTATACCATGGTTTGCAACACAGTAAGCTACTATATAAATATATTTTGTTATAATTAACAGGTGTTATAGTTAGATTCTGAAAACAAAAGGCGTTAACCCACAACGTTCAAAGTATTTATGGCTGTGCATGTTGAGAAGTTCTATTTTTGTTATTTTCAATCCTTAAATTTCTAAGAGAATTTTTTTTTTAATTTCTGGCAAGTACTGGGAGATGTTAGCTGTTTATACATTTGAGCTAATAGAGAATACAGTAGAATTAATATATATTATATATAGTGATTAACGTTGGAGATTGCTTTCAAACAAACTTGAAACAATTATCCCACAGGCGGTACACAATTTTTCCCTCCAAAGTTCTAGATGCGTCTGTTCAAAGAGTTTTAATCTTACACGCTATGGTGATTTCTTCAGTGGGCCGTAATCCTTTAGGAGTCCACTTGCCTAGAACTGGCGTCCAGAAATAATTGTAAAGAACCTGGAGAGTGAACGACATGCTTCGTTTCACTCGTGCATTTTGCCATGTGGAACAAAGCTATGGGGCACGAGTGACATTATTAAATAATCAAATATTAGCCAGTACTGAGTGTTTAGATATATCTTCAACTTGTTGGAAAGAAACGTCAACTTCTTTAGTTCTTTTTTTACCAAATCTGTTGGCCTAAAAGGTGTCTTCAAAAGCGAGATAATTTAAGGCGTGTGTCACGAAGTGTCGTTGTAAATATGGGGATCAAATCCTAGCAACACTATAACTTATTCTGTGAATAAGCGGTCGGGGGGGGGGGGGGCGGGGTGTGATGCTCCGGAGGGAGGAGAGAACCCATGAGGGCAACAAGTGAAAGTAAATCAACTGGACTATGACATCGATTACACAAATCATTACCGTGTATAGTTTCATTTGTAAGCAACATTAAAGTAATTTTTTTTAGAACGTTTGTACTTAACCCATATCTTGCTGAGCTCTTATTTTTTCTTGATTTTTACTTATGTTATAGAAAGTCAAAGTGTAATACACAAATGAAAGTTTGTTTGTGAATTTGTAATTTTTTTTTTAAAGGAATATTTAGATTTTAATTTGTGTCTTTTAAGAAGGACGCCAGCAGAAAATGGTACCGTGACATTGCATGTTTGCCAGAGAAACAGACCTTCTTATCTCAAGGATAAATACATATGTTTTTAACAATTTAAGTTAGAATGTTTAATTTAGAGCTTTTCAAAAGAATAAGTTAAGAAAATAGCGTAATAAAACATTGGCATTCTAGTGGTACGCGGGCACAGAATGGGTTAACTGAACAAACCAGGAAAACCAATAACATCATTGAAAACACCAATACAAATGCAAGACTAGACTCTGACAACGAATAAGCATAGGACGCAATAATCTTTTTTACAGAATGAGCGTGTGTAATATATATTATAAGATTATAAAAGTCAAATTAAATTTAAAAAATGAAACTCACTTGCTCGTCAACAGCCTACTAATTAAACATAGATTAATCTTATACTGAATGGCCAACTTCGTGGCCTATAAGCTATTAGCCTACCATATTATTATCTATTCAGATAATAAAAATAATAAAACAAAAGTGTACGGTTGGGGATAATGTAATTCTTAGCAAAGTGACCAAACAGTTATAGAAAACATCGCTTTAGCCGTTAGTGACAGAGTGACTGGAATCACAAAGACAGAAAACCCAGTTATTTTTTTTTAGCGGCTCAAGTATAAACATCAAAAAGGACGCGCCGAAGACTGGTGTTATTAGTAAGTCATAGTTGGGATTGGGAAAAAACAACTTTAAACCCTCTCTGAAATAATATAGTACGTGTATTAAACCAACATGATATTATTGCACAAACGTCTTGCACTCCGTTTATATAAGAACACACAAATGATAATATTATTTCTTTGACAAAAATATACAGTTTCTCAGTCTTTCTGTTTGTAAACGTCATTTTCCATCGAATCCGATTGGTTGCAAGAAAGGGAATGGCGAGGCAAAGTTATCAATATGCACACATGGTATTGATTAAAAGAATAATATGCTGTTAGAAAAAATAAAAGATTAATTTAATCAGGTGACTGTAGATCTACTAGTTGATCCTTTCGTTCCTGCTTTTGCTTGCATCTAAAAAAAAATGTAAAAAATAGTTGGAAAAAAAGGTATTGTTCTTAATGACTCTATTGCTCTCAACTTAACAATTATGTCTATATATAGGCTTACCATGTTACTGTGGCGGAGTCTTCATTGAATTGGGGAGCTGGGTACTTTATATCCGTAAATCTTAGTTATTTTTTGTACCACAGGTTGCAATAAAAAGTATTGACATTAACTATAACATACTTATCTTTTGGCAAAAGAAATATAGGCCAAGAACTTACGAATGTAGCTTGTTAATATATAGATCTATTTCCATTTATCGTTCTTAGCTCTGTACGGTGATAGTGACGGAGCTAGGATTGCAAGCTAGAAATGTTTAAAATGGGAGCAAATATTAGAAGTTGTAAAGGGGGGGGGGTAGGTATATCAACACGAGCACTATGTCGACATTGACTAACAAATAATTTTTGGGAGGTCTATCAGTGGCTAAAATTTTTATTAGATTTATTAATTATTTACAATTTTGAATTGTCATTTTAAAAAGGAACATGTTCCCATTAAAATGGGTTATCATTATTATTGTCAATCAAAGTGTTTCGTACAAACCGTATAAATATGCATTTTTTAAAAAGGGTTTGCTCTTTATCAAAACAACTATACTAGGAAACAAAAGCAATTTTAATTGGTCTATTATTTATTTAAAAGGTTGGTGCGTTAAATAAGGATTTAACAATGCACACAATAACGGACTAAAAACCTGACAGAAAGTGTTTTTATTGGATACAATTTAAAATGTGCCTATTTTCCTCTCAATAGGAAGACAGAAAGTGGGTCGATTAGCCTCCTGAAGATTTTCTCTGTAAGATTGTATATTTAAAACAATAATAATAGCAATACTTGTAGCGTTATTATTGCATTTGAATCATAAGTAATACTACATATAAAAATATATCTTTTGTTTCATTCTAGTCCTAGGTAGTTTTAAAAAAGGCCTCTTATCAACACCCGTCATGTGCCTTCTCGTTAACATGAAAGTAACATTATTATTATTATTATTTATTTGCTGAAAAAATAAAGCTCACAATAGAGTCAAATGAAATTCAACATTTTGTAGCAAGGAAAGACGACTCTAATAAGAGGTCGTCCATTAATTATGTCTACAAAATAGGGAGGGGAGATAGGCCGGAAAAATACTTTGACAATAATTGTTGACCTGGGAAGGGCTCAGACCACAACCAGTACCGATAGGGCTACACCTTGTTGGTCAGAATGAACGTTTCTAGGCCTGGCCAATATTTGGGACCGAGCAAAGCCTAAACAGAAGAGGTCAGGGGTCCAGTGCGATTGGATGCCGTTTACGGACATACTTACGTAGCAGTACAGACGATAGTAGGGCAAAGGTCTTGTAAAAGAATCGTTCTAAACTCAACCCGATTTCACAGGGAACGAATTTCTCCTCCGTGCAGGAAAAGCAGTGGGGCCAATGTCAAGTCTTCTAAAGAAGGTCAAATTTATAAGAGAGACTGGCGGTCCAAAACAAAATATGAAAATGTGAAATTCAGAAGGAGAAAAGAAAACTAAGTGATTATTTGACATTAACATAATTGAACACTATTTTATTTGTTATTATAAAAGTAAAAAAAAAAGACAGTTACAAATAATATATAAAATAGTAATCATAGCATACATTTAACTGAGAGTTAATTAGACATACATATTCTATCGTACATATAAAACACATATATTCTATCGTACATATAAAACACATATATTCTATCGTACATATAAAACACATATATTCTATCGTACATATAAAACACATATATTCTATCGTACATATAAAACACATATATTCTATCGTACATATAAAACACATATATTATATGGTACATATAAAACACATATATTCTATCGTACATATAAAACACATATTTTCTATCGTACATATAAAACACATATATTCTATCGTACATATAAAACACATATATTCTATCGTACATATAAAACACATATATTATATAGTACATATAAAACACATATATTCTATCGTACATATAAAACACATATATTCTATCGTGCATTTAAAACACATATATTATATGGTACATATAAAACATATATTCTATCGTACATATAAAACATATATTCTATCGTACATATAAAACACATATATTCTATCGTACATATAAAACACATATATTCTTCTCATATTTAATTATTTAGTTCTACACATTTAAATTTGTACTTGAGTCATAAAAGGGAAGTAATCAAGAAATTAACATGAGCACAAAAAAAAATTTTTTTTTTTTTTAACCCCGTTATATTTTTGCCTGTGAAAGTTAATTATTTTGTTCTGTGATTTATCTCCGATATGTATTTACAAATGAGCCCCAGAAAAATGTAAACAATCATAGCTTGCAGATGTTAAAACTAAACGACTCGAGTACATTTTATTATCATTCGTTAACATTTCACACGAGAACACAACATCTAATGTAATATATTCCATTTTGTGCAGTTCTTCATTAGAATCATTTATTAAGCTATCTATACTCTGTGACTGAGTGATAAAATCATCCCGATTCACTCTGGTTTAATTTGTCTTGTGGGATACTAAAATTTCCACTTTGGCTCGGGAGAAAAAGCTAGTGAAAAACACACATCTTTAAACGGTCTTTTACAGCTCAGAATAATAGTGATGATAGTTATGAACTTGCAACACAATAATTTAAGATAATACTTGGAAATGCAAAGAGAAAAGAACACATGGCATATTTAAAAGAAACCAATACACATACATTCATAAGAATTATCTTTCTTTCAATAAGGCACTCAAAATGATTGCCTGAACTAGTCAGAAAAACACTAAATTTTTTATATTAAAGACATTGCTTCTAGAGATGTTTGTAGTACCCCAGTATTTTTAAAAATTTATTAAATAATTTATAAAAGTTACTAATAGATTAAATCCTATGATAAAATCATTAATTTTATTTAAACATATATTATTCTAAGACTATTACCGAAAAAAGATGTGTTTGTAATCTTTCATAATATAAAGTGAGAAGAAATGTATTCATAAAACACCAATTTCAAGTCCAAAAATGTATATTGACATAGACACTAAATGCATTGATTTATTCAAATTCTTCTTTAACAGCACATAATACTTTTTCCCAAATGCATTAGCGTTTTTTATACTATCGTTTTTGTTCAATATTTTATTCTTATTTCATTCAACTAAACATTTTTCGATTCTAAATATGAGTTTTATAAATCACGATCTCATTGTCTAGTTTTGCATACGGCATAATGAGAAAGGTCAAGAATAAGATGAACAATTTCAAATAAACTGATTATTGAAAGTCCGATCCATAAACCAATACTTCCTCCAAGGTCAGACAGCAACTGAATCAACTAAAAAGGAAAAACAAAATGTTTACATATATTGTAGGTGACATAAACGTAGATTATAACTTTACAAATTTTACATACATCAAGTATACTCATGGCATTGCAATCCACTGGAAAGAAATTTTGAGTAGTCAATGCAATGTAATATGTAATCCTAAATTTATTGCTCTTGATTCCCATATTAATGGCTACCTAAATCCTATATTTATGGCTACACAATCCTATATTTATGGCTATTAACTCTGATATTTATGGCTACCATATCCTAAATTTATGGCTACCAAATCCTATATTTATGGCTACACAATCCTATATTTATGGCTATTGACTCTGATATTTATGGCTACCATAGCCTAAATTTATGGCTACCAAATTGTATATTTATGGCTACCCTGTCAGTACTATGAATTCACAAATTTATTTTGTTCTTCTTCTCCTTCCCCTCCCCACCACCGTAGAGCTGGTCAATTAAAGATGGAACATCTTCCCCAATGGAGATTGGTTAAAAGTGTCGCGAGATTATAAGCTGGGCTCTAGATGTTGACAATTTATAACTTTAGATAACAAATATTATATTAAAGTTAAGGTTTCTAAATTCTCGATATCATACAAATTTCAGTACCAGAAAATTAAAAGCTGGAAAAATTAAGCTATAATTTGCAATATCCATTTAAACCAATGTAAACTAGAATCCTATTTGCAGACTAAGATAACGTTGAAGAAACATATAGAAACTCACAATTTTGCTCAAGGTATACTAAGAAACGAGGATGTTTTTTTTATTAAAACAGGAATGGGAAATCTTCGTCTTTAAAATTATTGCCATGTGTCTATCAGTAAAAGTTTTACAATTGGTTGCTTAATATTATTAAGCGTTTGACGATTTTTAATTGCTGGAGTTCTGACGAAAAACATATTTAATTTATTTAGTTTTAGGTTTCTGTGAGTAATACTTAAATGGAAGAAACTGTTTTTTTGTTGTTGCTTAAATACAATCTTAATACTCTCTAATATAAAGTATTGTAAAGGGAACAAAATGTATAATTGTAAATCTAAAATATAAATATAAAATAAAATAACGTGCATTACTATGTTAAAACTTACTTCGTAATTCTTCTGCTCCAGTAGTTCCTCATAGTTCAGATCACGATAGAAAATATTCAGCTTGATAAAATTTTCTCTGTAATTAAAGTTATATCAGCAGTTACATTTTATGCGCCTTTTGGTTTTATTTGCAAGCTTACTAAATTTAAACCGTTTCAAAATAAAGCAATATCAATGGGTTAAAATATTTTCTTTAAATCTTGTACAGTTTTATTTTGTTTATGTTAATAGACGCTCGACCATAAAGTCGAACACATAAAGAACAACAAAAAACAACAACAACACTAGAGGCATAGAGACTCGGTGGGAAGAAAGAAATGTGCGCAACAGACCGTCTCGCCAAGCCCAGTGCCTGGATGACCAGGCCTTAAGTCTGGTATTTGTGCTACTGGTAGACAGTACATGCATTCCTGCAATGTCATCACGCTTATGTTCTGATACATTGGGACCGTCACCGTTATGGGCCTTTTATGTAATTGTGTTCTAAATAAAAAATTATTATATTAAATACATTTTTACTTCGTTTCTACACCCCCATCTCAGAGTCTCCGAACTAGGTCCCAGCTAGATATGGCAACTCTAGAGAGGCATTCCGATAGTTGGGAACAAGTGCAGTGAAAGTGACTGTTGAGAACATACTCTATGTTAGGGTGGCATGTCTCGTACAAGGTTTATGTGTGCCCTTCTTGACCCATCCTTTCCCCGTTACGTCGTGGACGTAAGCACCACAATGCTCGTTTTTTATTTTAAAGAGATCAGTCAGTAGGGTCACTTTCCAATAATCTCTACGAAGACATTTATTCGTACTACGCTCAACGTCACATTTAAATATCTTATGCTTTAAGGGACGAATAAACCCAGCTCAAGTCCCTACTTGATCACCAAGGTCATTTATAAAAACCGACACGTAAAGATTTCATTGTTGGTTGGATATTCCAATGGTTGTGTAATTACATTCATAGTACAGAGTTTAAGTTAAATCTTCCATAAAAACAGTCACTTTACATGCATTTGTCGGTTAGATATTCCAATTTTGTTTTTGTGTTGTTAGGTTTAAATTCTACCAATAAAATCTTACTGAATTTCGGTGGCCGTTTTATTTCGCATTTTGAGGCACATCTCCGGCTCATTCCTACACACATCAATGACCAAGACATCCTTGAATGTGATGTAAACAAGTAACATATGACATCCTTGAATATGACTTAAACAAGTAACATAAGACATACTTAAATGTGATGTAAACAAGTAACATAAGACATACTTAAATGTGATGTAAACAAGTAACATAAGACATACTTGAATGTGATGTAAACAAGTAACATAAGACATACTTGAATGTAATGTAAACAAGTAACATAAGACATACTTGAATGTGATGTAAAGAAGTAACATGAGACATACTTGAATGTGATGTAAACAAGTAACATAAGACATACTTGAATGTGATGTAAACAAGTAACATAAAACATACTTGAATGGGATGTAAACAAGTAACATAAGACATACTTGAATGTGATGTAAACAAGTAACATAAAACATACTTGAATGTGATGTAAACAAGTAACATAAAACATACTTGAATGTGATGTAAACAAGTAACATAAAGCATACTTGAATGTGATGTAAACAAGTAACATAAGACATACTTGAATGTGATGGAAACAAGTAATATAAGACATACTTGAATGTGATGTAAACAAGTAACATAAGACATACTTGAATGTGATGTAAACAAATAACATAAGTCGTACTTGAATGTGATGTAAACAAGTAACATAAGACATACTTGAATGTGATGTAAACAAGTAACATAAGACATACTTGAATGTGATGTAAACAAGTAACATAAGACATACTTGAATGTGATGTAAACAAGTAATATAAGACATACTTGAATATGATGTAAACAAGTAATATTTATCAAATGAAGAAGCTAGTAAGTGTGGGAGGTTCATCTGCTAAGGCCATCGCGCATTTGTTAACATGGAAGGCACAATGCAAACCGTTGTTGCTATCTATAATCAATGTAATACTCACAATTTATCTATCTATATATATATCTACATATCTATCTCTCTATCTATCTATCTATCTATCTATGTGTCTGTCCGACATTCTGACGGTCGGTCTGCCAATCAATCAATCTATCTACAATCACACACGCGACACACACACACACACACACACATATATATATATATATATATATATATATATATATATCTATATATATATATAGAGAGAGAGAGAGAGAGATTTATATATATATTGTTATGGACGTCTTAATAATGACTATTCTTACGACTCGTTAAATCGGATTCAATGTATATAGTTGTATCTTTATTAGAAGTCTTTCAATAAATGGTATATTATATACAAGTATCAATATAGCGACTTCACTCTACAAACTTTCAAACTGAACTAACTTTAAGGAGATGGGGACTTTACAAAGAAAACTATCATCGAAGATTCTACAGGGTCTTAATACGCATTTTAACCTCTTTCTCTATAAAATACTGCGATCCAGAATCCTCCAATTTCCACGGGGCTGGACGAATTATTTTATTTAAACTGCCCTCAGGGCATAAAGGTCAAACCTTGGTCGCCTTGGACTCTAATACGCACTTGTTAAGAGGTCAATGCCTTACTACGTCATTCATTTATGACCGATATTCGTAACACCACCACCCTTCAAAAGTTTTATAATTATTTCTTTTACATTTTAACAATACTAAAAAAAGTTAATTTTAAGGAATAATTATAAAAGAAAATATTCCGGGGAAAACAATACAGTTCAATTGGCTATCCCAATAATTCAATCGAACTGATAACAATAACATATAATATATGAAATATAAGTTAATGTTATCAAAATGGCTTAACTACAGTCATTCAATCATTCAATTTTTAATTCAAAACAATGGACAATTAAATTGTTTATCTAAATCTTGTATACAAGAAAAATACATAGGGATAAGTATTATACAATTTAATAATTTCCATTCAATTACCATTCCACGTTAATAAAAACTCTCGCGTCCATTTAATTATAAACTAATATCTTTTACAATTTGTAATTATACAACAAAAGAAAAATCACTTAATGTCTAGTCAGACACGACTCATTTTTCATACACTAGGCTTGACCTAATTACTCTACAACAAAAAATCATTGCTCGTTTTAGACAGTATTTTTTTTTCAAGCCTGTAGGCTGACTAACACATTCTGTGTCGAAACAAAAGATTTCTAGGTCAGTATTCTTTTTTCTTTCTCTCTCTATTCCTTCCGATCACTCTCTCATTCCCTAAATGTTTACATCGCTATGCAAATTTTTACCCTATCACCGCTTTAGGTCAGAAATTGCTACGCGACCAAAACGTTATCTTTTTAATGATCATTATTTCACAACTATTATCTCAAAATTACATTCATTTATGTTAATTTAAGAAAATTAAACATAGTCTGTTCCAGAATTAAAATAGTTTATAGACAATTTCATTAAAAATATTTCAATTTCTCATTTTACCATGACCTTCCTACGGCATTATTTCTTTTTAAAAGAGTTCACATCGTAGCAGTTTTAAATGACACATTCAGACAACATGGATTTACTTAAACAAATTGGTTAATTTACTTAATTAACTATCAATTAAAGCAAGTTATCTTATCTTCATACAATCTTAGTACTAAACAGTAAGTACTTATTTTCTTGAGATTACATTAAAGACATTTCAAATACAATATTATTGACATACAATAGATACAAGCATAGACTATAGATTATTAATTTTTCCAGACAGAAATCAATTTAGTAATTTATGTACAAAACAAACTGCTGGTCTGAATGGTTCCATATCCAAGCTTTTCATTTATGGTAAGGTTGGAATCCATTGCTCTTGTCAATTCCATAAAGGTTTTATTTATAGCTTCTAGGTTCCTGTTACTTTCACAGTGTTCAGGTCTACCCAGTCTTTTTATTTGTCAGTACAATTCATTCAATCTATTTTAACTAATACAGAAAAAAATAGATTAGTTTTACAATCCTGACATGAAATCCTTAATTGATCATACATTAGTTGAACATTGGTATGTCAACATTATACATTCTCAACCATGAAATTCTCAACCATTCTGGTTTACAGTGTCAAGTCAGTGGCACATCCTAAATTTATACAAAACAAGGATAACAAAGTTTACATTAGTTTCACTTCTGGTCTGCTTTTCATGTAACAGTATCCTAAAAGTGAAAAATCATATATAATACATTTCTTGGAATTCTTGTTAGTCATAGTTCTGTCTTGTAGCAACTATTTTTACCCTACATTATCATACATTCAATGATAATATATGAAATGAATAAATTAACATAGAAGAAATTTGCATCCTGACTCAGTGCAATATTTCAACAACAGTACATGATAAAATAAATTTCCATAGTACAATCATAAACATTTCTCAATACTTTTGTGATAGAAAAATTCTCTTTTCTCAAAACCATTTACATCTTTTTCAATCAAATTATCCTCTCTGCCAAATGTTTCAATTATCATTTCCAGAGATTCTCAAACATATCTTATAATCAGTCCACATTTATAATGTCCTCTGATTTAGAAACCAATTCTGCGGATAAAACTGATATTTTTCTCTTATAGCAATTATTTTAAATGCTCAACCTAACAAGTTTATTTAGAAATATCACTCTATAATGATATTTACTCTAACAATACTTTTACTCAGTCCTTTTTCATCACAAGTAAGGGATTTAGTTTTACAATAGTAAGTTTGGTAACTAACTATCAGTGAATTTGTCATTCAATTCATCCTGTACTCCAGGCATGAATTTTACAAATAAGAGTAACAATGTTAACAACATCAAGCTTATTCCAATTGTTTTCAGAAGGTAAGGCTTTATCATTTTCAAATGATATAATATTTATGCCTTTCTTTCATCACACAACAATGGCATCTGCATGTGAGCAGTGTAAAAATGTTTTCTACAAAAACGGTTATGTCAGACAAAAAATTTATGTACTTATCTAGGTACTTGATCAGCCCAAGGAGATCCAATTCGGTCTGCCATGCCTCTTGAAGTAGTTTGAGTGGTCCTAGGACAGTGGGTCCAAAGATTGGTCCATAGGCTCATTGACTCTCCGGATAGGATTCAGTTGACACCTCATGCTCCAGGCATAAGTTCTTTAGGACTGGATTGAAGAGTTTCGAGGTGAAGTTGGTCCCTCGATCTATCGGTATGGATTGTGGTAACCCATAGCTTTTGATAGTTTCGGTCCAGCTCTCCGCACTCGTTTCTTCAGTGATGCTCCTCAAATCTTCATCTGTACCGGCAACTGCAGGTTTGCATTGTTGTTTGTTCATGCTGTGGTCTATCTGTTCATTGACATTATTAGTAGTAGTTTCTTTCTCGTCGACAGCTTTCTCATGTAGCTGTAGCAACTCTGGGTCTACTTTCTGTTCAGCAATCAATTCATGTTGTGATGACTTCTTTGATTGATCATTTCCTTTCGGACAATCTTCAATCATGGAGAAAATAGTAGTATCAAGTTCCAATTCTTCTTCCTTTTTCTTCTCTCGTGGGAGAATTTCTTCGTTCTTTTTCTTTTCTTGTGAGAGAATTTCTTCTTTCTTTTTCTGTGGTGTCATACCCTTTATGACATCACCTACAGGACAAAGTTCTTTTTCTTTTCCTGTCTCCACAATAGGACTAGGGTCTGGATTTTCCTTTACAATCAGTTCAGGTCTCACCCTCCCTTTCGCCAAATCATTTGCTAGGATAACGGATATGCCCTCAACAGGAAGTTTTGATATTACTCCAACTGTCACATTTCCTGTTACCAAGCCAGATGAGAGGTATATCCTATGTAGAGGTATTTCTTCTTTCCATTCAAAACCTCTCAATAGGACAGTCTGTCCTGTCAATGTATTATCATTCAAAGGTAATACATCTTTAAGCAGCAGGGTTAATGATGCTCCTGTGTCTCGTAATATGTTTACGGACTTCAGTGGTCCTTCCTTTTGTAAGGCCACACAACCTTCACTAATGAACGGTTGAAAACTGCACAGGGTCTCTGTGTCAATTTTATTCTTCCCTTGACCATGACTTTCGGGTGGTTTTTCATCTTTCGATGACTTCAGACTCTTTTCCGAGTCAAAAATACTTTGGTCTACTTTTTCGTCTCTGTGAACCTGGACAATTAATCCAATAGTAGCCATTCTGTATTTATAATCAGGATATTCATCCTTATTTTCTTCAGTTGTAGATTTCTCTACCTTCTGACTTTTGCTCTCAGGCAAATCCACCCTCAGTGTTTCTGGTTTAGAAGAATCTTTCTTCGAACTCAGTTCGTTTGTATTTTCGCTTCCTTCTACATGTTGTATTGGTGTATGGTTTGCACACATTACCACTTTATTAGGTCTTTTGTCGCTTCTTATGCTCCAACAGTCTTCTATGCTATGTCCTACTCTCTTACAAAAAGTACATTGGACGTTTTTGTTGACAGGTTTCTTATTAACATCATTTTGTTTCACAAAATGCTCCTTTTCACGATGTTGTTGTTGTGTGTTTTCTGCTGGCCGTTGTGTCCTATTAAAATTCTTTCCACCAGCTGTTCTATGACACAGTGTGTATTGCTCCGCTAAATCAGCAGCCTTATGTGGGTCAGTGATGTCACGCTCGGATAAATACATTCTTACATCCGGCCTCACTTTGTTAATAAAATCTTCTAAAAGAATGATATCTTTCATTTCTTTAATGTGGAGATATTTCTGGATTTTATCCACTGATCCATTAACTTTTCTTCTGCTCGAAGTGTGTTTGGTAAGGGGACATTGTATACTGACGGAACCTTTTTCGATAACTTTCAGGTATCTGGTTGTACGCTTTCAGTACAGAATCTTTTATGATTTCATAATCATTTAAATGCTCCTCTTTTAACAATAGAACACAATCTCTTGCCCTTCCCTGAGTAAAAGCTGTTCTCACTAATATTCCCCATTTATCTTCTGGGAACTTAAAATCTCTGCAAGAAATCTCAAAGGTTTGGAAGAAATTAGCTATTTCACTTTCTTTATCAATGTAGGTAGGAACTAGCTTTTTCCATCTGGCCATCTCTACATCATTATGAGATTCTTTTTTAGTAGCTCCTATCTTCGCCAGTTCTATTCTTTCCTGACTTTCTGTTTCTCTTTGACTTTTCTTATCTCTTTCCTGACTTTCTATTTCTAGACGTCTTTGTTCCATCTCAAGATCAAGACGCTTTTGTTCTATCTCACGATCAAGACGTTTTTCTTCCATCTCAAGCCGTTTTTCTTCTCGTTTATCTTCCATTTCCATCCTTTTCATTTCTAGCTGAAATCGCAACTGTTCAGACACCTGACCTTCAACTTGATATCCCTCCGCGCTTGATTCTACTTTCATTTTTCCACTCGCAATCAACACATCTTTTATCTGCTGTGTCAACACAATTCTGGATGGTGTAGTCTCAGTAACTTCTATCTTCAAGATCTCAGCGATCTCTTTTAACTTCTTTATTGATAAAGTTTTCAAAACTTCTTCTGGATTTTCAATAAATTCCATTCTTTCTTTAAAAGATTTTTAAAGTAGTAAATTTCCAACGTACGTTTTTCCAATCGGAAGAATAATTTCAGCGTTCTTAGGCTTGCTCAGTAGGTCACGGCTTTACACACAACACAACACAACTTGAATATATGCTTCACTATACAACTATCCCGGACGAGCCCCCAAATTGTTATGGACGTCTCTATGATGACTATTCTTACGACTCGTTAAATCGGATTCAATGTATATAGTTGTATCTTTATTAGAAGTCTCTAGATTCTGCTAATCTGCAGCCCAAGCTAGGGGTTCCTTGACTGACAGGTCTATGCAGTAATGTAGTTATATTCGTGATAATTATCTTCAACACCTTTCTCAACACTAATAGATCAAACAACTCCAGTTGTTGAATAAACAATTTTATTTAAATTGTAGACTCAATATAAACGATCAATAAAGGCATCAACTGATGGTAACATAAGTATTTCAATAAATGGTATATTATATACAAGTAACAATATAGCGACTTCACTCTACAAACTTTCAAACTGAACTAACTTTAAGGAGGTGGGGACTTTACAAAGAAAACTATCATCGAAGATTCTACAGGGTCTTAATACGCATTTTAACCTCTTTCTCTATAAAATACTGCGATCCAGAATCCTCCAATTTCCACGGGGTTGGACGAATTATTTTATTTAAACTGCCCTCAGGGCATAAAGGTCAAACCTTGGACGCCTTGGACTCTAATACGCACTTGTTAAGAGGTCAATGCCTTACTACGTCATTCATTTATGACCGATATTCGTAACAATATATAATATATATATATATATATATATATATATATATATATATATATATATATCCATGTAATTGACCTACATAAAAAAATACAAATATATTATTTATTGTAAGTATCCTGATTTATTAATACATGTAATTTACCGCCATATCTTGATTAGGCCATTTCCGGTATCCACTCTGTAGATCATAGACTTTTTCTCTGAAGGTCAACAAATAATAGGTGTTACACATTTTAATATACTTTTATATCACAACAATAACAGAAAACATTTATATCACAATAAAGACAGAAAACATTTATATCACAATAAAGACAGAAAACATTTACATCACAATAAAGACAGAAAACATTTATATCACAATAAAGACAGAAAACATTTACATCACAATAAAGACAGAAAACATTTAATTTTATATCACAATAAAAAAAGAAATCAATTATGTCACAATAAAAACAGAAAACATTTATGTCACAATAGACGCGGAATATCGAACCTGCAAGGGCTAAAACATTTGCAGCTTGCGTCATCAGCTTGAAATTTGTTTTTAATACCAGCAACACAATTCACCTCTTGTGGAATAAAAAAAAATAATGATGACATTAAATGTGTACATTTTCTACGGTTGTAAAATCAACTGCAATGAACATTATATCTCAATAAAATCACTGATCTACGTTATTTTAAAGTGAAATTTAAAATTTCCTTGAAATTATCCCTATTTAATCCTCGCAATGAAATCTTAATGGTAAAATTGTAGGTACTGATTGAAAAACAAAATGTTTTTAACAATAAAATCGTGGAATATAAAAATGTTAACCTGCCTGTAGAATTTAAAAACCTTCCTTTAGAGTTAGAGTTTGTTGTATTTAAAAAAAAATACCCGTAGAAATTGAAAACTAATAGAATGAATTTAAAATTATACAGGTAACATTTGAATATGTATCCGTAGATTTTGAATACTTACCTGAATAATTTTAAAAAAAAAATCTGTAGAATTAAAACCCAATAGAAGAAGCTGGAAACATGTGTAGAAATAGAAGACGGACGTATAGAAATGGCAAGCTTACCTGTAGAAATTGTAAACCTACCTGTAGAATTTGAAAACCTATCTGTACATATTGAAGACCTACCTGTAGAGTTTGAGCATGAGTTGTTTCCTGTCAGTTTGAGTAATTTGTTGATATGATTGAAATGAGTATCCTGGCATTTGCATTCATCAGCAATTCGCTTTAGGTAGCAGATTTTCTGACAGAGCTGTAGATTAATAATTAAAATTATAAATCTATCTATCTATCTATTTATCTATCTATCTATCTATCTATCTATCTATCTATCTATCTATCTATCTATCTATCTATCTATCTATCTATCTATCTATCTATCTATCTATCTATCTATTTATCTATCTATCTATCTATCTATCTATCTATCTATCTATCTCTCTATCTCTCTATCTATCTATCTATCTATATTATATCTATCTATCTATTTCTCTCTCTCTCTCTGTATATATATACAAGCTACATTGCCCGGCGTTGCCCGGGTGAAAAAAAAAAGGACTGTCTGGGATGCAGATAACAAATTTATAAACTACACTTACTGAATACTTTTAGGAAAGTAAATAAATATTGTAATAGGGTAAAAAAAAATAGTCAAATATTTTTATTTAACAAAATCTATATTGCCTATAAATTTACAATGTCTTTTGTTTTTAAAAGTTGGAAAAATTAATTGTCGAAAAAAAAAAAGTATAGTCTAACTGGAGAATCCAACCCTGGTCGCCCGTATAGAAGTCCACTACGTTTACCACTGAGCTATCGAAGACACATGTCCGATGTGAAAAAATATTAGACGGTATATTGGGCTAGGCCTAGATAGGTCAGTGACACACGTGTTTTCAAATTGACCAATGGGGATCCTCGCGGGGCTTAACACTGTCTTTATATATATATATATATATATATATATATATATATATAGAGAGAGAGAGAGAGAGAGAGAGAAAAGGACTTATTAGTTTTAGTTGAGATAAATATATAATGATATATATCGATAGACTGACAAAAAATCAGACTGCTATGTTTAGGTGGATAGATAAAAAGGTAGAAGGACAGACTTATAATTTTTTAGGTATGTAGATATATAGAGGTAAAGTAAGTTAGTTATAAAAAGAAGCATTTAAAATCACAAACTTTCTATGTTTTCAATGTCTGTACATGTCTCAAACTCGACTATTGGCATGGTAAAGAAATATAACTCACATTTCGAGTATACGTTACATTATAAAGCTTATTATATTCATCCGCATCCACACAAGGAGTATACGGTTCACCTAGACGAGTTATTTTTATCTGAAACATTCAAGAAAAGAATAATCTGATTCTAGAAATAATTTTTAAAATATTAAACTAGTACAGATAAACGATATTGAATAAGCACTAAGATAACAAAAGACAATTCCAAACCTCCTTTAATCCAATCATAACTTGTTGCCCTGCAGGGATCGTAATGCCTTCATCGCCTGGAAGTGGCACTGTGTTTTGAGCATGTATAACTATCTGGGCACCTTTACCGCTCGTCACATAAGGAAGATATTCATCGGTCTCAAGATAAAGAATAAGTTCCAATCCTGACGGTATAAGGGTATAAACATTAGGTAAAATACAAAAAAATGTGTAATACCTTTTCCGTAAGCTGTAAAACTTTATAAAATGTGGGTACATTTATTTATCTAAAATTTCAAGGTATTAAATCATAATCAATTGAATAAAGTTTTAATTGTAGTTTTCCAAAATTTGTAGTTTGCAAACATACAATTCACATTTACTTCAAGGAAAACTTCCTGAAAATTTAGTGATTTTCTATCAAATAACATTTAATAAAAATGGTGTGTAAATGATTATTTAACATAAAAAAAATAATAATATCTAGTTTGGATGAAATGATGATATCCTAATTTAATAATGTAGTAACTAAATCGAGTTTAAAAAATACAAATACAACAATTAACAAGAAATGTATTCCGTGTTTTCTCTATGAGTTGTGTGTCAGCTGACTAAGAAAAATGAGGATGTAATGCAGAGAATGGACAAGCATTAGTCAATATACACATTTTAAAAAACGCAAGACAAATAAACGAATAGAAGTAGAGGGTAATTCTAAAACACTTTATTTACAAGTTGTATCAACCATTAAATTATTCTTAACTTACCACCAGAGGGTCCACTATATTTAGAAATTAATCTTTTATCTTGTAGTGTGTAGCAGTTGCCATACTCGGCAGTTGTGATTTGTGTGACATTTCTAAAAGGATTATTTAAAACAACTACCACACATTAACATTATTTAATAAGATTTTAACTGGTCATATAATGCAATGAAATTTCGGAGCCCTTGAGCCTGTTAGCTATCACTAACAGAGAAACTAATCATGCAAGACTATATAGTTTATTGGCTAAATGAAACTTTAAAAACACCAACAACGTGAACAATGGTTGAAATAATTTACTTGTTACATATCCTAGTGGCGAATGAGCATTGTCTTATCATATCTTGAAACTGGTGACCCACAGAGCTTTGTTGGGATCTGGTGACAAAATGGTAAACAAAAGCTTATAATTAAACAAAAAGGTATTTTCTGTGGTAAAATCTAGCTAGGACAATATAACATAACTTAGCTAGGGCAATATAACATAACTTAGTTAGGACAATATAACATAACTTAGCTAAGACAATATAACATAACTTAGCTAGGACAATATAACATAACTTAGTTAGGACAATATAACAAAACTTAGCTAGGACAATATAACATAACTTAGCTAGGACAATATAACATAACTTAGCTAGGACAATATAACATAACTTAGCTAGGACCGTGGGGCTTAACTTAGCTAGGGAAATAAGGCGCAGCCTTATTATGACAATGTGGCTCAACCTAGCTAGCCGAAACCTAGCTTGGGCAATGTCATAAAACATAGCTAGGACAATGTTGCACAACCTAGCTAGAAAAATTAATGTAATCGGAACTAGCTAGGACCTAGGACAATGGGGCACAAACTAGCTAGAAAAATTAATGTAATGAGATCTAGCTAGGACCATGGGGCACAACCTAGCTAGGACAATGGAGCACAACCTAGCTATGACAATGGGGCACAACCTAGCTATGACAATGGAGCACAACCTAGCTATGACAATGGAGCACAACCTAGCTATGACAATGGGGCACAACCTAGCTAGGACAATGGAGCACAACCTAGCTATGAAATTGTCATGAAAACTAGCTAGGACAATGGAGCACAACCTAGCTAGGACAATGAAGCACAACCTAGCTAGGACAATGAAGCACAACCTAGCTATGACAATGGGGCACAACCTAGCTATGACAATGAAGCACAACCTAGCTATGACAATGGGGCACAACCTAGCTAGGACAATGAAGCACAACCTAGCTATGACAATGGGGCACAACCTAGCTATGACAATGGGGCACAACCTAGCTATGACAATGTTTATGAAACCCAGCTAGAACAATGTGGCTTACAATGTATAAGTCTTCCGACAGAATGTTATTATTTATCTCCATCTTGTTTCGACCACAATCCCCTTGTGGTCAGATTCGTGTAAATGTTGTTGATAATTCTCGTCAGTCCTAGGGTAAACTTTGGTTATTATTATTTTTATTTTAGTATTACACGAATTCTCCTTATTGTCCTGGGCGCATACTCAGGATTTGCGTTCTAACAGTTCCTTTTCTTGAAGTTGTAGTTGTAAATAAATAAATTTACAGCAATAATAAAATATTGCCAACACAACCGTCCACTCTGTACAAAACTCTGTACAAACTACTCTGCACAATTTCTGCACAAAACTGGCTGCCTAGCCTTAAATATTAGCGGAGGAGAGCGGGAAACAGACCTATTACTAGGAGGGGTGAAAATAATGGTATCATTACAAAACTCATAATAAAAATGATAGTTTTAACATAAACTCCCCTGTACGAGATATAATAGACTATTCCTAGCCATTCCGAGAATTTGAGGTCGGCACGAGAGTGGATTCCTAGAACAGTCCAGGCCCAGCACCGCCCACAAAACTCGCGTTGGAGAGAGAGAGGAAATAAGTAATGTGTGTTCTAGCATTTAGAACCACCAATATGTGACAATCTTCTTTTTTTTAATATAAAATGTTTTTCTTTATTCCTGTTAATTCATTGCTGGAAATGTAATCTTTCCAGTGGATCTTTTATATCCACTCTGATGGCATATGTCTTTCGAGAACTCTTTGTCTGTACATTCATTTATAATTTTGGTATTTCGGGAGTTGTTTCTCAAATACTTGGCTGGATACGGCACCCCATTTTAGGGGTATTCAACTCTGGTACTGATTTTTAGGTTTTACTTAATTAAATAAGTTCAACCATTTCTGTATACAAAAATGCCACTCTTATAATAAAAATCGCAATAGTTTTTTTATATATTTTTTTGAAAAGATATGTATGTAGCTAAGTGGTCAAGAAAATGTAAAATTTTCACATGTTTGACACCTTGAAACTCACAGTAAAAAAGCAAAATGCTAATAGTTCTTTATACTAATAGATACGTAGTTTTATCCTACGCAATAATTAACTACATTTGGTCGAGAGAAAAAACAAGCGATTTATTTTGAATTTTTATACGAATAAAATGTAATTTTCATGTTTTTCTTACTTTTTGCGTTTTTCAAAAAATATTTATTTTTATTTCTTCTTCTTACAAGTCTCACATTTCTTAACATATTCTATTAAAACTTTGCCATTTTTATCTTAATACTAATTACAATAACTTGAACTAGCTAAATTTAAGTATTAGTTGGTTAATTTTATATTATAGGAAAAAATGCTGAGTTTTATTATTTTATTGTTTTTATAGGTTTAGTATGTATTTTTTGTACAAAACTTTTTTTACAAACTAATCAAAATGAAATTTTGTTTCAGTATTCCTTATACTATTGCTAATAAATTTCATGTTGATTGTTGTATTAAGTACTTGATAAATTTCTTGTTTTTCAAACTTTTCTAACTTTTTTTCGTTTTACTCAAAATAATTATTTTATACCTTTTTTTTACTACTCCTCTCACATTTCTTTACCGATTGTATTGAGACTTTGTAATTTTTATTTAAGCACCTATTTCAACAGATTGTTCCACTTAGATTTTTGAATTTTTGTTTTATTTTAATTTTATGGGCACAAACGTTGAGTTTTTTTGAAAAAAATTAACTATTTAAAATGTGCCTTAAGAAAAAATTAATAAAAAATTAAATATCTTAAATTTAAAAAAAGTGGGTGGAACATTCTGTTGTAAATTAATATTTTTTACCAAATGTATCAAATATTGTATTTGTAGGTATAAAGGTTATAGAGAAGATAGATTTTTAAAAACACCTATAAAATCCAATATGGCGGCCGTTGCCATGGCAACCAATGCATAAAAATAAAATTAAAACTAATTACCCTGAATGATATTCCATACTTGTTATGTGATTAAAGTTTCAGACGTTTTGGTCAGTAAATTTTAAAAAAGTGCCTAAAACGTGCCCCCCAGCCTTAGAAAAATCTTCAGCAAAATAAAATAGCTCATGATTTAACTATAATAGTATAGTCTCTTACAGCCACTCAAGAGCCAAACATTAGCTAATAGTTGTTATATTAATTTACTCACACGTTCATACTGCTATACAAGTTTTTGAAGTTTTCAGCTATTGTGACTATTTGTGATCTGTTGGCAACGGCTTCCCAACTATCTGGATCATTCTGTTGATTGTACAATAACTAAAATGTATAGCATGATGTTCAGCTTGTCTAACGAAAAATCCGTAGTTTTCTATAAGGCAATTATTGTAAAATGTCGTAAGTAAAATATGCATATTAAACTATTCTTAACGACCATTTTATACATTGGGCTAGCGAAGCAGCGTTTAACAGTTTTGGTAGCCCTTCTTTCAAGGGAAATGTGTGGCCAGCAGAATACATAGGCGACTTTAACCCTATAACTAATTTCGAATGCTTCAGAGCTTAGTAGGCACATCCTACAATTTAGAAGACACATTTGATAGTTTTTTTAACATGAATTTTAACCCGATACCTTCAGAATGGCAACCAGAAACGCTTTCGCTCGACCAATGTGTCCCATTTAAAACACCTTTAAGAAAGATTTATATAGTATTTTATCATTTAGTAGTTTAAAAAAAAACGTGAATGCATTTTATATTGGTCATCACAATTTCATTGTAAAAAAAGATGAATTGTTTCCCTTCGTCCATAAAACCACTTATAAAAAACAAACCCATAAAAACACAGTTTTTTTTTATTATACTCCCTTTCTCTGTAAACTAAGTTTATATTTATTTTATATTTTGATAGATTAAAATAAATATAAGTGATATCATACCTTATGAATTTCCACACTAAAACTGTGCGCATCCTTTTTTTTTCTAGCATTGGCCCGCAAAAACCATAAAAAGATAACTCGCTTTGTTTCGGCTATATTGTGTAGTTTTCATTCAATTTATTTAGTCAAAACGAACATATTCGAAAAGTTTATTTACTTTCGCCTCTTCCTGTAGAGGCAGCCATTTTCCATTTTCTTCGATTCGCAAATTGGTCGACGGTATTAGTAACTATTTCAAAGGCTATGATGCTGAAAATTTGATAGAGTGTATTGTTAGTCTGGACAAGTCTGCGACCCAAGTTTCAGCTTGATTGGACGACGGGAAGTGGTCGAAAATTTGATGCAAAGTTTTTCTAACAAACATCCAAGCAAGAAAGCAGACAGACAGAAAATACAAGTTAATAGAAAGGTAGTAAAAAGGAGATAAAGTGTAGACTGCATGTATCTCAATATAGTCAAACTAACCTGGTCATAATATTCATCTTCAGCTACATCGTTGTCAGAATCATAGTCATCATCGATGGTATCCAGAAAATCTGTGTCATTCCTAGAAAATAGATAACTTTTTTTTTGAAGCAATAAGGGATGTATTTTTCATTTTTAGGAAATAGAGGATATATTTGTCATATACAGAAAATAGAGGACATATTTTTAATTTATAGGAAATAGATGACATATTTGTCATATACAGAAAATAGAGGACATATTTTTAATTTATAAGAAATAGAGGAGATTTGTGTCATTATGGAAAATAGAAGACATGTTGATATAGGCCTTTCTGGGATAAGAACAAATATTCCCGTCCCCCATAATATAACAGCTATCTGTGAAATCTATATACAATCTTTACCTCAGTGGAAACACACACACACGCACACACACGCACACACACTATCTCAAATTACAACAAATCCAAATTGGTGGAAGTAAACATATTATATAGAGAGTAAATTTGTCCCATTTCGACCCTTTGCTTTTATATATCTTTAAAATGAATGTTCATAAATTGCTCAGCTATAGACGTATTAACGTTTTCACGGAAGTAGGCTACATAGAGCACAAAGGTAAAAGTTAGTGCATTTATTTTCTTAAATGAAATGTTTTTTGAATGGTGTCTGTTTAGTCAGGATTTCGTATACCCAATGTTTCACAGTAATCAAGATATTTGAAAAAAATAATAATACAAATATGTAAATAAAAGTTCGAACATTTTAATCTTATTGGGCCGACTTACTCGTCATCCTGTGTATTTGTGGCGTCAGCATTGGTTCCATTATTAGTTTCACTGGCCTTTTTTTTCGGATTCATTTTGGTCAAGTTTTGGACATACTCTTTGACTATAGACGACGCCTCGTCTTCCTGTTTAAAAACAAACAAACCACAAGGGGAGGTAAACAGTAGATAGAAAAAAATCAAATAAAACTTGCAACAGTTTACATTTCTAACAACAATTTTTTTTTTTAATTCCACTGTTAAACCTTAGACCAGGGGTCGGCAAAATTGGATAATAATGTGTCAAAGTAGAGTTTCTAATACATTCAGCGTGTCAACCATCTAAAAGTCATCCTGCTCCAGCAACCTATTTCTTGTGTTAAAAAACTGTATTTGCCTATTTGGGAGTCTTCGGCGTGCCATTGAAAATTGATCATCGTGCCAAGTTGAGCACGCGTGCCATGGGTTGCCGACCGAAGCTTTAGACTCCATGATATGATTGAGTAAATTGCAGGACTTTCTTTTCAGTGACATTAGATTCACGCATCTCTTCATATATTTCAGCACTTCCAACACTTTACTTTTGGTGACCTGCTTATTTTCATACTTGTACTCTGAGACTAGAGCATGTCCTGTCCGGTGTTGCTCGTAGATTTACAATCGTTTTGTTTTAAAGTAATATACATTGAAATTAAAAAAAAGGGAAAAAAAGGTAGGTTATAGACTAACTGGAGAATCTAACCCGGGTCGTTAACTACCTAGCTAGCGTAGACACAAGTCCGAAGTGAAATCGCTAAAGTATAATATAAGACGATAAGGTCACGTATCTTTAAACGAACTAGTATGATTGATTGAAAACACACAGTATACTTTATTTTCATTATTTACAACGCGAATTAGTTTTCGTTTTGTTTTATTAATGGCGACTACTGAGTGTAAAGTTGGTATCTTACCTTGGATAACCAATATCATATTATCTTACCTTGGATAACCTCATGATATTGACATTGCAAATAGTCACTGCTGGGAATTCTAAACTACTAAATCCTATGTTGATTTCTGTGTGTGTTGAATACATCAAAAACTTTGACACCAAGCTAGAAACAACAAGACATTGGCTTTAAAAGTAATCAATAACAAGAACAAGTTTGTCTTGTCTTTGTTGAAGACATTTATTCAATAGCTCTACATTTTATTGTAAGCGATAAACGTTTGATAGCAATTACAAGCCATAGAAAGCTTTTGTTTATATTATTTAACGCATGCATTCATGATATTGAATTGTAAACTTTTTGTCCTAAGTTATGTTGATTCTAGGTTCACTCTCAAATCTACTATGAGCTAACATTATGTTTGTTGGTAGCTTTATATAAATAGAATTATTATTATTGTTAATTTGGGGGAGCTATCAGTCTGAAACATTTTAATTCAATTATTATTATTATTATTATAATATATATATATATATATATATATATATATATATATATATATATATATATATATATATATATATATATGGTGTCACGTATTGGTAAATCTAATGTATTGAAACAAACATTACATATCCCCCCCTCTTTTTCTCCCTACACAAGATTTTGTGGGCGGGGCTTAGTCTTTCCAATTCCTTGACTTTTAGTACGAAGGCGAAAGATTCTTGGTAATTTTGGTATTCCGTGTTGACCTAAAATTCTCGGAGTGGCTAGGAATGGTTTATTATTTCTGCATAGGGTAGTTCCTATCATTTTTATTATGAGTTTTCTAATGATACCATTATTTATACCCCTCCTAGTAATAGGTCTGTCCCTCGCACCACTTTAATAGTATTTAATGATTTGTTTGTCTGAAAGGCAGTGAGTTTCGAGATATTTTCTTTTGAGGACGCTTGTGTTTGCACTATTTTATTCTAACTGTACATAATCTTTATATTGTATATATATTGGAACATATCACCTGAATTAAATTATCAACAACATTTACACTGAAGCTTCCTCGTCAAGTTACTATTCTATTGTGTTGTTTACAATACTATAATATTTATTTACTACTTTAACGTCAAGGAAAGGAACTGTTAGAACGCAAATCCTGAGTTTTTTCCCAGGACTATAAGGAGTGTTCTTGTAATACTGAAACATAAATAATAATAACTAAAGTCTACCCTAGGACCAACGAGAATTATCAACGATATCTACACGGCTCTGGCCACAAGGGGATTGCGGACGTAACAATGGTCATAAAATTCCACTATAAAGCTGTTCTTGTTATATATATTTATTTACATTCAGAATAGTGCCTCGAATTAATGTTAATGTTTTTTTTTTCTTAAATTTAATTAACTACTAGCAGATATACGTGAACATGTAAAAAGAATGAGTAGCAGAGTAAGAAAGAGGAAGAGTCATAGTGTTTGTTTATTTATCATTTTATCATTCAAATGTTATTCCAGTAAAATAACGCTGTGATAATTACAAAATAAGGGTAGGAAATAGGTTTGTATTGTTCTTATACTAGTAGGAAATAGGTTTGTATTGTACTTATACTAGTAGGAAATAGGTTTGTATTGTTCTTATACTAGTAGGAAATAGGTTTGTATTGTTCTTATACTAGTAGGAAATAGGTTTGTATTGTTCTTATACTAGTAGGAAATAGGTTTGTATTGTTCTTATACTAGTAGGAAATAGGTTTGTATTGTTCTTATACTAGTAGGAAATAGGTTTGTATTGTTCTTATACTAGTAGGAAATAGGTTTGTATTGTTCTTATACTAGTAGGAAATAGGTTTGTATTGTTCTTATACTAGTAGGAAATAGGTTTGTATTGTTCTTATACTAGTAGGAAATAGGTTTGTATTGTTCTTATACTAGTAGGAAATAGGTTTGTATTGTTCTTATACTAGTAGGAAATAGGTTTGTATTGTTCTTATACTAGTAGGAAATAGGTTTGTATTGTTCTTATACTAGTAGGAAATAGGTTTGTATTGTTCTTATACTAGTAGGAAATAGGTTTGTATTGTTCTTATACTAGTAGGAAATAGGTTTGTATTGTTCTTATACTAGTAGGAAATAGGTTTGTATTGTTCTTATACTAGTAGGAAATAGGTTTGTATTGTTCTTATACTATTACGATAGTTAAGGGATTGAGGAACAAATGGGGAGATATTTCAAGTATTTATGATTACATGATTACATGTATATTATTAACATATGCACTTCAAATGACTGAGAAAGAAATGAGTCCGTGTATGTGTGGAAGAGAGAAAGATATTGTGAGTTGAATTATACCGTTTTTCTATATTATTATCTCATCACTATGCTGAGTTGGAGAGAGGGATAGTGAAAGAAAGAGACAAGAGAAAGATAGACAGAAAGGGAGTCGGATTATCTAAAACATATGTACTCAACCTTTTTCGGCTCACCGCCCCCTTTAACAATTTTTTTTCCGCTCACAGCCCCCCCCCCCCCCCACGAAATAATTTTTAGCATCCACTCCCCCCACCCCTCTGGAAGTTGAAGGGTCAATATAGTTTCCGAAATTTACAGACAATAACCAAGACTTTTAGGGAAAAAGGGGGGAGGGGGTCTATAAGATGCGTGAAGTAAAATTTAAGAAGGGTGTTAAAAGGCTTTTAGTAACTAATATTGTCACACAATAGACATCCAATATATCTGGAACAGACTACTTTTTTAAAACTACAACATCAATCCACTATATGCTATACCATCGCCGCTGGGGGGATTTCTTTTATAGTAAACACTCTTTTAATTAAAGGGAGATAATTAACCCGTTTCATTTGAACTAATGTTTCTAATATGTTTTTTTTCTTTCATAAATAATATTAATCGCTTACAATTTATAATTTTCAAATGATAAAATTGTAGGTATTTGAAAATTATATAAATATTATATGACTAAAGAATTTATATGGATATTTTCTAGCATTACATTAACTACCCAGTCTGTATGGTTACTACGTATTTATTCCACTAACTATAAAAGTCAGAATTGCCTAAAAGTCGCAAACACATTAAATTACATTTCAGTGAAACTGAGATCGAAATATGATTAATATTTGTAGGTATTGGGTCGACAGGGATCGGTCGGTGGCAGGGAAGGAACCCGCGACGTGTCCGTTGAACTAACCACAGGACCATCCGGCCGCACTGACTATAGGCCTATATATCTAATACTGACCCCTACTTCTTTGAAAAGTCATTGCAATTCCTATTTCTTATTAGTATAATAATATGTGTTGGGGATATCAGATATTTAGCAATACTTGCGTTTACATCACATTTCATCCGAAAACTTCTCGATTCAAATAGCTGAGATGTTCAAATTTTATCAGGTTCTTGTACCGCCCACATTCCCTTCACCGCCCCCCAATCGCCCCCGGGAACGTCAGTGACCCCCTAAAGCTTCTCACCGCCCCCCGGGGGGCGATATCGCCCCTGTTGAGAATATATGATCTAAAGCTTTAGTCTACTCCCAGAGAGGACCCTATTCATATGTGTTTAAAAAAAACCTTAGTTACATAGATACCAAAAAAACTTATTGTATGAATTTTAAGTGAACGTTATATTTCCATGCGTTAATTCAATATATGCACTGAGAGAATTTTCCTCTAATCGGAAAGAATGACAGATGTTTCTGGACTTTTATACAGAGTATGGGCTAGATATATAAATGACATGGGGTTCGTGATGTAGTGTTTCAAGTTAGATAACTTATATTCAACAATCAGAGTTGTACATCAAACATTATTAGGGTAGCCTGCCCTTGTAAAACATAGGGGTGCTATTACTTTTAGTAGTCAAGCATGATGGCAGTCAGCCACGTTATTAAACCTGACCTTGTTTATTGTTTATTCATTGTTGTTCAATAATTTATCCTGTTACTTATATAACTTATAATCCATGCACCTACATAGCATAAGACCACCACATTAGAAACACTATACGTGACGTCCGTCTTCTTCCTGTTTCTAAGATATTCAGGAAATAACATTCGTGTACTTTCTGTACCAAAAACTAAAGAATGGCGCCAAATTTGAATTTGCTGTTTTTTTTAGAGAAGCCTGTTATTTAAGGTAAATTGTGTACATTCTTTAATCATTATATTATTCAAGGTAAAATAAACACGTAGGCCTACAGAGATTCTATTTAAAACCTGTACATACATGTCCATTTATTAAATTGTTTTAATACTCAAACAAATGGATTGAGTGATATTTTCAGTCTTAGAGTAGGCAAGCATAACATATGTATGAGTACTTTGGCTTTTATTTATTTTGATCTTTCCTTCCTCCTCCCCCCCCCCACACTCTTATGTAAATATTTCAAAGTTTAGTTTACCTTTCAATGTTTACAATAACATGTGCTTGTATTTTTCGTTTCGCTTGTTAATTATCACCAAGTATGGCTTTATTTTTAGGGTTGGGAAGATGTTTGCTTTACTTTGAAAATTAAAAAACCTACAGACTAGTTTCTGTTCTTTTGTTAATTTTATTCTTATATTCAAGACCTAATAAAATACTGTAAATGTTTTAAAACTATTATATAAGGGTCCGTGTAATCATTTATAAGTGAACTTCCGTAAAAAATGCATAGAAATGACTGTTTTTTAATGGCATGGAATGGGTTGCCTGACCAAACAAGAAAAACCAACAGCTTAACATTGTTTAAAACCCTAAATAAAACGCAATACTAGACTAGACCATCGATACGCGTGACTTGACTTAATCCTGTATATCCACATAAGAGCATAGGGCCGCAACTACACTGTTGTAGTTTCGGTTTCTGTAGCATTTGGGTTTTTTACGGTGCAGGGTCGATAGCCCAACGACCAACCCTCCTCCTTTACCAGGGCTTGGGGCCGGCAGTATACCCCTGAAGGTGATAGCCAGGCGGAAGACGCAATAATTTTATGCATACAAGAGACTATTCATTCAAAATAATGATCTAAAAAAAAACGAAATCGACATAAATGTCTTCTTCACCTGTATAAATGATATATCATAGCAGCAGTTCCAGCTAAGATAATTAATGCCCAAATGACCTTTACTTTGCGATTTTTGGAGTCCATTAAGAATATTAAGCCATTCATAGAAGAGCGTTCCCCATAGAAGGTGAAAATTTCACCAAATTTCTTGTGGTCATCTTCTGACGCCTTTGAATGGTTGTCCGTCGACATTGTTACATCTGAAATAGAAAAGTAAATACATGTTTTAGTACGTTTTCCAATCTAACTACAAAGTTAAAAGCTGTAATTCCAGGTTGCAGATGCAAGTTTTGATATTATTTTTATTCAAACAAGTGTTGGCTATGAAAATTGCATTATGAATTTTAGAAGAATAACTCTCGACATCCTTTGGAATGTGGGCAATTTAGAAGTCGGAGGAATATTTTAACTACATTCTTGAATGTCTTATTTAAAATGCCCCTTCGATCTGAAATTAAATCAAGATCCGCCCTGCTATAATCGACGTTTTGTTTTGACAAGAAAAACAAACAAATTTTTTCTAGTCGCGACACAAAGTTTACGCTCCACAGCCGTCTTTTAGAACAAAGGACCTCGACAACAACTCATCAGATGTATGGATCTACAGAAATTATTGCATGATCATAATTTACTGATTTATCTCATTTGATCTACGTTGAGCTTATTAAATCCACAGTTATCCCATTAGATCTTGGGTGAACTGATTAACTACACAGTTATCTTATTAGGTCTTCTGTGAGCTCATTTAATCCACAGTTATCTCATTTGATCTTCGGTGAACTGATTAACTGCATAGCTATCTTAATAGCTTTTTGTGAACTGATTAACTCCACAGTTATCTTATTAGCAGTTCAGTGAGCTCATCAACTCCACAGTTATCTAATTGGGTCTTCGGTGAGCTCATTGGCTCCAGAGTTATCTCATTAGCTCTTCGGTGAGCTCATTAGGTATACAGTTATCCCATTAACTTTTCGGTGAATTGATTAACTACACAGTTATCTTATTAGCTCTTTAGTGAGCTCATTAACTCCACAGTTATATTATTTTTGTTTCTTTTCACCAAATAATTTAGCTTTTAGGTTTTGCATGAATTATATCATGGTTTGCAACATAGTATGCGACTATAAATATTTGTGTAAATAATTTACAGGTTAATAATTTAAAAAAAAAGCGTTAACCTACAATGTTTAAAAGATCTTATGACTGCACACATACGTTGAGAAGTTGACCTAAATTCTATGTTTGTTCTTTCCAATCCTTAAATTGCTTTGAGAAAACGTTTTTATTTTTATTTTCTAGCAAGTATTTGGAGATGTCAACTAGTGTACATTTGATCTCTATACAGGATACAGTAGAATTAATACAAATAGTGAATAACGCCAGAGATTACTTTCAAACCAACTTGACACAATTATCCTAGAAAGACTAGAGTTTTTTTTTATGGACGGTACACAATTTTTCTCTCTAAAGATTAAAATAGTTTTAATTTTACAAGCTATGGTGATTTCTTCAGAGGGCTGTAATCCTATAGGAGTACACTGATCGTGAACTGGCGTCAAGAAAGAAATGTCAAGAACCAGGAGATTGAACGACATTTTTCGTTTCACTCGGGCATTCAGCCATGCGGAACAGGGCTATGGGTGACGAGTGGTATTATTAAATAACCAAATATTGGCCATAACATTTTCTGAGCGTTTAGATTTTAGATCTATTTTCAACTTGTTGAAAATAAACGTCAATTTATTTAGTCATTCTTTACACGCAAACAAGAGCAAAGTGATAATACAATAATATAGCGAAACAGTATAATTCCCCTCACAATATCTTTCTCTCTCTCTCTCACACACAAACACGAACTCATTTCTTTCTCAGTCATTTGAAGTGCATATGTTAATAATATACATGTATTCATAACCAAAATATGTTGGCCTAAAAGGTGTAAGCTCACACTGTAAGCCGTCTTCAAAAGCGAGATAACTAAACACATGTGTCACTAAGGGTCATTGTGAAAGTCTTAGGATCAAAATCTGGCAACACTGTAACTTATTCTGTGAATGAGTGGTCCGGGGAGAGGGGGGGGGGCAGGATGTGATAGTCCGGAGGGAGGAGGGAGCACCCATGTCTTCAGCCTACCAGCTTTTATGTATAACTGAGGGCAACAAGTGAAAGTAAATCAACCTGGCGATGACATTGATCACAGAAATCATTACCGTGTATAGTTTTATATGTAATCAATTCTTCTGTAGACTGTTCCTGCATATATACATACATATATATATATATATATATATATATATATATATATATATATATATATATATATATTGTCACGTGCGAAATCAGCTACTGACGTTAGATGATATTTTTAGTAATGTATTATTATATATTATTTTGATTCATATCCATCTTGGATCTCACAAGGTTGTATAAGAATTTATATTGATGTTATTGAATTAGTTTTGATGTTTATTTGACTCGTCGCGATATGAATCTTTTGTGTATAAAGTGATTTAGATAAACTGTACCTTAATATATAGGAAATCCACAATCCTGTTTGAAATTGAACACAATTTTATTCCAACAAGTTGAGATGATAAAATATAACAATACCACAGAATACATGTACCAGTATTATATAATGAAACTTAATCAGTTGAGATTCTTCTATAATGAGTTAAGCTGTAATCCTATCTTTAAGAAAGTGGTCAAAAACAGTCCTCACACATTAGCGCCCAAACTAGAACTCAACTAAACGGTATTCCACCCTCGTGCATATGACGTATTTTATCGCTATGACGTAGTGTCTAGACATATGCATGTTTTATTCCTAACACGGAAACATTTCGGGTTTAAGATTATTTCATTTTAACTTTAGTTAATAATAACAAAACCAATATAATATGGAAATAAATCTACTCGTAACACTCGCCCCCCCTTAAGACACAAAGGAATTACAGACAGCGTTAAGTATGGAATTCTTTGTAGAGTACCCATAAAATGAACCGAATTCCCAAACTATTCGTAAGATTTAATTGACTATTGGACAATCTTTTAAATATTAAAATGAACCATATATTACATATCCCCTTAATAACAAAGTCGCTATTATGGAATCCCTTATCACATTATCGTATCAATGATTATTAATTAAACATTTATTTATCAATTAATATTTACAATTATGATTATTGTGTGTACAACGTTGACCATAAAACTATTACCACCAATAACCAATTCCCACAGAATTGATATGAATTACCCAAATAAGTGGAACCGATTAATAATTGATAGATAATTCTTTAGAAAATTTAATTTATTTATAACCGATCACTGTATCATTAACTAATGATTTTCAGTTATTATATGATTATTATGATGTCTCAATTATGACATCAAGAATATTTAAAAAAAAATGTTATAATCTCAGCTGATTTAGCTTTTACATAGCATTAAATAAGACATCCAAATTATAACATGACGACATAGAAACAAACAATTTTCAAAACACATCAATAATCAATTGAACAAACACAAGTGTGGATGTATTCAAGTTAAATACCGGTGTGTGTGCAACTGATGTATGCAATAGTTACCTTTTACCTTACAACGTATGATTGTTTCTAGTAGAATTTGAAGTTTTGTTCTGTAATGTTTCATATTGCAATATTTCAAAACATAGTTTATTTATTGTCATATTTACAATAATATAAATGTTAATCAATACAATGAATGACATAAAAGAAAAACATTTCATGAGAAACTGACTTTATCTTCTGGTTTACCAGTTACATGCGCGACAATGTCTCAGCGACCACATTTTGTTTACCTGGTAAATATAACACATTTAAATTATATGCTTGGAGGAATAAGCTCCAGCGAATAATTCTTTGGTTCTGTTTAACCCTGGAAAGGAAAACTAAAGGGTTATGATCAGTTAAAATATCAATTGGATATGGAGAACCATTGATATAAAAATCAAAATGTTTCAATGCCAGGATTAATCCTAAAAGTTCCTTTTCTATCACACTATAGTTTCTTTGATGCTTATCAAATTTTTGAGAGTAAAAACTAATCGGGTGTTCCAATGAATCATCACCCTCCTGAGAAATGACCGCTCCCATCCCTGTATCACACGCGTCAACGGTAATTTTAAAGGGTTTATTGTAATTGGGTGTTACTAATACAGGTGCCTCAGAAAGAACATCTTTTAATTTATCAAAGGCCTGGTGGCATTCATTAGACCATTTGAAAGTGCAATTCTTCTTTAATAGATTTGTTAATGGACATGCAATGGTTGAGAAATTTTGACAGAACCGACGGTAGTACCCCGCCATCCCGAGAAAACTACGGAGTTGTTTACAGGTTTAAGGAACAGGGAACTCACGAATAGCCTTAACCTTTGCATTTAATGGTTTTACCAAACCATTTCCCACTATGTGACCTAGATACTCGATGGTTGCATGGCAGAACTGACTCTTAGTCAAGTTAATGGTGAGATTAGAATGAGTCAATTTCGTAAATAACAAATGTAGTTGATCTAAATGAGATTTAAAATCGTCACTAAAGACAACAATATCATCGAGGTATGCATGACATTTAGGAATGTCCTGAGTAATGGTATTTATTAACCGTTGAAAAGTAGAGGGTGCATTAACCATACCAAAGGGCATGACCTTAAATTTGTACAGTCCGTCAGGGGTTACAAACGATGATATCTCCTGAGCCCTCTCCGTCAGTGGAATCTGAAAATACGCCGTCAATAGGTCAATTTTCGTCACAAACTTAGCATTACTCACTTGATCTATTAGATCGTCGATTCTTGGTATTGGATAGGAATCAGTTTTTGTCACTTTGTTTACCTTACGGTAGTCCACACAAAACCTCATGGATCCATCGGCCTTAGGTACCAATACGCAAGGGGAAGACCAGTCACTACTACTAGGTGTAATAATGTCATTGTCAAGCATGTAGCGAACCTCTTTACGGATGCATTCTAACTGGATAGGATTTGACCTGTATGGATGTTGTTTAATAGCTTTAGTATTTTCATCTAAAATAACATCATGCTTAACTACACTAGTTCTACTAGGTACATCTCCAAATAAATGGATATTTTCATTAATTAGACCTTTGATAGCGGATTGTTCGCAATCAGGTAAATGTGCCAATTTTTCATTTAGGTTTTTTAGAGCCTTTGTATTTTGCAGTTTGCTTTCTGCCACTTCACTCTCAATTTCGGGTGAATTATTCCCGACTTTAATAACAGTGTTTACCGAGGCAACAACTTTTTGTTCTTCTCTGGTAATGTATGGTTTTAACATATTAATATGGCACACTCGTTGCGATTTCCGTCTATCAGGGGTCTTTACAAGATAGTTAACCTCACTAAGCTTAGCCATAACCTCATAGGGTCCTGTAAACTTGGCACTCAGGGGTTGACCAGACAGTGGCGTCAGCATGAGAACTTTATCACCAGGTTGGAAGATACGGGTTCTTGCGTTGACGTCATAATAGACCTTCATCTTGTCTTGTGCCTGCAAAAGATTAGATCTGACAACTTTTAATGCATTATACAGTCTATTTTTAAAATTTTCCACGTATGTCAGTAGACCAGTGTCTTCAGTGGATGACAACCATGTCTCTTGTAACAGCTTTAGTGGTCCACGAACTGTGTGTCCGAATACCAGTTCAAAGGGACTGAAACCAAGAGATTCTTGTACAGCCTCTCTAGTTGCGAAGAGTGCGAAGGGAATACCACGATCCCAGTCGTCGTTATGCTCGAAACAGAAAGTACGGAGCATATTTTTCAATGTTTGGTGGTATCGTTCCAGTGCGCCTTGACTCTGTGGATGATATGCACTCGATACTGCATGACGAATACCCAGCCGTTCTAAGACTTGGCGAAATAATTTCGATGTGAAATTTGAACCTTGATCTGACTGCACGGTTTTCGGAAGACCATATCGGGTGAAGAATCCGATAAGTGCATCAGAGATTTTGTCGGCATTGATGCTACGTAGAGGAATAGCCTCTGGAAATCTCGTTGCCGAACACATTATAGTGAACAGATACTGGTGGCCAGCCTTAGTTTTAGGCAACGGACCGACGCAGTCTATAATGATGTGACTGAAGGGTTCTGAGAATGCTGGTATGGGTCGTAGAGGAGCTACCGGAATGGTCTGATTCGGCTTGCCGACCATCTGGCAGATATGACATGATCTGCAAAACGATGTGACGTCACGACGTAGGCCAGGCCAGAAGAAATATGGAAGAATCCTATCGAAGGTTTTCTGAATCCCTAGGTGACCAGCATACGGTGAATCATGGGCCATATGTAGTATGTCCTTGCGGTATACATTGGGTACCACGATTTGATGTACTTCGCTGCATGTTTCATCGTCGTTTTCTTTCCCTCTCCATTTCCTCATCAACAACTCGTCCCTCAGGTAATAACCTGCGGCCATTGTTTCTAACTCTCCTTCATTCTTTGCTTCCTCTTTTAGCTTCCCGATCTCTGGATCTTTGCCTTGAGCAAGAATGAGTAGTTGTCTAGGCGACAAATTATTTTGATCAGTATGACTTGAGTGACCACCCAGAACATCCGCCATGAAGGTTGCTTGTAAGTCAATCTCTGGTGTTGGTTCTGGTTTCTTTGTCGATTCATTAGTCATCTGCTGTTTCTCCATAGCAAATGTAGTTGATCTAAATGAGATTTAAAATCGTCACTAAAGACAACAATATCATCGAGGTATGCATGACATTTAGGAATGTCCTGAGTAATGGTATTTATTAACCGTTGAAAAGTAGAGGGTGCATTAACCATACCAAAGGGCATGACCTTAAATTTGTACAGTCCGTCAGGGGTTACAAACGATGATATCTCCTGAGCCCTCTCAGTCAGTGGAATCTGAAAATACGCCGTCAATAGGTCGATTTTCGTCACAAACTTAGCATTACTCACTTGATCTATTAGATCGTCGATTCTTGGTATTGGATAGGAATCAGTTTTTGTCACTTTGTTTACCTTACGGTAGTCCACACAAAACCTCATGGATCCATCGGCCTTAGGTACCAATACGCAAGGGGAAGACCAGTCACTACTACTAGGTGTAATAATGTCATTGTCAAGCATGTAGCGAACCTCTTTACGGATGCATTCTAACTGGATAGGATTTGACCTGTATGGATGTTGTTTAATAGCTTTAGTATTTTCATCTAAAATAACATCATGCTTAACTACACTAGTTCTACTAGGTACATCTCCAAATAAATGGATATTTTCATTAATTAGACCTTTGATAGCGGATTGTTCGCAATCAGGTAAATGTGCCAATTTTTCATTTAGGTTTTTCAGAGCCTTTGTATTTTGCAGTTTGCTTTCTGCCACTTCACGCTCAATTTCGGGTGAATTATTCCCGACTTTAATAACAGTGTTTACCGAGGCAACAACATTTTGTTCTTCTCTGGTAATGTATGGTTTCAACATATTGATATGGCACACTCGTTGCGATTTCCGTCTATCAGGGGTCTTTACAAGATAGTTAACCTCACTAAGCTTAGCCATAACCTCGTAGGGTCCTGTAAACTTGGCACTCAGGGGTTGACCAGACAGTGGCGTCAGCATGAGAACTTTATCACCAGGTTGGAAGATACGGGTTCTTGCGTTGACGTCATAATAGACCTTCATCTTGTCTTGTGCCTGCAAAAGATTAGATCTGACAACTTTTAATGCATTATACAGTCTATTTTTAAAATTTTCCACGTATGTCAGTAGACCAGTGTCTTCAGTGGATGACAACCATGTCTCTTGTAACAGCTTTAGTGGTCCACGAACTGTGTGTCCGAATACCAGTTCAAAGGGACTGAAACCAAGAGATTCTTGTACAGCCTCTCTGGTTGCGAAGAGTGCGAAGGGAATACCACGATCCCAGTCGTCGTTATGCTCGAAACAGAAAGTACGGAGCATATTCTTCAATGTTTGGTGGTATCGTTCCAGTGCGCCTTGACTCTGTGGATGATATGCACTCGATACTGCATGACGAATACCCAGCCGTTCTAAGACTTGGCGAAATAACTTCGATGTGAAATTTGAACCTTGATCTGACTGCACGGTTTTCGGAAGACCATATCGGGTGAAGAATCCGATAAGTGCATCAGAGATTTTGTCGGCATTGATGCTACGTAGAGGAATAGCCTCTGGGAATCTCGTTGCCGAACACATTATAGTGAACAGATACTGGTGGCCAGCCTTAGTTTTAGGCAACGGACCGACGCAGTCTATAATGATGTGACTGAAGGGTTCTGAGAATGCTGGTATGGGTCGTAGAGGAGCTACCGGAATGGTCTGATTCGGCTTGCCGACCATCTGGCAGACATGACATGATCTGCAAAACGATGTGACGTCACGACGTAGGCCAGGCCAGAAGAAATATGGAAGAATCCTGTCGAAGGTTTTCTGTATCCCTAGGTGACCAGCATACGGTGAATCATGGGCCATATGTAGTATGTCCTTGCGGTAAACATTGGGTACCACGATTTGATGTACTTCGCTGCATGTTTCATCGTCGTTTTCATCCAATCAAGCCCAAATTGTAAGGGCCCTTCAATTTCTACCGCTTACGCTGCGCGGTAAATGCAGTACTGAAACACTGTTATGGGTCGTCTATTAATTATATCAACAAAATAGGTAAGGATGAGTTTGAAAACGTTTGACAATTATCAACATAGAAAACCCAGTTTTTTTTAGGCATAAGTATAAACATCAAAAGGACGCGTTGAAGACTGGTGTTATTAGTAGCGATAGTTGGGATTGGGGAAAAAAAACAATAACATTAGGCCCTCTTTGAAATTAAAATGAATGTTGGCAAGGCATCAAATAAGTGTATTGTGCGAATACAATATGGTTAGTTACAAACATGTACTTCAGAAAAAAATCGTCTGCACCCATAAAAAAACGAAGATTTCAAAAACGATTTAAAGACCAAGTGAAGAGGTTTTTCTCAAAGGAACGAAATTTGGAATAGCCTCATACGGCAGTGACGTATCACAAGGGAAATAAATAAATAAAAATAGACGCTATAAATCTATATTTAACCATTTTGTTAAAAATAAGAACTGGGAAAAGATTCAAAACATGTGGCAATAGATTCAAAACACGTGACAATATTCATTTTTCCTAGTCGGAATCCTTTATGTTACGTCACTTTCCTATATTGCCGGAAATAAAAACATCTCAAATGGCTTCGAGATTTGGAGTATTCCCCCGAAAAACACACACATTTAATTGCAAATATTGAACTAATTACTTAAAATTTAACTTTGATATTTTGTATAAATGTTTTTTATTAACATTCAGATACTGAATACACTATTTACTATCAAAATCAAATGTTAACTCAATTTTGATAAAAAGCTCTTCACTTGGTCTTTAACATCCCTAACTCTGATATGTAAACAATTTTTTTTTGCTAACTACATTATAAAAGGTGTAACGTTAAAATTAGGTCAAAAAAATATATTTATTTCGTAATTATTTCAAAGTTTCAAGTTTTAATTTTCTGGAAAAAATTAGAGATACATTGTATTATTATCAGTGACGTAGAAGGCATGGTGGTCGTAGCACGTTCCGCTGGCGTAGCGAAGATTCTGGGTTTGAATTCTTGTGAAGAGGAGGATTGTTTTCTTCTGGGACTGGAGGGTGTCCCTGAGTCTCGGGTATATGATATTAATTGGGGTAAGAAAAGTAAACTGCTAAACGCTGCTTCACCGGCCCTATGATCAATTAGGTTGCGGCTATTCGGACCCGGATCCCTTTAGCAGAATTCATTAGAACTCATAAAAAAACATTAACAAAGAAGGGGAAAATCACAAAATATATTTGCCTTAATAAAATTAACATATTTTATAAGCAGTAGCACAGAAAACACACAATCTATCCCTATCTTTTATAACCTAACCGATACTAACTATTACCAAAAATACTACAAAGCCCTCCCTAACCTATATAAACTAACCGATACTAACTATTTATTACTAAATCTATCGGGTCCGAATAGCCACTTCGGATCAATTATTAGGTCCGACGGGTCCTTTACTTATCAGTGGTTCAATTCTGTGGAAATGTCTTAAATGTCCACGTCGTCGCGTCAAATTCTGCGGACCGGGTTAATTCGCGGACCTTACTAGATCAAACTATTTTGAAGAATTCAGTTTAAAATGTATGAATTGGCGGCAGATCGAAACACTTTTGTGAAAAGCCAAGAGTATCAATTTTTAGAGCTGCATAAAAGGGCTATTTTAATCTTGATTTTATATGAAACATTATATCAGGTTATGATTTTAACATGGTAATTATTTTTATATATTACAACACATATTTGAAACAGGTGGGTTCACAATTGATGCACATAAAGAAGACTGTAATCAGAGAAAAAAAAATGTAATAAGACGACCAAAGTGCTGAATGGGAAAAACCCCACAATACGTCACAATCGTAGGCGACATCCTCATTGTGTGATGACCTTTTTGATTGATTTAATCATCCGTTTGATTTTATTTTTATATTGTAGCCTGTAATCAAAGGGTTGAAATCAATGAAATTAATTGCTGCTAATATTATTGATCATACGTGTATTTAAAATAAAATATGGAACTGTGTCTTACCACTTTACTCTATTAAGTAGCATGTTTTGAAATACACTCCTACCTTTGATTAGATTATAGTATTATGCTGATATTATTTTTTAAAGATAACTTTGAATAATGCGCACAATAGGCTTGAAAAACCCAGTGTATAGCTTAGAATAAATTGCCTTAGTATACCTATCTAGGTAACGAATTAACGTAGAAACATATCCAGATTGAAATGTCTTAAGCGAACTAGACTTATAAGAGGCTACAGGCAGTTCATTTTTAAACGTTTAACTTAGCATGCTGTAAGCTGTAAAGTTTTTTTTTCTCAAACTGTATTATACTAAATTCTCACTTAAATATATAAAAATAACTAAAATACAAAAGAAAGCTATAAAATGCCAAGACAATTTTATCAGCGTTGCAGGGACCAGAAATTTATTATTATTTTTTTTGGTTTAGCATTCGGGCACAGCCAGCCTAGGGGCCCAGCCAGCCTAGGAGCCCAGCCAGCCTAGGGGCCCAGCCAGCCTAGGAGCCCAGCCAGCCTAGGGGCTCAGCCAGCCTAGGGGCCCGGTGGCGGAATCTTTACATAAGCTAAAAATAATGCCGTCAATTGACTTTGACGACGTCATTCGTTCTTTTGCACAGAAGACAGTTGGTCGTATGATTATATACATTTTATAGAATAACGTAACTATAGTAGCATAGATCGAGGCTTTCATTCTGATGTTTATTAAAGTTATTAAAGTCGATTAAAAATTATATGTTCTGTACTAGTGCATTTAGTTTGCTAAATTTAAAAAAAAAAGCTTCGAGATGGTGGGGGGGGGGGGGCAAATGTCAAGTGCCTAGAGGCCCTGGGTCTCTAAGTCCGATTTGCATTTGTATATAAAAAAAAACAACAACATAACAACACAGTGTTTTGAGATACCATCATTCCAGACAACACAATCTGGTTAGCCCCTCTAAATGTAGCATTTTGTTCAATCATTAATACTGTAATAAATCCATCATCTCTCTCTAGGCCACAGCTTAAGTTCTACTTAATTGTTAACTTATTTTACGAGAATCGATCTAAACGATTCTCCATTAGTTACACTATATCCAATTATTTGAACAATAACCACAAAGTTATTTTGAAAATCTCGTACTAATGGCCTAGGCTTACTCATTTACAGTATAGAGCTGATGGAAACGTGATCTGCTTTGTAATGTTGTCACTGAATCGCTAACAGTTTGTTTCCATTCTGAAACAAATAGTTCGTACCAATTGTAAATTGCCGATCAATAAATAATTACCAGTCATGATGTTTATTTTCGCCTCAAAACTCTATATTATAATCTGACTAATAGAACAATTATTTTTCAAACATAGAGATTAATATAGTCCTGGAAAATATTTTTAAACAACACATTTTCAAATATCTATTTTTTTAATAGATCTAGTACGTACTACCGATTATCGAGTATTCTATCGATCTATTTCTTGGACATTTTCCGTAAATTGACTTCCGCGCAATACCCATTACCATTGTAACGTGTAGGTGAGTACTAATTGTGACGAGACATTAAAGGCATTGCGGTATTTTACAATTCAATTATCAACAAATTTTCTTCGACATAACATAGTTGTATTTGTTTGTTCGCTATAGTTTATTGGGCTATTCGGCAGATCGGGGCAAAAGATATATTCATTTATTCTAAATTAAACGTGAAATATATTTTTATGACATCATGTGGCAGCTGAATTTGTGAATTTTATATACAAAATATTTGCCTCAAAAGAAAAATAAATTTAATAAAAATAGAAACAATAATTGTCTACTACAGTTATTTCCCTTAAGGCTAAACTACACTATGCTCAAGAATCACGTTTTGACTGGAATAAAAATTCAGCGAAAAAACTAGAATCTTGTTTCAGTGCGAATCGGAAATAGGCTGTTTCACAATCAGCCATGCCATACGTAATTCACGATTCACAGAAAAACAAAGACGCGCAATTTTATTTTTAAGAATCAAGAAAATGTTGAGAGTGACTGTTCTTGACGCGCCATTTTATGTTCAAGATTAATTAATTCTAGCAGTGACGACGAATTAATCTTGGTCTGTGCCAGTGCGTCTGTTCTAGCACAAAGAAAACGAAAATGGTGGGTGAAACCTTGGATCGAAAGAAAAACGATCTATAGAGCATATCATGCTCTTTTAAGCGAACTGGAAGACGAAGCTGTCATCTTTGTTTTGTTTTTTTAAACCAGGCTAATTAGTTTGCACTTCCAATTGGCTGACACAGCTTGAATCACAAATCATGTTTCCAAATTTTAGAAAACATGTTCTATATCTGTAAATCATTGCAAATCACTACTGAAACTGATTCTGGTGCATCAAGTTTTGCGCTATGCCACATTTGAAACGGTGAGAATCAACGTGATTTTTTAATTGAATCGCAGCAAATCACTAATTTTTATTCTAGTGTGGCTTAGCCTTTAGCCTTTAGCTTAGTTTACACTCACAGTGTTGAATGAATTTAATGGTTCCCCGGCTATGTATTGATTTGCAGACAGTAGATTTAATTTATCCATAGACTATAAAATACATTGACCGCTTGCTTTAGTTTTTTATGCTCTTATCTTCTTGTTTTGTAATTCCCGATTCTAAATAAAGTAGTTGCGATACAAGTTCCGTTTTATTAAATCGCATTTTTTCGACTTTAAATGAATACTTGTTCTGCTAATATTCTTTTTATCATTGACTATAATAAGATGGACCGCTTGCTCTATTTTTAGAACTTATATTCTTTTTCCGTGCGCATAAAACACTGATCTATAAATGGTTTCGCTGTATACAACAGAGACAGAACTTTAATGAATTTCAAATATGAACACTGGTTTAAATCAACAGACAATTTAATTTTTTAAAAATGTATATTAGTCTTCATAGTACATTTTATATGAATTGACATTTTTGGTAGGGTCAGAAATGTTGTATTTTTCTATTTAATTTTCAGTAAGTCTGTATTGTTGTATATCTGTAAGTCTGTATTGTTGTATTTCAGTAAGTCTGTATTGTTGTATTTCAGTAAGTCTGTATTGTTGTATTTCAGTAAGTCTGTATTGTTGTATATCTGTATGTCTGTATTATTGTATTTCAGTAAGTCTGTATTGCTGTATTTCAAAAAGTCTGTATTGTTGTATTTCAATAAGTCTGTATTGTTGTAGTTCAATAAGTCTGTATTGTTCTATATCAATAAGTCTGTATTGTTGTATTTCAGTAAATCTGTATTGTTGTATTTCAGTAAGTCTGTATTGTTGTATTTCAGTAAGTCTGTATTGTTGTATTTCAGTAAGTCTGTATTTTTGTATTTCAGTAAGTCTGTATTGTTGTATTTCAATAAGTCTCTTTAGACCTCTTACATAATAATATATAATATAATTTATCTCTTTATAAATCTCACTTTTACTTAATTACATAACATTCAAATGTAAACAAATAATTTGTTGTATTTAAGAAACAACCAATAAAAATAGGTAAGAATTTTGTTGTAACTAAAAACAAACATACAAAGCCACAAAAAAAGCTTTCAAATTAAATGTTAAATATACATGTAAAAATTATACTCTGATGTACAATCACACTGGCGTGTGTATGGCAATAGCACCACAAAAACAATGATATTTTAGACATGAAATGGGTTGTTTTTTTCTAGTCTTGTAAGCTAAAGATCTATATGTTTCACAGAAACACCTTCTAGAGATGCTTCCAGGAAATTAAAACAATGTACACTGATACAGAAATTATGTTGTACTAAAAACTTGCGTATTGAAATGTAAAAGGCTTTAGAAAATCTGTTCAAGTGTGTGAGAGACTTTTTGTGTTCGTTATTTATGCCAGTCAATTAGAATATGATAATATTTAATTGCATAGATTCTAAGTATGCATGTCTGAATCCCATTTTCATGGCCTAACTTTACATAGGAGGAAACGGACGATGCCAATAACCATATGGGTCATTTCCAAAAGACTGATGAATGAAAATCCGATCGCCAAACCAAGACTTCCTCCAAAATCTGACAGCAACTGATTGATCTATAACAAAAAAAAAAGAAGAATTGCATAGATTTAGATCAAACAAAAATTAAAAAACAACAACAAAACAAACTAAACAATATCTATATTCCTCTAGTACACGCACCATCATCTCACAAACTCGCTAAAAATAGGTAATCAATACAATGTGATGTGGCTACCAAAGGTAATAGTAATCTTATATTTATAGCTACCATAAATAAGAGTAATCTTATATTTATGGCTGCCAAAGAAAATAGTAATCTTATATGTATGGCTACCAAAGGTAATATAAATCTTATATTTATGGCTACCAAAGGTAGTAGTAATCCTATATTATTATTATGTATGGCTACCAAAATTAATATTAATCTTATATTTAGGGCAACCAAAGGTAGTAGTAATCCTATATTATTATTATGTATGGCTACCAAAGGTAATATTAATCTTATATTTATGGCAACCAAAGGTAGTAGTAATCCTATATTATTATTATGTATGGCTACCAAAAGTAATATTAATCTTATATTTATGGCAACCAAAGGTAGTAGTAATCCTATATTATTATTATGTATGGCTACCGAAAGTAATATTAATCTTATATTTATGGCAACCAAAGGTAGTAGTAATCCTATATTATTATTATTTATGGCTACCAAAGGTAGTAGTGATCTTAATATATATGTGGCTACCTAACAGTATTTCGTCGGACCAAATTGATCCATAGGGCCGGTGAAGCAGCGTTCACCAGTTTCCGTGGCCACGGCATGCTAGGTAATTTTCTGGCCAGCACTATGCACAGACACCTTTACTTTACCCCAACTTAGGTCAGGTACCCATCAGAGCTGAGTAGAGTCAGTGACACCCTCCAGAACCGGGAAAAAATCCTAGCCTGCACGAGGATTCGAACCCGGGACCTTCGGTTCGCCAGCCGACCGCGCCGCACGGCCACCGTGCCCCCATGTGACTAGCAAAGATAATAGTAATCTTATATTTATGGCTACCAAAGGTAATAAGAATCTTATATTTATGGCTATCAAAGGTAATAGTAATCTTATATTTATGGCTACCAAAGGTAATAGTAATCTTATATTTATGGCTACCAAAGGTAATAGTAATCTTATATTTATGGCTACCAAAGGAAATAGTAATCTTATATTTATGGTTACCAAAGGTAATAGTAATCTTATATTTATGGCTACCAAAGGTAATAGTAATCTTATATTTATGGCTACCAAAGGTAATAGTAATCTTATATTATTATTATGTATGGCTACCAAAGGTAATAGTAATCTTATATTTATGGCTACCAAAGGTAATAGTAATCTTATATTTATGGCTACCAAAAGTAATAGTAATCTTATATTTATGGCTACCAAAGGTAATAGTAATCTTATATTTATGGCTACCAAAGGTAATAGTAATCTTATATTTATGGTTACCAAAGGTAATAGTTATATTATATGTATGGCTACCAAAGAAAATAGTAATCTTATATTTATGGCTACCAAAGGTAATAGTAATCTTATATTTATGCCTACCAAAGGTAATAGTAATCTTATATTTATGGCTACCAAAGGTAATCGTAATCTTATATTTATGGCTACCAAAGGTAATAGTAATCTTGTATTTATGGCTACCAAAGGTAATAGTAATCTTATATTTATGGCTACCAAAGGTAATAGTAATCTTATATTTATGGCTACCAAAGGTAATAGTAATCTTATATTTATGGCTACCAAAGGTAATAGTAATCTTATATTTATGGCTACCAAAGGTAATAGTAATCTTATATTTATGGCTACCAAAGGTAATAGTAATCTTATATTTATGGCTACCAAAGGTAATAGTAATCTTATATTTATGTCTATCAAAGGTAATAGTAATCTTATATTTATGGCTACCGAAAAGTAATAGTAATCTTTTTATTTATGGCTACTAAAGTTGATAGTGATCTTATATTTATTGCTAACCAGTGTGAATAATCTTATTCTAAATCCATACAGTTTTTTATTCTTCCTTCTACCATTTCAATCTCTACCCCACTCCACCCCACAGTGGGTACTGTTATGATTAAAAATGTATTTTAAAATGGAGAGCTTTAAGAAGTTATAAGGTCTCACATAAATATTGGAAGTTTTTAAGTTCTTATTGAGTTTTTGAATTTCAGGTCTCACTGTAAATCAGTATCCGGCAAAAAAACCTTAAAAGCCTTGAAAATGGTGCTGCCGTTCGAGGCAACGTATATTAAAATGTATGTGAAATAACATTCTTACCACTAACTAAAATAAATCATAAGAAACTCGAAACATTACTGAAACATTGTCTTAGAAATGATAATTTGTTTGTCTTTGTTTAAACCCAGAACCAAAATCTTTGCCCTCGAAATTTATGAGCATGTCCAGCACTAAATAATTCAAAATAACTTTATTAACAGTCTTTACTTGTTTACAATTTTCCAAAATTCCGTTAGGGTTTCAATGGATAACTATGCTTGGGGAAAACTATAATTGATCAGCATTGAGTGTTTTTAAACACAATTTAAGGACACTTATAGACAATAACAGACAGATATAAAACAATACAAATAGTTTTACAAATCTGATATTGCTGGATACATAGTGTAAATCTTACTTCGTAATTCTTTTGTTCCACTAGTTGCTCATAGTTCAAATCTCGATAGAATATATCAAGTTTAATGAAGTTTTCTCTGTAAAAAGTAACGGTTATATTTTAATACAATGTTTGTGGCATCTATTAAAATCTGTTAAATTTAACACTTTTCAAAAGAAAGTAATATTAATGGCTTAAATAAAAATAAAAAGTATTTTAGCTACAAACATGGACCGGGGACAACCCGTCAAATAAAAAAAAATCGTAGAAAAAAACAAACATTTGCCCAACAATTGGCTTCTTCCCTCCCCATACCTACGTCAAAACTGTGTACCATACTTGCCCACTAGACCGCCGTGTCCACCAACTAGACCCCCGTACTTACCCACAAGACCGGTGTACTGGCGTACAAGACCAGGCGTGTATTTGTGAAAGAACAACTTGCGTGCCTTCTATAGCACATGGCTTGCCCATTGGACCATCCTGCTTGCTGTCATCAAGTACAAGACCACCGAGCTCGTTGAAAAGACCACCGTACTTGACCACTAGACCACACTAGACCACAACGCTTGCCAACCCAATGGACCACTGTGCCCTCCCACTGGACCAATGTACCCACCCACTGAACGACTTTGCCCTCACACTGGACCACTATGCCCTCCCACTGGAACACTATGACCTCCCACTGGACCACTATGCCCTCCCACTGGACCACTATGACCTCCCACATGACTACTGTGCCCACCCACTGGACCACTGTGCCCTCCCACTTGACCACTGTACCCTCCCACTGTACCACCATGCCCACCTACAAGACCCGGATATCCGCCTACTAGAACACGGCAACCTTCAATTTGAATCTTCCGTAAAATCAGAATCATTAACTTTAAGAGTTCACTGTTTACCGAGCGTCCTTACATTTGTAAAGTTATCTTTAAAAAGGCTTACCGAATTTGCGCTTCGTTTTTTTGTCGAAATGAATTACATTTGTCAGGCTCCTCGCGACACAGTGAATTTACAGCCATGTCCTTGGATGAAATGTAAACAAAAAATATTTAACATTATAAGGTGGTAGTGTTTAGTATTTGTAATATGAAGAACTGTGAGAATGAAGTAAGGCAAAAGTAAGTGTATAGACTCAGTATAGAGGATGGAGAAGGCTGTCTCGCCTGGATGATCAGGACTATACTCTGGTATTTGTGCTGGGAAAAGTGCTGGTAAACCAGCTATGCCGTCTAGTTAATGATACAAGGAGAATTCGGCATGGGTAAAATAGTGCAGTCCATGTGCCTACGGGAAACAGTACAAGGGGAAGCCCATCGGCATGCCGCATAGGGGAAGTGCATGGACAGGGTCTTGGATCCACCCCTTTTTGTTACGCCCTAACAAAGGACAAATATTATACAATCTACCAAAGTAATGTGGAATCTCTTAACTTAAACATGTTTATTTACTAGTTTTTATGTTCATAGTTCTAAACAATGTTTATGTTTGATATTATGATTAGTATACACGGAATTACTGCTATAAAAATAATTAATAGAAAAAAGTATAAACTTATTTAAACAGCTCACATTTCACATTTTCAACAACTCATTGTATTATATATATATATATATAAAGGCTTGTAATAATATAAATAAAAAATGCCTACATGCTAAACATATATAGATCTAAATGGATTTATATTCATTCTAGTAAGTAAACTATTAACGCTTGTAATTTACCAACGTTTCTTTATCAGGCCATAGCCTGTAGCCAGTCTGTAAGTCGAAGACTATCTCACTGAAAATAAAAAAATATATAAAAGGTTATTTGAAAGGGATGAAACGATTTCATGCCGTGACACAATGCCATAGTTCCTGTATAATCATCGAATGAGTCAATGACCATTTAAACAAAAAGATTTATCTAAGTTTTGACTAGCTGATAAATATAGTTTCGTCATGCTTCCAGCAACGAAAATGTTTGTTTACCCTCAAATGTTGATTCATAAGCACAAGACGTTCTGCGTTCTTCTTATATTTTCTTATAAGATTACAAACGTTGATAACATATTTACAATTTGTACGTACTTGGCTAAAACACGGGTGATCACGTGGACAGACCCGGTGTACTGACCGATGAAATTCTATTGTCTAGGTGCTGGATTAGTCCAATCTCTTCTAATAAAATTCTACAGTGGTTTGTAATATAATATTCATGAGGATACAAATGTAATTTAAAAGTTCATAAATCTCATTGAACAGCATCTTCTTGAAGGATAGTACATTTCATCCATCAATTCAAGAGGATTATTTGAGCAGTATAATCATGCAGACAAAAAAGTTCATCCAAAATGAAAACATTTAAGAGTATTTTTTGAACAGCATCTTCTTTCAAGATAAAAAAATGTCATCCAAAGTTTAAAAATATTTTTTGAAGAGCATATTTTTGCAGGGAAAGAAAACATTTCTTCCGACAATTCAAGAGGATCATTTCAACAGCATAGTCTTGCAATGTAAAAAAATGTCATCCAAAAGAATTCTTTAAAGAGCATATTCTTGCAGGATTAAAACTGTCCAGCGAAATTTCAAGAGGATTTTTATAATTGCACCCTCTTGAAGGATGACAAAAGGTCACCCAAATGTTAAAGGAGATTTTTTGAACAGCATGTTCATGCAGGATATAACATGTCAATTAAAATCGGATGCATGGAATTATTGAGTTAGGGTGGAAATTGTACATTTCTACTCTTGAAATTTGACATTTCTACTCTTGAAATTTGACATTTATACTCTTGAAATTTGACATTTCCACTCTTGAAATTTGACATTTCCACTCTGGAAATTTTACATTTCTACTCTTTAAATTTTAAATTTCTACTCTTTAAATTTTACATTTCTACTCTTGAAATTTGACATTTCTACTCTTGAAATTTGAAATTTCTACTCTTGACATTTGACATTTCTACTCTTGAAATTTTACATTTCCACTCTTGAAATTTGACATTTCTACTCTGGAAATTTGACAATTCTACTCTGGAAATTTTACATTTCTACTCTTGAAATTTGACATTTCTACTCTTGAAATTTGACATTTCTACTCTTGAAATTTGACATTTCTACTCTTGAAATTTTACATTTCTACTCTGGAAATTTTACATTTCTACTCTTCAAATTTTATAATTCTACTCTTGAAATTTGACATTTCTACTCTTGAAATTTGACATTTCTACTCTTGAAATTTGACATTTCTACTCTTGAAATTTGACATTTCTACTCTTGAAATTTGACATTTCTACTCTTGAAATTAGGCATTTCTACTCTTGAAATTTGACATTTCTACTCTTGAAATTTGACATTTCTACTCTTGAAATTTGACATTTCTACTCTTGAAATTTGACATTTCTAATCTTGAAATTTTACATTTCTACTCTTGAAAATTGACATTTCTACTCTTGAAATTTGACATTTCTACTCTTGATATTTGACATTTCTACTCTTGAAATTTGACATTTCTACTCATGAAATAGACATTTCTACTCTTGAAATTTGACATTTCTAATCTTGAAATTTGACATTTCTACTCTTGAAATTGGACATTTCTACTCTGGAAATTAGACATTTCTACTCTGGAAATTTGACATTTTCTACTCTGGAAAAATTTGTCATTTTTACTCTATTTTCTAACATGTGCGTATCATTTCTTGGTAAAATATTCAATGCTTCTGACACTTTTGGACACAATCCGACAAATATACTTTGTTTATGTACTTTATACTTATATATAGACTATATATACATTAATATAAACATAGTTATTAATGATTTTGAAAACGTCTTAGAAAATTCATTTGAGCAATTTCTGCACAACCAAAAATCTATATAAAGCACGCAGAGGTTTTGTTAGGTTGTTGTTAGGTTGTTGTTAGGTTGTTGTTAGGTTGTAGTTAGGTTGTTGTTAGGTTGTTGTTAGGTTGTTGTTACTTTGTTGTTAGGTTGTTGTTAGGTTTTTGTTAGGTTGTTGTTAGGTTGTTGTTAGGTTGTTGTTAGTTTGCTGTTAGGTTGCTGTTAGGTTGTTGTTAGGTTGTTGTTAGGTTGTTGTTAGGTTGTTGTTAGGTTGTTGTTAGGTTGTTGTTAGGTTGTTGTTAGGTTGTTGTTAGATGTTGTTAAGTTGTTGTTAGGTTGTTGTTAGGTTGTTGTTAGGGTGTTGTTAGGTTGTTGTTATTGCTTAGCTAGAAGAAAGCTACTTATTACTGATTAGTTAAGTTGAATGTTATTATGGTACATACGTTTAAATATTAAACATTCACAACATTTAACATTTAAACATTCATCTAGTGGTTTGAGTGTATGATTTCATGGTGTACAAGATCTTAGACAGACAACATAAGAACCGGATTTGTAACACTACACATACAGAAAACATATTAAATATAGAGAGAAAATAGCTCTACAACATTACATTCGAAAAAAAAAGTAAAGAATCCTACCATTATACAAACAGAAAAATAAATATATCACATAATTGAGATAAATAAAATATATCACAATACACACAGAAAACATTATTACTTGCGTATACATATAGAAAAAATTACAGAAACAATAACAGCACAATACATACAGAAGACTTGTACATCAAATGACATCCAGAAAACAAACATGAATATCACAATAAAACTACCTGCATGGGTTCAGACATTTGCAAGCCGGATCATCCGCTTTAAATGTGTTTTTGACACGAATAACACACTCCAGGTCATCTGGAATAAATGAAAATATAAGAGCGAGATGAAGAGATCTATTAAACAATTGTAAACAAATATGTAAAGATAAGTTCTCTACATTTAAGATTAGCTTCTACGCGCCTTTGAAATATACGCATAGCCTTTGGAGCGGAAAAATAATAGTTTTTAGAAGTTTATTTCCGACGACTTTCCGTTCAGATAAGAGCTACCAAAGTAAACTTTGTGATATTTTGCATAAACAAAAAACAACACAATCTCTTTATATTTATTGAAAGCCAACACACAAGAAGCTTCAGAAGAGACTGTGTTTGCAGTTTTTATGCAAGCAGAAAATTACATAGGCAATCGTCCAGATCTTTGTCATAAATTTGGACAAGTTTCACAGCTTGATGTTGAATTTCATCAGCTGACATATTGATAAGTTGACCAAGGAATCAGAATAGTTCATAAACAATAATTTACGCATTTATAAGCTGAACTAGTGATTGCTTCAACTGGTCTATAACTTTTAGAAAATTGTCCACACGGAATTTCTATTTTGATGATAGATCTGCTTCTTGTGTCTGTCCATAGTCCAGGGGAGTCTTACGAAGACTGCGATGACGTTTTCCGGTATCCATTTAAACATATGCGGCTGACCCAGACCTATCTTTTTTTTAGCTTCATACTCACTGAGCTATAAAATATAATATATGGAGTGCTGAAGCAATTTAACTGTAGGAGAAAATGCGGACTTTTAAATATAGATAGGTGCACTGTATATATATGGTATTGAAAGCGTTATCCATAAAAAACATCGCCATTAAATTAATGAATCGGGTACTCATTCAAATTAACACAATTTGCTCGTAAAGTCTAAGCTTATATATCTATAATGTATCTTATATATCTATAATGTATCTTATATATCTTATATATCTATAATGTATCTTATATAACCTATATATCTATAATGTATCTTATATATCTTATATATCTATAATGTATCTTATATATCTTATATATCTATAATGTATCTTATATATCTTATATATCTATAATGTATCTTATATATCTTATATATCTATAATGTATCTTATATATCTTATATATCTATAATGTATGTTCAGTTTCAAAGAGCTCATTTTTATCAAATTTCAATGACGCAATAATGAAAAGCCTTTAAATTTTTGGTACTTCCATGTGTATAACATATAGATCAGTGCCCTCTTTTTTATTCTCCATTTTAATTGCTTGAGCACTCCATATATATATATATATATATAGCTCAGTGAGCATACTCATCAAAGAAGTTTCGCTTTGATTCAACAAAAGTTTTTGGAGCCTTGAGACAGGCAGCGGCCATGTTGAGGCCCATACGTGTGAAATGTTCTAAAACATGCCAAATAACATCAAATATACCCGCCTCCAAAGATGACATTCGGTTAAAAATCCACGTAAAATTGCAACAACAAAAATATAAGTAACGTTGCGCATGATACAATTTAGGCAGGAGTCACATAAGTTTACAACCTAGAAGACCGCCGTTCATTGTGCGCTTTTACAACAGATCTTATCTAATTGTTTGCGCCTTAGGGAGTGGGGATTAGCAATGACTGTATTGAAAGACCCTGAGACATGAGCAATATCCAGCCCTCAAGGGTCCCGGGTTTTTAAGCTCATGTTCCATGGCATTATCAAAAAAAGTTCTATGCGTGGGTGTTAGTCGGTTTCCCTAACATGGTATTAGTGTAGTATTTATAAGAAGAAAAGACTAAAAATATTATAAGAAATATTACAGCAATAAATATGTAAAATGTGTAAACCTGCCATGACAATTGGAAAACCTACCTGTAGAATATAAATACCTAAGTGTCCATTTCGAAAGGCTAGCCTACCTATACAATTTATTTATTTACCAAACATAGAAGAATTATAAAGAAATAAAAAACCTACCGCCATCGCCTATGCAGTTTTTTATGTTCAATTTCATTATTTCATTAATATGATAATATTGAGTATCCTGACATTTGCACTGATCTGCAACTTGTTTTAGGAAGCAGATTTTCTTACAGAGCTGAATGAAGAGAAAGAATTAGAAGAATTTTGTTTGGGCAGGTTTTAAAATTAACATAAAATCAATGATCAGAAATTTGAGGAAGATGCATCTGGAAAGAAAATCGCTAATACATACATGGACTTTGACAACATTTTATGAAGATATTGTGACTAGTGTTTACAAAAAAATCTATTTCCTTTTCATTCAATAGTACAACTTACTATTTTACTAATTTAGTAATTATATTTGTGTGGTGTGTCATTCAATAAACTATACAGGTCTACAACTCGAGTAAATCAATCTGTGTGGGACGTGCTATTTAAGTACGTTGTGTGTGATGTATGAGCCATACCTAACAGAAGGAATTAATAATAAATATCACACATAAAGACTTACGTTTCGGGTATATGTCACGTTATAAAGCTTCTTATATTCTTCAGCTTCAATGCAAGGAGAATATGGTTCACCTAGACGAGTTATCTTTGTCTGAAACATTAAATATAATAATAAACTCACTAGCCGAGGATAATGCAACAACGATTAAACAATAGTATGTACACAATTAAGAAATAGGCACAAGATAAGCACATTTATTAGCTGTACAAGCGCTTCGATAGAACTAACTAAACGTAACGCTCACGAGGTACAAATCTATCATTAACTCTATTGCCCCTCCCGACCACCACTGTATGGACCAACATCCAAATCATAGTTTTTCCACGAGGTGTCAAAAAGTTAAACTCCAGACTTTACAGCGAGCAATAAACTCTTTTTTCACGTGGACAGACGTCAAAATTAAATGAATTATTTTTTAAGTCATTACTCAATATCTTATTTAGACTCTAACGGACATTGAAGAACCACTGTATAGTGCAATATCTAGCGATATAACTTAAGTTCCTAACAGTTTGTTACTTAAAAAGCGCGTGTGCGATGCCCATCGAGGTCAAGGAAACTATGGCTTGTATTTCAGTTTTGAACCTTGTTCTTCTGTCACAAGGCCATACATTACTAAACTTTTCTTAGTCGGTGGCAAGACAGTCAAGACAGTGTTACAAGTCCGGGTCTTCTGTCGTCTGTGTAAGATCACTATGAAATAATACACTCAAGCCACTCGATGAATATTTAAAGAAATATTTAATCCTGGAACTTTTTGTGTACAAATTAAATTCAACTTCACTAGTCAATAATAAGTAGTTTCTTAGAATCTCAGCAAGTACAACCACACCCACAACAACACGATTACAGCAAGTACAACCACACCCACAACAACACAATTCCAGCAAGTACAACCACACCCACAACACAATTCCAGCAAGTACAACTACAACCACAAAAACACAATGCCAGCAAATACAAGTTTTAAAAAATATATCATAACATTATATTCACGCATAACAACAGTTTTGGATGAATCCTCTTTTTTTCTCATTGGTATTCAAGTATGGAATAGATGGCCGGCAAGACCTAGGATAAATAACAACTCATTCCAAGTGCAAAAGTCAAACCACTAATAATTAAATAAAATAATTGGAGGAGGCAATAATATTTATTTACAGAAGGATAACTATAAACATAAGAGTCACAATTGACGTCCTTATTCGCTCATTCCCGACCTTTAAAGACTATTTTCCACATCAATTTAGCAAAGAAAAAATAAAACAATTCAAACCTCCTTTAAACCAATCATAGCTTGCTGCCCTGCAGGGATCGATATGCCTTCATCGCTTGGAAGGGGCACTGTGTTTGGAGCATGTATAATTATCTGGACAGCTTTACCGGGTGTCATAAAAGGTACATATTCATCAGTTTCGAGAAAGAAAATTAGTTCCAAACCTGCGGGTATAAAGGTATATAATTTGGATAGAAAAAAATGAAAATTAAGTCCAAATCTGCGGGTATAAAGGTATATAGTTTGGATAGAATAAAATAAAAATTAGTTCCAAACCTGCGGGTATATAAAAGTAAAAAAATTAGATAGAATAAAATGAAAATTAGTTCCAAACCTGTGGGTATAAAGGTATAAAAATTGTATAGAATAATTTAAAATTTAGTTCCAAACCTGCGGGCATAAAGGTATATAAATTGGATAGAGTAAAATAAAAATTAGTTCCAAACCTGCGGGTATAAAGGTATATCAATTAAATAGAATAAAATAAAAATTAGTGCCAAACCTGCGGGTATAAAGGTATATAAATTGGATAGAATAAAATAAATATTAGTTTCAAACCTGCGGGTATAAAGGTATATAGTTTGGATAGAATAAAATTAAAATTAGTTCCAAACTTGCAGGTATAAGGGTATATAGTTTGGATAGAATAAAATGAAAATTAGTTCCAAACTTGCGGGTATATAAAAGTATAAAAATTGGATAGAACTAAATGAAAATTAGTTCCAAACTTGCGGGTATAAAGGTATATAAATTGTATAGAATAATATGAAAATAAGTTCCAAACCTGCGGGTATAAGGGTATATTAATTGGATAGAATAAAATGAAAATTTGTTCCAAACCTGCGGGTATAAAGGTATATCAATTAAAAAGAATAAAATAAAAATTAGTGCCAAACCTGCGGGTATAAAGGTATATAAATTGGATAGAATAAAATGAAAATTAGTTCCAAACCTGCGGGTATAAAGGTATATGAATTGGATAGAATAAATTGAAAATTAGTTCCAAACCTGCAGGAATAAAGGTATATAAATTGGATAGAATAAAATGAAAATTAGTTTCAAACCTGCGGGCATAAAGGTATATAAATTGGATAGAATAAAATGAAAATTAGTTCCAAACCTGCGGAAATAAAGGTATATAGATTGGATATAATAAAATGAAAATTAGTTCCCAACCTGCGGGCATAAAGGTATATAAATTAGATAGAATAAAATGAAAATTAGTTCCAAACCTGCGGGCATAAAGGTATATAAATTGGATAGAATAAAATGAAAATTAGTTTCAAACCTGCGGGTATAAAGGTATATAAATTGGATAGAATAAAATGAAAAAAGAAAAGATTGCAATATATTTTACGAAGGCTCTATAAAGTTAAATAAATCTAGAAAAAAAGATATTTAAGTTATAATTGAACAAGTTTGTGAGGAGTTATTTTAAAAAATTATAAATCGCACAGTTTGGGTGGATAATGTTGTGTAAATTATAAACCATACAGTTTGGGTGGATAAAGTTGTGTAAATTATAAACAATACAGTTTGGGTGGATAAAGTTGTGTAAAATATAAACCATACAGTTTGGGTGGATAAAGTTGTGTAAATTATAAACCATACAGTTTGGGTGGATAAAGTTGTGTAAATTATAAACCATACAGTTGGGTGGATAAAGTTGTGTAAATGATAATCCATACAGTTTGGGTGGATAAAGTTGTGTAAATTATAAACCATACATTTTGGGTGGATAAAGTTGTGTAAATTATAAACTATACAGTTTGGGTAGATAAAGTTGTGTAAATTATAAACCATACAGTTTGGGTGGATAAAGTTGTGTAAATTATAAACCATTTAGTTTGGGTGGATAAAGTTGTGTAAATTATAAACAATACAGTTTGGGTGGATACAGTTGTGTAAAATATAAACCATACAGTTTGGGTGGATAAAGTTGTATAAATTATAAACCATACATTTTGGGTGGATAAAGTTTTGTAAATTATAAACCATACAGTTTGGGTGGATAACGTTGTGTAAATTATAAACCATACAGTTTGGGTGGATAAAGTTGTGTAAATTATAAACTGTACAGTTTGGGTGGATAAATTTGTGTAAATTACAATCCATACAGTTTGGGTGGATAAGGTTGTGTAAATTATAAGCCATACAGTTTGTGTGGATAAAGTTTTGTAAATTATAAACCATACAGTTTGGGTGGATAAAGTTGTGTAATTTATAAACCATACTGTTTGGGTGGATAAAGTTTTGTAAATTATAAACCATACAGTTTGGGTGGATAAAGTTGTGTAAATTATAAACCATACAGTTTGGGTGGATAAAGTTGTGTAAATTATAAACCATACAGTTTGGGTGGATAAATTTGTGTAAATTATAAACTATACCGTTTGGGTGGATAAAGTTGTGTAAATTATAAACCACACAGTTTGGGTGGATAAAGGTTTGTAAATTATAAACTATACAGTTTGGGTGGATAAAGTTGTGTAAATTATAAACTATACAGTTTGAGTGGATAAAGTTGTGTAAATTATAAACCATACATTTTGGGTGGATAAAGTTGTGTAAATTATAAACTATACAGTTTGGGTAGATAAAGTTGTGTAAATTATAAACCATACAGTTTGGGTGGATAAAGTTGTGTAAATTATAAACCATTTAGTTTGGGTGGATAAAGTTGTGTAAATTATAAACCATACAGTTTGGGTGGATAAAGTTGTGTAAAATATAAACCATACAGTTTGGGTGGATAAAGTTGTGTAAATTATAAACCATACAGTTTGGGTGGATAAAGTTGTGTAAATTATAAACCATACAGTTGGGTGGATAAAGTTGTGTAAATTATAAACCATACAGTTTGGGTGGATAAAGTTGTGTAAATTATAAACCATACATTTTGGATGGATAAAGTTGTGTAAATTATAAACTATACAGTTTGCGTGGATAAAGTTGTGTAAATTATAAACCATACATTTTGGGTGGATAAAGTTTTGTAAATTATAAACTATACAGTTTGGGTAGATAAAGTTGTGTAAATTATAAACCATACAGTTTGGGTGGATAAAGTTGTGTAAATTATAAACCATTTAGTTTGGGTGGATAAAGTTGTGTAAATTATAAACCATACATTTTGGGTGGATAAAGTTTTGTAAATTATAAACCATACAGTTTGGGTGGATAACGTTGTGTAAATTATAAACCATACAGTTTGGGTGGATAAAGTTGTGTAAATTATAAACGGTACAGTTTGGGTGGATAAATTTGTGTAAATTACAATCCATACAGTTTGGGTGGATAAGGTTGTGTAAATTATAAGCCATACAGTTTGTGTGGATAAAGTTTTGTAAATTATAAACCATTCAGTTTGGGTGGATAAAGTTGTGTAATTTATAAACCATACTGTTTGGATGGATAAAGTTGTGTAAATTATAAACCATACAGTTTTGGGTGGATAAAGTTGTGTAAATTATAAACCATACAGTTTGGGTGGATAAATTTGTGTAAATTTTAAACTATACCGTTTGGGTGGATAAAGTTGTGTAAATTATAAACCACACAGTTTGGGTGGATAAAGGTTTGTAAATTATAAACTATACAGTTTGGGTGGATAAAGTTGTGTAAATTATAAACCATACAGTTTGAGTGGATAAAGGTTTGTAAATTATAAACTATACAGTTTGGGTGGTTAAAGTTGTGTAAATTATAAACCATACAGTTTGGATGGATAAAGTTGTGTAAATTATAAACCATACAGTTTGGGTGGATAAAGTTGTGTAAATTATAAACCATACAGTTTGGGTGGATAAAGTTGTGTAAATTATAAACCATACATTTTGGGTGGATAAAGTTGTGTAAAATAAAGATTGTTATTGAGATTGTATAAGCATAAATAGATATAATGAATACAAATGCATACTTATTCTGGAATGTCATAATGTAAAAGATTACTTTGGCTAAAATAAGAAGGACACATTATGAGTTTGCTAAAATTAAAACCATTTTTAAAGTTAGAAATTATTATATTGTAATTAGCTCACCGCCTAAAGGTCCACTTTGTTTAGAAATAAACCTTGTATCTTCTATTGTGTAGCAATTGCCATAGTCTGCATATGTACGCTGGGTATAATTGCTAAAGGAATTTAAAATAAATTCAAGACATTAATATTTAATGAGATAAATGGGCGACATGATACAGTGAAATTATAAAGTCATTGAGTCTGTTAACTATAAAAACAACAAACAACAACAACTGAACCAAACTATATAATTACTAGATATAGCCCGAGAGTCTAGAATTTTGTTGTATGTGTTTTTATTATTTTTAGAATTGTGTTTATATATTTGGAAGTAAAGTTGGTCTAAATTAAGTTTTTTAAATTTAAGAAAGGGCTATTCTCATTTGGCATATTTACATCTTTTTATCGAATAAACATAGTTGCTTTAACTGTCTTTTTTCATTGTGATATATTCAGCTGTAACTTTTCCTTATAAGGCAATACTGAGTGTAATTTCTTGTTCACCATGAGAGTCTAGTTGTCTGTTGAGTGTTTATTTTCTACATGTTTGGGACTTTTTGACCTTAAAAAGCGACAAAAGTTGACCATAGATGAAAACTTTGACATGATCGAATGTCTGTTATTCAAATTTGTTAATTGCTATCACAAATGTCAGAATGATTTTAAAAAATGTTGACGTCATAGATAATGGGGTAGTGTTGAGTGTTGAGGAAACAAGTTTATAAATTTAAATTAAAAGGTTTTCAGTTTTATTGCATTCTGAGAAGATTTCTGAAGTGTTCACGATGTATTTCCTTTTCAATTAATCAATAGCCGTTGCAAAGACAGTCTTTGGATTGAGATTTCTCAAAATCATAATGATTACATTATCATTATTGCTGTCTCCTTTGGTGTAAGACATTATTACCATTGATGTCATATTTATCACAATTAGTTTGATACCAGACATTATCAAAACTGTTTGTGAGCTAGAGCGTTCGGCTGACATACCGAGGGTTCTGAGTATGAATCCTGAAAAATGCTAGAGTTTGTTCCCGGCTCTGAAGGGTGTCTCTAAGCCTTCCCAGCTCTGATGGGCACCTGACATTCAAAAGCAAAGGGACCTGGGCGTTGTAGGCATTGTGCTGGTCATACAATCTCTTCGTATGCCGTGGCACAGAAACTTTTGAACACTGCTTTACGTTCCCTATGGCTCAAATTAGGATACTTTACTACTACTCACGTAAGGGCAGACATTATAACCATAGGGAAATGTGTGATGGTGGGCAATACTAATATTTAGGGTAAATTTTTCCATGAACAACAATATTTATTTTTATACCAAGTTTTTATTCTTAAACTGTTGTGTTTACTTTTTAAATGTTTTAAATATCTGTACTATTCATGCAAAAAATCCCTTTTTTTTTCAAAATCAATGAATGAATTATTGGGAATAAGGATAGTAGTTAATAATTCTAAATACAATTAGATATATTTATACAAAAGTGGAAAACCTAATTTATTTTAAAGATTTTATTTCTGAACAAAATTTCTAAGAATAGTCAAAGATTACGGAGAAAAGATTGGGTAAACGAATAATTAGAAATTGACTATATAAAGACATACATGTATTAACAATATAGGCATAGTTTTATATTTGCTAAATTGGTAGAGTAATAAATAAAAGAGATAAAAAAGATATAGAGCTAGGCCAGCTAGGGATCGATCTTTAGAGATTTTACTAACAGATATCAACAGACGTTTTCAATGTTATCAAAAGTATGTTTTGTTCTAATCTTCCATTTATGCGTGTATGTTTGCGTGTGTATGTATGTGAGAGTGAGGCAGACGGGCAGAAAGGGGAGAGGATCTATTTAGGCAGAAATTATTTCAAATGCTAAGATTGAACGTCATTTCCTATACATTTTTCAAAGCAGGATTTACATACTCTTAAAACCTATACGCTATACAATTAATAGAAAATTAAGAAGAAATAGCCCAATTTGAGGGCCTTATTCAAGACTGTGTAGACACACACATCCATATATTATATTAATATTGTTTAGATAGTTGCAAGGACTGTAATGAGATGGACAAATTGCTTTGTTATAATTTATGCTATTTGATGACTCGAAAACTCCTGTTTTTGAATTTACGATCACAAACGGAATCATAGATCCACGGTTTAGTAATTCGCTATTAAATATTTTTACCTTATGCATTTCCTGGTGGCAAAGGAACACAATTGTATCAGTTGTTTAGCCTGGTGTCCCACTGTTTTCTGTTCAAGTCTTTTAACAGATAAATTATTGTCAATAACAAAATTAAACGATTATAAAACTTTATATCTTTAACAAAATTAAGAAAGAAAAAGAGATCTTACTAACTAAATTCAATTCAATTCAATTCAATTTTATTCAGTCAATGCGATTTACATCGAAAATATGTGATGTTGAATGTGACATCTACCAAAAAAGAAAATTACATTACAATAATAGTAAGACACAACAATGAAAATTAATGAAATGTAGATTATGATAATATACAGAATATAAGGAAAATTATTACAATTATGATCTTATAAGACGCTTCTGTCTTGTATTATTGAACAGTTTAACTGCTTGCGGATAGCAGCTGTTAACAAATCTGCTGCTACCTCTAAATGCTGAAGGCGACCGCCATGTGGAAGAAATTCAAAATAGTGTCTCGAGGGGTGGGATTTATCCTTCATAATGTTAGTCATTTTACCTGTTAAGCGCTCTTGGTATAATGTTTCTAACGACTTAAGGTTAGTGCCAATATTTTTTTCTGCATTTTTGACAACTGATTCTAGCTTGTGTAAATTAACTACAGGTAGCCTGTCGAACCAAACTTCAATAGATCTTGTCAGTCTGCTTTCAATAATAGCCCTATAGAAATTAGTCATTATCACTTTATTGACCCCACAGGACTTCAGCTTTCTAAGAAAATACATTCTCTGCCTTGCTTTCTTAAGGATATCAGTGCAGTTAATATCCCATGTTAGTTCATTGGATAAGACAGTGCCAAGCAAGAGCACAACCTATGTGTGTGTGATCGCAACCCATGTCTGTTATTGCAACCTATGAGTGTGATCGTAACCCATATGTGTGATCGCAACCCATGTGTGTGATCGCAAGCCATGTGTGTGATCGCAACCCATGTGTGTGATCGCAACACATGTGTGTGATCGCATCCCATGTGTGTGATCGCAACCCATTTGCCCATTTGTGTGATCGCAACCCATGTGTGTGATCGCAACCCATGTGTGTGATCGCACCACATGTGTGTAAGCAAACTATTTGTGAGAGCGAAACCTATGTGTATAAGCAACCTATAATGAATGTAGCAGCCCATGTGTGTAAACAAACTATGTGTGAGAGCCATAGCCCACACAAGTATATGTAGCGCCCCAGGGCAAAAGTTTCAGCGACTTCCCGTGGCGTACTGTAACTGCTTTGTTAACCCATATCTTGCTGGCATTTTCGGTATATTTTTCGGTTCCGGCCGAAGTTGTAGTAGTTAAACTTTTGGTTTCGGCTTCGGTTTCGGCCGAAAATCAATGTATAATATTCGGTATGGTTTCGTTTTTGGCCGAAACTTAAAATTTGGTTTCGGTCGGTCTCTAGTTTCTGTTGTTTTTTTCATGCTCCATTGAACAAAGGACAAAGGTAAATGAAATTTTAAAATTATAAATTAATTTAATCGTATTTACAACTATTAAATTAGCTTTTGTTATTTCATTATTTGTGGCTAGCAAAGGGAAACATCTTAAGAACAGGCTAATGCAAAACAAAAATGCATATAAAAGATTTATGCGGCAAAATTTGTTTTCAGTGGTCGATTATTTCATACATCAATATATTTTGTCGTTTTTATAATAACTAGACGGTTTCAACACGATATTCAAATCAGATTACACATAATCATTATAATTATAAGCCAACGGAAGACGTTTTTTTTCTGAAATTTGATTTTAAAATTGACTACGGCAATAAATTGTAATAAAATCAATTTTTCAAATTTTGAGATTCCAAAAAAAAGTGTTTGTGTTTAAAAAATACAATATTTTAAATGAGTCAGAAACGACTAGATTTATAATTGCTAAGGAAAGAATCCCTCTTGTCTTGTTATCGAAACCATCCGCAGATTCTAGGAATCTTAACAATCGCTTCATAGCAATTTCAGTTCTAGAACTCAGATACAATTCTTTAACACCAGACTACTTCTTTTTTTGTATCATTTTTTTTTAGCTTAGCTAATACAAATCTAGAAACTTTTGTGTAACAAAAATATAGGCTCGCACAATGTTACTCATAAATTCATACATTCTGTCATTCATAAAACTGTACAGTAAATATACACAACGGTATTTATACATTCATAGGACTGTACAGTAAATATACTACAACGTTACTTATACACTCATAAGTAAAGTACCCGTCGGACCGAATTATTCCAGAGGTCCGAAGAAGCAGCGTACACCAATTTCTGTGGCCGCGGCACACTAGGTGATTGTGTGGCCAGCACTATGCACAGCCGTCTTTACTTTACCCCAACTAAGGTCAGGTACCCATTACAGCTGGGTAGACTCAAGGACACCCTCCAGACCAGGGAAGAAATCCTAGCCTACACCAGGATTCGGACCCGGGACCTTCGGCTCGGCAGTCGAACGCGCTGTCGCTCGGCTACCGTGCCCTCACACACATTCATAAGACTGTACAATAAATATACACAACGTTACCTACACATTCATAAGACTGTACAGTAAATATACACAACGTTACTCACACATTCATAAGACTGTACAGTAAATATACACAACGTTACTCACACATTCATCAGACTGTACAGTAAATATACACAACGTTACTCACACATTCATAAGACTGTACCGTAAATATACACAACGTTACTCGCACATTCATAAGACTGAACACTTTACATATCCAACTTTACTTACATACTCATTGAACTGTAAACGCGCCTAAAGAATTCAGCCAATAAGAATAGTTCAGACTTTTTGGCTACGGCTTCCCAGCTTCCAGGATCAAGCTGTGGATAGTTAAATAGACCCGCTGTAAAATATGAAGACCCGCTGTAAAATATGAAGACCCGCTGTAAAATATGAAGACCCGCTGTAAAATATGAAGACCCGCTGTAAAATATGAAGACCCGCTGTAAAATATGAAGACCCGCTGTAAAATATGAAGACCCGCTGTAAAATATGAAGACCCGCTGTAAAATATGAAGACCCGCTGTAAAATATGAAGACCCGCTGTAAAATATGAAGACCCGCTGTAAAATATGAAGACCCTCTGTAAAATATGAAGACCCGCTGTAAAATATGAAGACCCGCTGGACACAATCAAGAAAAGGAAACTGGAATGGCATGGCCATGTAACCAGAATTAACGGGCTTGCCAAAACCATTGTGCAGGGTACAACCAGAGGAAGGAGAAAGAGAGGAAGACAAAAGAAACGATGGGAGGATAACATCAGGGAATGGACAGGAAAAAAACTGTGCGACTCATCGAGAAAGGTTGAGAGACGGGAGGAATGGGCCTATGGCGCCCAGCGGTTCAACATACTACGGGATATGTAGGATGTAGGATTAAGGTCAAATTAAATCAAAGTTAAATAACTATCCCTTCATACACAGTATAGGTTTATATTTCTTCTAAATCAGCTTTTGTTAGTTTTTGTAACCACGACATACAAAGGTTGTTGCGAGGCCAGCAAGGGTCCAACAGTTTTAAATGTAATTTCAGGTAACCTATGAGGTAGACTCACGGACACACATGACATTTTATTAGTTTATCTTTGAATTTCTTCTAATAATATTCACCCTCGTACGTTATCACAAGGAACTGTCCACGTGTACGCTACACAATCTCCACATAGTTAACATTAGTGATTCAATACCTGACCTCTGCCCCACCCCACCCCTTTTTCGCAATTCCTATTTTCCAGTTCATAGGAAATATAACGTTTCTGTGGTGCCCGCCCCCCCCCCCCTATTTCGTCAGCTTTGGTCAGCAAAAAAGAAATCTTTGAAGGGATTCATACCGACAAAAAAGAGAACCTCAGATGTTGGTGAGTTGCTTGTTCCATTAGGACTTTACTTTTCCCTCTATGAATAATAATATTAAGGCACATGCATGCAGAGTAATTTGCTACATCTGTTGTTTTCTCCTGCATTTGCTGTTGGGTATGTGAGAGGAGGGCCAAGTCGTCTGCAAAGTCAAGATCGTCCAGCTGTTTCCAGAATGTCCATTGTATTTCATTCCGTATTGTCTCTGTGGCCATCTTCATTATCCAATCAATGGCTAATAGGAATAAGAATGATAAAAGCAGGCAACCTTGTTTTACTCCTGTCTGCACAGGGAAGGCTTCTGTAGTTTGCTGGCCATGTAATACTCTACACGTTAAGCCTCCATAGGATGACCTTATAATGTTAACTACCTTCTGTGGAATCCATAGTGTCAGGGCCGGCTCTAGGGTTTTTGGCGCCCTAGGCGAAAACAAAATCTGCGCCCTCATTAAAGTGCTTTCGGCGTGGTCTGCCGGATATGGAAGTTCGAAAATGAATTTTTGTTAATAATTGTTACAGCCCAACAAAGAATTTTTTTTATAACCTTCGATTGATGACTGTGAAATGTAAATAAAATAGTTGAATGAAAAGTAACATATGGTTTTGCACTATAGATTAATAATTAGAAATCTAAATTATTATTAGAAAAGATACATATAACACACAGTTTTACATCAAATATATGGGTTTATAGGTTTTATACCTGCATTATTTACAATTCTCTTAATCACAAACTGAAACTCACAGTTAGATTATAGATATTTTTTTTTGTTTTTATAACACTTAAAAAATACACAAATAATACTTGATATTGTTTGATATTGGATTATTGTTTACTTAACTACTGCTTAGCAAATTCTTGTATGAATGCTTTTGAGTCTAACTGTCTTGCTATCTCGCTTTCAATAGAAATTGCCGCCAGACCCACAAGTCTCTCCAGACACATTGTACTACGCAGATAGGTTTTAGTTAGCTTAAGTTTTGAAAAACTTCGTTCAGCACTAGCTACAGAAAGTGGCAACGTAAGCAAAATACGAAGGGCTACACACATGTCAGGAATTATGTGTTTAAATTATGTGGTTTAAGACTTCTTCAGGGTCACGGAGATGATGAGAAATTGCTCTTATTTCAAAACACTGTCATACAGAAGCAATGTCAGATTCATTCAAACCTTCATCTTTTTCAATTGTTAATGCTTTTTCCAAGTTTTTGCACATCGACTTAACCTCTGATGCAGTCTTGTTTTTAAGGTCAGGAATGTTGTACAAAAATCCCAAGACACCAGATACTTTATTTAACTTGGAAAAGCTTTCTTTTACCACATAAACAGCTGTGTCTAAAGCAGCAAAATAAAAGTGGATCTTGAAACTTTTTTAGGGGTCACCTGCAATATTTGCAGATTCAACTGTTGATTCGTAATCAACAATGTTCTATTTTTTTTTTAAATTCGGACCTTCCCTTTCTCAAATGCTGGTTCTATTCCATGCAACTTCTTATGCTACTTCATTATCATCAAACAGAACTCTATTTAACTCTAAATCACTTCTAGCTGTAACCAAAAACTCTTTGTTTTGTTTTTTTCAGCTGACTAACTCTCTAGGAGACTCAAGTCTTTTTCTTGTAGTATCTTACTAGTTATGTTTACTTGAAACAAAATGTTGTGCTATGTGACAAGTGCAACAATAAACTTGAAGTCTGAGATATTTTTAAGTAACCCAAGTGCTTCTACCTTTGCATTACTGCCACTAGATCCAATTAGTGTCTTCAGAAATCTCTTTTAAAGCATCACAAACATGAGATAAATGGTACCGTAGATGTGTTAGTACATAGGTTCTCAACCTTTTTCGGCTCACCGCCCCCTTTTAAAAAAAATTCCGCTCACCGCCCCCCCCCCCCTTTTCAGCCCATCTGGACTATAGTTTCAGCAATTTGTTTAGGCGGACTAGACTTTTTGTGTGATTAATTATCTTTAAAAAAAAACTGAAAAGGAAACATATTGTAAGAATTAATATATCAAAAAATTGCCTTAACAAAAGGTTTGAATAAATCAATGCGAATCGTTTGCCTGGTGTGTTGCTAGCAATTTGTCTATTTTTGTATTAATTTTGGTTGCAAAAGCCTTAGGTCTAATAATCAGTAATATTTGTTATATTACAAAACAGAACATGTTCGGCATCATTATTGAATCAAATTCAAATGTGGAAAATTTTTTTTGTTAAAGGGAGATAATTAGCCTGTTTTATTTGAGCTAATATTTCTGTTTTTTTTTTCTTTTATAAAAAACACGGCTTACAAATTATAACTTTGAAATGATCAAACTGTAAAAAGTATTTGAAAATTATATAAATATTATATGACTAAAGAATTTATATGTATATTTTCAAACATTACAATAACTACTCAGTTTGTATGATTACTATTTATCTCAACCGCTTTACAATAATGCATCTTTGTAAACGGTTTAAAATACATTATGGACATCTCGGTTAAACTGAGATCAAAGTATCATAAATATTAGCAGAAGTTAGGGCGACATTGATCTGTCAGTAGGGTTGACAGTCCGGTTAACCAACCACAGGACTAGCCGGCCGCACACTATATTTGCCTAATACAGACCCCTACTTCATCAAAAAGTCACTGCGATTCCCATTGCTTATTAATATAATAATGTGTAGGCATAATGTTGGGGGATATCAGATATTTAGCAGCACGCGTTTACATCACATTTCATCCTCCAAAAACTAATCGATTCATATAGATGAGGTGTTAAAATATATCAGGTAGGCCTACGTTTGTACCGCCCACTTGCCCTTCACCGCCCCCCAATCGCCCCCGGGAATGTCATCGCCCCCCTAAAGCTTCTTACCGCCCCCTGGGGGTCGATGTCGCCCCCGTTGAGAACCTATGTGTTAGTAGATCAATTCGAATCGACCATCTTGTGCCATTTAGGCTATTTAATGTTCTCGTTTTCGTAATTAACAGTCGGAAAATGTACAAAAACAACAACTGCACTGCCAATACAACTCAGCGTCCTCACGACTTACGACTCACGAACTGACTTAAAGGTCACGGTCACGTCATTTCACTATGATATTCCGCCGCCGCATCGCACCCAGGGTGTGGCCGGGTAAGTGTGGGGTTGCCTTTATGCACTCCGCTACGCACAGCAATGTTGCCAAACTAAGTAGTGTTAAGTCATAGTTTCCTATTTTCTAAGACAACTTAAATAAAATACCTAGTAATTCACCTGCCTATGCTAGTAGCGCGCAGAATCGCTTAACTTTAATATAGTTTATATTTTTAAATCCCCAAATTAAAAAAAAAATACTCAATTTTGCGCCCCCAAAATATTGCGCCCTAGGCGGCCGCCTAGTTCGCCTATATGGATGAGCCGGCCCTGCATAGTGTCTTAGCAGTTTCCATAAGGTCGATCTGTCCACACTATCGAATGCTTTCTCGTAGTCAATAAAGTTTATGTAGAGATGAGAGTTCCATTCTAGTGATTGTTCTAGGATATATATATTATATATAAATGGATTTTACAGAATAACACTCCCGTGTTGCAAGTATATCATGAAGTCTATGTGTGTGATGTTAGTTGCAAGTCTAGTTATATGTCATAGAGCTGGGGTCGGCAACTTACGGTACGGGTGCCAAGCTTGCCACGCAGAGCGATTTTTTAATGGCACGAGAAAGACACACGAAAAGGCGATTTAAAGTCTCTTATACAAGAAATATAGTGTTAGACAGGGATTTTTTTTAGGCTTTTGGCACGCTTAATGAATCAGAAATCCTACATTGGCACAGTGGTATCCAAAATGTTCCGATCCCCGTCATAAAGTACCATCGTTAGATGAAGAACTCATCAACACTAAAATATAAATATTGTTTGACCATCAAGATGAATCTCAGCTTTATACATTGGGACACTTATAGAAAACAAAGCCAACAGTACAAACGTAATTAAACCTTATGTTTGTCTCCCGTCCTATTGCCCATTATATTGCTAGGGATGACTAACCCCAAAGTCTGCCTGCACTAATATTGCGACATAATTCAGTCAATTCAAATAATAGTACGTTGCACATATTGATTACGTAATTATTTTAATTTAACAAAATATTAACATTGTGCTTCATAATAAGGAATTTTATAAATGTAATAAGAACATAACAACTAAAATGCTATATCATATTAGTTAGACCTATACTAGAATATGCATCATCTTATGGCTTTCAACTAAAGAAAATTGAAAAAATAGAATAAATTTAGAAAAGTGCTGCAACGGAAAAGAGTAACACCAATAGTTAAATCACTAAACCTACAAACACTAGAGAACAGAAGGCCAAATAGTAAAGTAGTAATAATACATAATGCATACAATTATAACTTAGAAATACAAGACCACAACATGTTACAATAAAATTATAACTTAGAAATACAAGACCACAACATGTTACAATGCTCAGATAAAACATAAGAACAATTGCATATAAAAGTACTCATTCTCTTTATCCCCGAGTGGCATACAGAAGGGGTAAACCAGTTACCTCAACACCATTTAAAACTTTAATAAGAACGCAAGACTAGACTCAGACCACGGATGGTATTGGACGCAATAGTAATAATAATAATAATAATTGTATAGCGCATATCCCGTTGATGACAGTTCTATTCGCTGTCGACAGTTTTAGATTACAGACAACAAAGAAGAGACGAAAATGTATACAAATATGTAAAGGTGAATACTGCTACTGGAATAGGTGAGTCTTCAGACAGCTCCTGAAGTTGTCGAAGAGGGGATTCCAGGTTCTTTAAAGAAAGATTAAAGAAAGAGCGTTTGTACTATATAAGATGATTTTAAATGTACATTCATTTCAAAAGCCAACACAATATTGCCCGGAAATAAGACTTTAAGTTCATTTAACTTTAAAAAAAAACGACTGAGAAACATAGATTCCACTCTTTATCGACATTCTGAGTATATTAGTCACTTTAAATCTTCAAAACAGTTTTACACATATTTTCTTAATTGCTCAAACAGTGATGTGGTAATAATGTGTGTTCAGGATATTCTGCTTTAATCTTAATATTTATCTACCTTGCTAAATTCATTTGTTTCCAGTCAAAGCATTAGCATTTTCAGTTGTAATGTTTGCTATCTTATTCCGAATTAACCCAGTGCTTTCAAAACAGTTATTAATGACAGTGAATCTATTATGGCTCGCTTTTGTGTCTTTGTGGGACAATCGGAGACACTTCAGTGAGTTATATTTTTTCTTATTTCACGGACAAGCATACATAATTGGCCAGTATCTTCGGTACGCTTATCCAACGCATCCAGCCTTTCTTGGTGAGCTCGAATCAAACAATGGTTTGCTCTATGTGACATTACAAGAGTAGCTTCTGTTGCAATAACTTAAAATGAAGACTGTTTAGTAAAAACAGTTTGCTGTTTCACCAAAATTGTCGAATGCTCCAAGCATTTCCTTTCCATCTATTCAAGGATGTGAAATAGTATCCGATATGAGAATGTTTCGCTTGATAATGTCTTTTTGTACTCCCTAAAGACGGCCATTGACTTTCGACATGGTATTGTAGTAATTGAAGACGGCCACTGACTCACAATATGACATTGTACTAATTGAATACATCACTGACTCACAATATGACATTGTACTAATTGAAGACGGCCACTGACTCACGATATGACATTGTACTAATTAAATACATCACTGACCCACGATATGACATTGTACTAATTGAATACATCACTGACTCATAATATGACATTGTACTAATTGAATACATCACTGACTCACAATATGACATTGTACTAATTGAATACAGCCACTAACTTTTATAAAATATTACTTAGTTGTCCAAACATCTTCAATTATAAGTTGTTGTTTGTTAAAGTGACGCTCATTGTTTTAATTAATACATTTTTCAAAATTACAAAACTTTAAAAAAGAAGTAAAAAAAACTAATTCCGACTGTGTTTAAAAATAAAATATTTGGAATATTAGGAGTAGATCTGAACTCAGTGGTGAAAACAAATCAGAAATATATCTAGACTAGTCTATGAAGACAACAACAATTTGAGAAATGTCAATGTCGAAGCAATTTTACACACCAATTCAATTTTATACTTAATTTTATCTTGCAAAATAAATCATTACACTCTCAGGAGAGTAATCTGTTTTTCTTTTAAATTTTTACATGTCGATGAAATAGTTCTCTATATTAATATCAATAAACTCGCATTTTAGCTTTTTGCGTGTAATACGAAGTTCAAGCATGGTTTTCAAATATATAAAATCAGATAGACATATTATCAATCATGTTAAAACAATTATAACAGTACAAAAAATGCTGTAAAATTCCATAAAGTACTTAAAGAACTACATATTTTTTTAAATGCCCTAGAGTGGCCTAGAGGGCCGCAGCATATTAGCTGCAGGGCCGTAGTTTTTCCACCCTTGACTAGATTGTTATCTAAAAGTGTAGTTAAAAGAGCTTCCGGAGGTTTACATTGAACTAACCTTTCCGTAAAATTTGTTTTCCAGATCAAAAAAGTTAGGAGGCGTGGAGTTTTTTTTCAAGGCATTTAAAACAAGCTTGTCTGGCCTAGAAAATAGATAACATATTTGAATGTTCATTTCTATTAACAAGATAACATCTTAGTATACTCATTTCTACATAATAAATCGTATATTTAAATAGCCATTCCTCGAAAATAAATTTTATAATTTTATGGTTATTTCTAGGAGATAGTCATCAAAATGGATTGTTTGATGATGCGAATGATTTATTTGCTTCGAAGTAATTAAGTTCACGCTTAAGTAGTTCCGTATTCTTATATTGAGCTACACTCACCTATTATATGTTACAGACGCCAAGCGTAAAGAAAGATAATTGGTATGCACTTATTCCTACATTTGGAATAAGAGAAGTGTTCTTATTTTTATCTGAACATTGTAGTTGCGTTGTATTTATTAAAATATGATTTAATGCATTATGAATTATTAATACTTTGATCTTTGTGAATTTTCCTCTAGTTTTTGTAGATTTAGTGATTTAACAATTGGTATTAATATCGTCAGTTGTAAATATTTACTAGTAATGAACCTTTCAACTCTTTTCTGCATTTTCTTTTCAAGTCTTTAAAAATGTTTTATGTAGTTGATGGGTTTCATACAGAAGATGCATATTCTAGTATAGGTCTAACTTAAGTTAGGTTTATGTTTTATGCTTTATGTTTTTGTCACATTGGTAACGTTTTGTGTGATTTACTAATTATTTAACAGTTTATTGTTTATTATTACTTGCATTTTTTATTTTGGTTTAGATTTTTAATCATGAATAAGTAGTTTGAAATAATTGTTTTTCTTTTTCTTTGAGTATTAGCACTTAGCACTTTTCTGGTTGGAAAGACTTATGTTGCTAGTGTTGTAATTCAACTAGGACTTTTTTAAAGATTTCTTTTCCCCTCTTTTTTGTTCTGTAAATTCTGCAATCATCTGCAAATAACCTTTCTCGTTTGGATGACATTGGTTTAGCCTTTATTGGGTGACATTGGTTTAGCCTTTATTGGGTGACATTGGTTTAGCCTTTATTGGGTGACATTGGGTTAGCCTTTATTGAGTGACATTGGGTTAGCCTTTATTGGGTGACATTGGGTTAGCCTTTATTGGGTGACATTGGGTTAGCCTTTATTGGGTGACATTGGGTTAGCCTTTATTGGGTGACATTGGGTTAGCCTTTATTGGGTGACATTGGGTTACCCTTTACTAGGTGACATTGGGTTAGCCTTTATTGGGTGACATTGGCTTAGCCTTTATTATAAATTAGAAATAGTTGGGGCCTAGAGCAAATTATTTTCTGGAACTCCTGAGTTAATCGCATCATAGAAGGAATCTGTTGTCAAGCGAAAGCCCCTAGACCTGACGCCAGTAAGAAGAATTGACGGCTTCATAATAACAATACAAATATATTTGAACCCTGATTTAACGAGTCTGAACACTATGTTCTAGTATCTTGCTTGTAGGCGTAATGCTTAAATTTAACGAGTCTGAACACTATGTTCTAGTATCTTGCTTGTAGGCGCAATGCTTAAATTTAACGAGTCTGAACACTATCTTCTAGTATCTTGCTTGTAGGCGCAATGCTTAAATTTAACGAGTCTGAACACTATCTTCTAGTATCTTGCTTGTAGGCGCAATGCTTAAATTTAACGAGTCTGAACACTATCTTCTAGTATCTTGCTTGTAGGCGTAATGCTTAATTTTAACGAGTCTGAACACTATGTTCTAGTATCTTGCTTGTAGGCGTAATGCTTAAAACGTCTTTTTTATCTTTTTTGCTAGTTTCCAATCTTTAGATATTTTGCCTCGGTTTTGAGATGGCTCTAAAGTAATTAAATTTTAGTTATAGCTCATCCTTTATATTTTAAACAGTCTAGTTGGTATTCTATCTGGGCCAGATAGTTTATAATGTTGTAGTTTATAAACGTCTTTCTCTTATACATCTATAATTCTTATCGCTGCTGTTTTATTTAAATGTATTGACATGTCCTTGTCACATAGACTTGAAATGCTAAATATATGTTGATTTGTTAGCAGGTTTCATTGTCATTATACATTTTGTAGTTTCGGCTGTCTAATGGAGCTACGATTGATGTTTCCATTTTTTTTCATTGACTTTAATACTATACGTTTTACATTTTCTCTTTTAAAATTACATTGTTTACAAAACATTTGGGACATTTTTCCAGAAGTTTCTGGTTTATTTGTTAAATATATTTTTTTGCGTATAAAGTTTCTTTAATTTAACAGTAAACCAACATTTGTTTTGTTTTATTAGATGATTTATTTTTTTGGCACAAAAAAAAAATATTACCCAAGTTACCGTTTTTTGTGTATTATTCTTGTATGTTTTTTAGTAGGTATGGAAGGATAGTTTTTTTTTATTAACTATGCCTAGTACTACTAATTGAAAATGTTTCCTGAGTTGTAATAATAAATCATCATATATTTTGACATATTAGCTCAGTTTATGTAGTCTTGCGTAATGTGGGTTATTGTAGCCAGTAGGATGCACAACTTGTGTGTGCCCAATCGGGGCATGCGTGCTCCAGATTGTGGATCTCTCCTTATGTGCACTAAAAGTACACCAAACACTGGCTTATTGATCTAGGGAAATTATGGCTTATGTATGAAAATCGAGAATCGTCAAATAAAAAATCCCGAACCGAGTCGCATAAATTCAAATTACGAATAGCTTTTGCCCCCAGTCCATAGCTAAACGATCATTGTTAGGTCATTCAGTTTAAGACAGCCAATGCAGTGACACTTTCTCCTGCACGCTGCCATGGGGGAGCGGCTGGCTGGAGTGTGTCTAAGATGTCAGGGTCCGACTTATCCAAGCTGGTCTACCCAGTGTCCATTCTTAGATGAGACAAAAAAGAGTCTAAGTCTTAATGAGAGGCTAGTCAAAGTGCATTATATCCCAATGGGCGGCTTTTCCCTCAGAGTGAATGGAGTGCCTGAACAAGGAACGTCATTGTTTAAACTAAAAGGGTCTGTGGCACAGTATTAATTAACCTTAGTCATTATCCCATTTCTTCAAAGCAAGGTGAGGTTTCTGCCAAGGTATGACATTCCTATCCCAATGATAAATGATTACCGTAACAACTGAGGTCCATGTATTTATCTAAAAAAACACAGTACATGTACTTTATTTTGTTTTAAATGTAGATTATGGATGTTCTTAGGAATGTGTATGTCAAGTAATTAAGCACTAGACTTTGTCATGTAATTTAACACTAGACTATGTTATGTAAATATACAGTTAACCTTGTCATGATACACTATTTTTTGTCATGTAATTAATTATACACAATACTTTTATTTAACTATACGCCATACTTTGCTGTGTATATTTCCGGGTTTAGTTATTAGCCTGAAAAAAAAGGGAGGAATTACAACATGAAACTGTTACTCTAATGTAACCCCAATAGAATTTAGGGATGTTATATACATCTATCAACATTTAATGTATTAAATGCAGCGATTATATACATTTATAAACATTTCATGTGTTCAAAGCAGCGATTATATACATTTAAATTTTATTATCAACATTTAATGTGTTCAATGCAACGATTATATACAATTATACATTTATCAACATTTAATGTATTAAATGCATCGGTTATACACATTTATCAACATTTAATGTGTTCAATGCAACGATTATATACATTTACCAACATTTAATGTGTACAATGCATCGATTATATACATTTGTCAACATTTAATGTGTTCAATGCAGCAACTTCTCGCACAAATGTTGTATACAATAAATTAATTTTATTTCTAAATTACTTTTTAATAAGTGATTTATTTAATTATGTCATTTATTTCTCTTTTGTCTGAATTACGTTAAGCAGAAGTTTAACAGTCGTCATTAGAATTGTATTAAAAGAAAGCCTTCCAAATGTAAATTTAACATTGTATATTGACTTACCGTTCCTTATTAATCTTGATATCTGTGTTGTTCTCAACTACCTTTTGATCAGCTGCATTCTGGGCTGCGATTATATCCGCAAGTATAATTTCTACCACAGGTGTCTGTTTAAAATATACATTAAAGGAAGCGTAACTTCTAGAAACTAAACATTTTGTAAGTCTGCTCAGTGTTTTAAAAAAATTGAATTGATTTTTCGAGGCAAAAAATAATTCCGTATAAAAGAAAAAAACAACAATTTAATTTAAAACCATTTACACCAGTAGGTCTGAAACAAAAATAGCTTTGAGTGACTGACTAGGACTGATCCAACGACCGGAGCAACGATTTTCATGCTGTCACACTTTTGATAATCTCATGATATTAATTAAACCTGTTGTCATACTTTAAGACTGTCATGATATTGATTAAACTTGTTGTCATACTTTAGAAAATCGTATGACATTGATTAGGCCTACACCTGATCTCATACTTTAGAAAATCGCATGATATTAATTAAACCTGTTGTCATAATTTTGATAATCTCATGATATTGATTACACCTGTTATCATACTTTAAAACATATCATGATATTGTCATGTATATTGGTTTCCAAGTATTGGAACACACAATGTTTATTCCCCCCTCTCTTTTTCTCCCTACACACGATTTTGTACGCGGGGCTTAGCCTTTCCAATTGCTTGACTTTTAGTAAGAAGGCGAGAGATTCTTGATAATTTTGGTATTCAGTGTTGACCTCAAATTCTCGGAGTGGCTAAGAATGGTTGATTATTTCGGCATGGGGGAGTTCATATCATTTTTATTATGAGTTTTGTAGTGATACCATTATTTTCACCCCTCCTAGTAATAGGTCTGTCCCTTGCCCCACTTGAATAGTATTTAATGATTTGTTTGTCTGAAAGGCAGTGAGTTTCGAGATAATTTCTTTTGAGGACGCTTGTGTTTGCACTATTTTATTCTAACTGTACATAATCTTTATATTGTATATATTGGATCATATCACCTGAATTAAATTATCAACAACATTTACACTGAAGCTTCCTCGTCTAGTTACTATTCTATTGTGTTGTTTACAATACTATAATATTTATTTACTACTCTAACGTCAAGGAAAGGAACTGTTAGAACGCAAATCCTGAGTTTGTGCCCAGGACTATAAGGAGAGTTCATGTAATACTGAAACATAAATAATAATAACTAAAGTCTACCCTAGGACTAACGAGAATTATCAACGATATCTACACAGCTCTGTCCACAAGGGGATTGTGGACGTAACAATATTAATTAAACTTGTTGTCATACTTTAAAAAATCTCATGATATTGATTGAACCTGTTATAATACTTTAAGAATGTCATGATATTAATTAAACTTGTTGTCATACTTTAAAAAATCTCATGATATTGATTGGACCTGTTATAATACTTTAAGAATGTCATGATATTGATTAAACTTGTTGTCATAGTTTAGAAAATCGAACGATATTGATTAAACCTGTTGTCATAATTTTGATAATCTCATGATATTGATTAAACCTGTTGTCATACTTTAGAAAATCTCATGATATTAAACATATAATCATACCTTGGATCTCCTCATGACATTGGCGTTACAGACGGTCACTGCAGGGAAATGTAGACTGCTGAATCCTAATAGGATTTCTGTGCGAGTGGAATATTCCAAAAATTTAGCCACCAGGCTGAGAAAAATAAGAAAGGATGTCTGCGTTAAGGAGAAGATACGATCTATGTATTTCTCTCACTCCCTCTCCCCACCCCTAGCTATTTCAGTCTTATGTACAGACCTCAGTTTTAGGGAGTGTCACACTTAGCTAATTAGTGATACCATTTCAAGCACAATAGCAAGCGATATCAGTTGTTGTTGTTTTTTTTTTTAAAAGAAAATTTATATATATATTAATTGAATAAATAGGTTACGAAAAATATCATTCAAAATAAAATGGGCCTAAACTAACAGTTTTTATAACAACTCCTCAAACCTAAAATGTATATATATTAAATACTTGAAATATCAATTGATTAAATTAAAATCGTACTGTTTGTCAGTTGTGAAATCTAGTATTAAAAATAAAGTTAAATATTCCGTCGGACCCAATTGATCCAAAGGGCCCGTGAACGTGAAGTGGCGTTCACCAGTTTATGTGACCACTGCATACAAGGAGATTGTATGACCAGCACAATGCCCAGCCGCCTTTACTTTGCCCCAACTAAAGTCAGGTACCCCTCAGATCTGGGTAGTATAAGGGGCACCTTTCAGATCTGGGAATAAATCCTAGTTTTGACCAGGTACGACAGGTTGAACTCGATGCCGCTCTGACAGCGACCCCCCTCCCCCCCTCCCCCAGAAAACATTTTAAAAATATGGAACCCTTCACCAATCTGCGTGTCATCCTTGCAGTACATACACTAAAATTGGAACTTTACAGTAAGTGATTTAGAATGTATTTACTACAAAATGTATTGATTTCCACTAATACTGAGTCAAATATTTATAGACAGTAGAAATATTACAGGAAAAAGTTTTCTGTGCAAAGAAAATAGAGAAGTAATTGTTTGTGAGAATGGACAGAAAATATTTTTTTTATTACTGATAAATACGTTAAGATCCTTATAAAATAGTATTTAGTTGTCAAGTTTGCAAGGATAATTTTTAATATTGACGTCCGTTTAAAAAATAATAGACCTAGCACTCGATATTATAAAACAAATGGGGACTAAACCTAGCACAAGAATTTATAAAAGGAATAGAAAAAATAGACCTAGCACTAGAATTTATAAAAGGAATAGAAACAATAGACCTAGCACTAGAATTTATAAAAGGAATAGAAACATTAGACCTAGCACTAGAATTTATAAAAGGAATAGAAACATTAGACCTAGCACTAGAATTTATAAAAGGAATAGAAACATTAGACCTAGCACTAGAATTTATAAAAGGAATAGAAAAAATAGACCTAGCACTAGAATTTATAAAAGGAATAGAAACAATAGACCTAGCACTAGAATTTATAAAATGAATAGAAACAATAGACCTAGCACTAGAATTTATAAAAGGAAAAGAAACACAAGACCCAGCACTCAACCTTATACATCGAATGGAAACTAGCACTGGACTTTATAAAAATAAGGGAGACATTAAACCTAGCATTCGACATTTCAAAATAAATGGAGACAATATTCCTTCCACTCGACTTTATGAAATGAGTATAGACTGCTGACTTATCTTTTGACAGTATAAACGAATGGAGAAATAAGCAATTTATTAATTTTAACGACTGGAAACATTCATTATCAGAGTAGAAAAACACATAGAAAAAAATCCGTTAATTCATTCAAAGACAATGTCAATGCAAACAAAATATTGCAGAAAAATATTATATATTACCTATATATATGAAGGCTTACTTCAGCAATTGCAAGCAGTATAATTATTGCCCAAATGACTTTCACTATGCGATTGTCTGAGCCCACTAAAAGACTCAAACCGTGCATTGAGAAGCGATCAACGTAGTAGTGGAAAACTTCACCCAATGTTGTACTATTCGGATCATCGTTTGACTTTTCGGCATCTGAAATTCCGAGTAAAAAAATATTAAAGATTTTTAGTAATGATTTTTTTATTTTCATGAAGCTACTAAATGGTATTTACGTGTTAGTTCAAAGATGTTTTTGGGATAGCCAGTTCTCACTTGCGAAGGCGAGTGTTTGTTTTTGTTTTGATTATTACAACATATGTTCTTTAGAAAAGGATTTTCAAGCGGTTCATGAAAGTATCTCTCATAGCAGATATTAATATAGCACATATGAATATAGACGATTTAAAATTTGGATGAATATTTTGAACACCTTGGAAGAGTTTTTTGTTTAAAGCGGTTTTGCTACAAAAGTGGGCATTTTTCGTCTGGAAAGGGGGGGGGGATTTTACGCGTTCGCACTAGACATCACGCTCTACACACAACACTCTAGAAACCACGCTCCAGACACCATGCTCTAGACACCATATTGTAAAAACCACGTACTAGACACCATACTCCAGAAACCACACTTTGGACACCACGTTCTAGAAACCACGCTTTAGACACAAAGTTCTAGAAAACACGCTCTTGACGCCACACTTTAGACACACGCACTAGACAGCACGTTCTAGAAAACACGCTCTTGACGACACACTTTAGACACCACGCACTAGACAGCACGTTCTAGAAAACACGCTCTTGACGCCACACTTTAGACACCACGCACTAGACAGCACGTTCTAGAAAACACGCTCTTGACGCCACACTTTAGACACCACGCACTAGACAGCACGTTCTAGAAAACACGCTCTTGACGCCACACTTTAGACACCACGCACTAGACAGCACGTTCTAGAAAACACGCTCTTGACGCCACACTTTAGACACCACGCACTAGACAGCACGTTCTAGAAAACACGCTCTTGACGCCACACTTTAGACACCACGCACTAGACAGCACGTTCTAGAAAACACGCTCTTGACGCCACACTTTAGACACCACGCTTTACAGTCCAGACTGTAGACACCACGTTCTAGAAAACACGCTCTTGACGCCACACTTTAGACACCACGCTTTACAGTCCAGACTGTAGACACCACGCTCTAGAGACCACGCTCTAGACACCACGCTCTAGACACCACGTTCTCGACACCACGTTCTAGAAAACACGCTCTTGACGCCACACTCTAGACACCACGCTCTACAAACCAGACTGTAGACATCACGCTCTAGACACTCCGCTCAATACACTCCGCTCTAGACACTACGCTCCAGACACCACCCAAAGATTAGGGCCTTAAAGCCCTCTCACAGAACAGGTGGTGGGATGATGCAGCGCCACGAAAGCCGCACACGATATGTTGGTAACTTATATATCTTATCTCTCCAAGGTAACGCGTAGGCTGCTCAGCTCACTATTGCTTTACGTTTAATTATATAATGTAGCTGAATGTGAAGGAGAGAAAAAACAAACAAATGGTAAAAAGAAAGGTCTATAAAGGATTTCAAAAGCACTCTTTTTTGTTTTACAATCCACACGCGACTCTTCGTCAAATCGTGTCATGCGGCTCTCACTGAAAGTTTAAATCCTTTTTTTTCTGAAATTTTTCACGAATGTATTGAGTCAAATGTTATAACTGTTTTCATTACAATTAGTAAATTATAAATCTTTTGGTAATTAAAACTTGGAAATATTTGGTATTGAACTTTTTTTTTCTCTTTATTTTCCTATATTTGTTTGCGTTTTTAACATTACAGTTTAGACTTGCGTAGAATACGTAATCATCGTTATTACATAAAATGTTAATATGCATTTATATACTATAAATATAAGCCTGTGTTGCTCTGCATGAATCAACCCGATCTCAGAAGTTCTACAATGAGTTGATCTCACAGCCGTATTTAGTATTGTGGGAACCCTGTTGCCAAATTTATCTGGAAGCTCCTCGTGGACTCGCTCCTGCTTTCCACATACCTCAGAAAATTGCCGTTAATTCATATTACATTCTGTAAAAATCATACATTTTATGTTGCGCTTAGCTTGGTTGGATTGGAGCGCTTAAAATTGTAGGGGAATAAATCAATTTTGTTTTACATTTTCAACGAAAGAATGGGGATGTCACTAAAAATTTCTATTTTGAATGTGTGGTATGTGGGGTCCCCTGTTTCAATGGAACATGTAGAACATGTCTAAATACGCGACTGGTTGGTCTTGTCCCCCTAGTATTTCTAATTTATATTATTAACTTGCCGAATAATATTAATACATAAACAATAAAAAGGTTATTTGCATATGATTGCTTAATAATTACAGGACATTATAGTGAGCGTTTATTAAAGGCCTAGATAAATTACAAACATGGGAATCAAACTGAGTTGCCAACATCTGAGAGCATATAAACAAAAAATTCAACAAACAACTTCATTTGGAAACTAAAACTACATATACAAAGTACTTAGGGGTTATAATACATTAAACACGATCATGAAATATTGATGAAGTAGATCTAGTTAAGGCTTCATAAAAAAGGACCATTTACAAATGTGACTAAAATGAATGTTATTTTTCATTAGTAAGCACTATTCATTATCTGTAGGGGCACGTCAACTAAAGAAAACATTAAAACATTATAACAATTTCAGAAAAGAGTTGCAAGGTTCATTACTAGTGAATATTTATAACGGACAAGACTAAAATAGTTAAATCAATAAAACATAGAAACACTTGAGAACAGAAGGGCAAAGTGTAAAGTAGAAATAATACATAAATGAAAATATAATCAACTATAGCCTACTCTTTTTTACATGCATATTTTCTGCTAGGATTTACAATGAGGTCTGTGCAGAATGATTTCCCGGTCACGTGATGTTGAGTAAATACACTTGGAAACATTAACAATGGCTTACTGCGCTGCTGTTGGTGCGCAAATTCTACCACTAAATTATCATGTAAAGAATCTAAAACCTTTCCATCGATTTCCTGTGAAAGATCAAGAAATAGATGTTGTCCTTTAATAATTGTATGTCTATACTCATTGTTGCTTCCGTGTGCGTCCTTTATAATATCACAATATTCAAGGATATGTGAACAATTACAATTTTTAATAAGCATAGGTGCCATTAAGATCAGTGTAAAATCAGCCATTTTTTTTAGTTTACAAAGCATCACGTGATCGATTTTCTGTCTCTAAGGAATTGTGCATAGACTTCATTAAAAAAAATCTAGCACCGAAAACCCAGTTTTATTAAAATCCTCCTTTTTTATCCGGTCATCCTACAAGGCTAAGGTAACAATATAAAATAAAATGTCCAACCTGGATGCATGTTCACTAACACTGTTTGCGCACTCCTATGTTGAGATCCAACGGCCGGCTCAACTCCTCCTAAGTCTACCTCTGATTCTTTCACCATGGCTTCTTCTTTTTCTTCTACTGCTATGCTTGTTTCGCTAAAAGACTTGCTTTCCATTTAAAGATGAAAGTTCAACTTGACGAGCAATGCCATGCAGTTTGGTAAAAAGTAGAGCAAAACAGGTCAAAGTATTGCTAAAGAGCCGTGATTTTCTTGATTGTACAAGTCTGTCATGAGATAAGTTTATAATTCCGCTGTAAGCACCACAATTCTCTATGACGCACTTCCCTTTGAGAAATGACGTACTTCCTTTAAGGGGCAAGCAATTAATGAATAATAATAATAATAATAATAAAACTTCGCATATCCCCATTTTTTATCCTGAATTTTTATTTGCAAAACGTCTTTTTCTTTCTGCTGAGCTGGTAAATATTCGACAGGACCACTGACCACTGACCACTGATCCATAAAAGAATGGATAGCTCCTCCTTCATAAATTTGCTTGTGCAAAGTGATGCAAGCGAAAACAAAAAAATCACACAATCACTTATCAATATAATGCAAAATGTTTTTACAAATTTAATGCGCACCACTGATCTATACATAGATCATTGATATATAAAGCCAATTTGCCAAATTGGGGTAAAAAAAGCCAAGATCTTGGGGAAAAAGCCAAGGAGTGGTATCACTGAGGAATAGATATTTAGTAATCTTACAAACTGGGTAGTTAATGTATTGTTTAAAAATATACATATACATTTTTAGTAATATAATATTTATATAATTTTAAAATACATTTTTTCAATTCAATCATTTCAAAGTTATATATTGTAAGCCATTTATTCACTTTCTATAAACGAAAAAAAACACCTTAGAAATATTAGCTTAAATGAAACTTTGGAGAATTTGATAATATATCTATATCTGTAAGCTTACATATATCAGTGATTGTACACAAAAATGGCGGAAGCTTGCATCAATAATTCTTCTTCCGTGCCTTATCCATTCTTTTTAGAGATCAGTGGTAATTGACCTATTTCCCATCATAATATTGAGTTGAAACTTGGCACATAGACAAAAAGCATGTGACAACTTTTATCAAATTGTATCCCTATCGAGCATGGTAAATTATTGCTACATAGAACCGTTTTTATTATATGGCTGTAAGGCATGGACATTGAACAAAAAATGACTGCATATTTGGAAAGTGCAGAGACATGACTCTATAGAAGAATGTAACGAGTGGCATGGACATAGAAAATATCTAATGTGGAGGTGCTCAAAATGTCAAACGCTAACAGAGAAATATTTGTAAGGAAAATCAACGTTAGTAGGCCACACAGTTAGAAAAGAAAACATAGAAAACATCATAATAACTGGAAAGCTGGAAAGAAAGATATGCAGAGGAAGACAGAGAAGGAAGATACTTGATGATCTAACGAAATGGCATTATTGGTGCGAAGGAAGGAGCCAGACTTTTTAGTTGATGTCTTCATACTTTGCTTGCAGTGCAGCATGATACCTTCATACTTTACACATTTTACAAGTTGTTGTTCGTTCACCCTATTATGACCCTTTTTTCTACATTGTTTGGCTCTTACTAGTTTTTTTAAATACTCATAAATAAATGAACATTTAAGCGCGGGGTAATAGAGTTATATTTCCTATTGTTTGATGAATGACAGCTACTTGTTGCGGTGTGTCCCTTTGTGTTTAATTGCGTGTATTATTTGACCTTTCGAACCCTGTGACCAGGTGATCACAGGACGACGGTAAGAAAACCTGTAAAGGTCAGTTAAACAATCTAGGCCAGCACAGTGTGCTCAGTGTTGTAACCCAATGATAAATCCAAGTGAATCAGTTTTATAAGTGTTTATATGTAGGGTTGAGGTTCTTTATAACACAAAAAGGGAATGAGGCTCTGGACGGCGTTATGCGTGCCCACCCCTGACACAGATTAAAAGCGGACTATGTTGCTAGAAGTAATCAAATAGATTGCCTAATGTGTATAAATATCCCATAATTTCAAAAATTAACTCATACATATTGGCAAGATGCACTATGCCCAAATTAAATATAGTGACAGGCGAGAGTACAGTATTGTCTTCAATTCGCTTTGTGAGTTTATCCATAGACTATAATACACATGGACCGCTTGCTTTAGTATTTCCATAGACTATAATATACATGGACCGCTTGCTTTAGTTTTTTATGCTATTATCATAGACTATAATATACATGGACCGCTTGCTTTAGTTTTTTATGCTATTATCTTCTGTTTTTTGCAATTCCCGATTCTAAATGAAGTAGTGGTTATACAAGTTATGTTTTATTAAATCGCATTTTTTCGACTTGAAATGAATACTTGTAGCCTATTAATATATCATTGACTATAATAGGGCGTTTGCAATCCCGTGACAAAAAGCACGTGATTTGTGTTTACTTTGAGTAATGGTGTACAAGTAAATATGGCCGCTGAATTAATAAAGTTTCATATAGGCTCGAGCTTTTTTTAAATGATGTGTTGTGTTTTAAGTCTTATTAAGATTTAAGCTGTATTATGTATGTTAAATAAAATAGGCTATTTTATTATTATCATATACATAGATCATATACGATGTGAGCCTATTAGTGACTTGACTAGATAGCCTATTCACCCAACACTATCACTTGACATCGTAGCCTAGCCTACGAAACATTAAAAGTGTAGGCCTATAAAGTGAAATTGAAAGTGTAAATAGGTCTAGCCGGCCCTAGCCTTATCACATTAATCAATTAATCTACAGTACTACTATTTACCTCCTTATTTTTGAGTAGGATAGCCAATATTCAGATGTGAAACTCTATAGAGCGTTCTTAGTGGGCGTGGCTTAGGTTTTTAGTGACGTATTTGTGTAAATAAAGAACCCACTTGAGGTACAAATGTAACGTGGTGAAAGTGAAGTACTTCTTTATCATGCAAAATTCACATCTGAATATTGGCTATCCTACTAAAAAATAAGGAGGTAAATAGTAATACTGTAGATTAATTGATTAATGTGATAAGGCTAGGGCCGGCTAGACCTATTTACACTTTCAATTTCACATTAAAGGCCAACACTTTTAATGTTTCGTAGGCTAGGCTACGATGTCAAGTGATAGTGTTGGGTGAATAGGCTATCTAGTCAAGTCACTATTAGGCTCACATTGTCTATGATCTATGTCTATGATAATAATAAAATAGCCTATTTTATTAAACATACATAATACAGCTTAAATCTTAATAAGAATTAAAACACAACACATCATTTAAAAAAAGCTCGAGCCTATATGAAACTTTATTAATGCAGCGGCCATTGTTAATTGTACACCATTACTCAAAGTAAACACAAATCACGTGCTTTTTGTCACGGGATTGCAAACGCCCTATAAGATGTCTAGAAAGAATCCTTTTTGGAATTCCCGAAACCCTGTTCTACCGTGCACTTCCGTTTTAATTAATCGCTATTATTGACAAGTCTTAACGATTATGCATGCATAAAAGGTAAAAAAGAAGAAAATTTCCAGTCTTTTTCGATAATTTTCTTCGAAACATGTCTGTGTGCTACGTTACTGGTTGTACGAAAATATGTAGAGAATTACATTTTATTTCATTTCCAAAAGATGGCTCCAAAAGAAAACGATGGATTGTTCATGTCAAATTTGAAAAATCCCAAACTAATTGCTTGATGCAAAATAATTTTCGTGTTGTTGTTTTCTATGAATCTCCGCATTGTGTTTTTTATTTACCAAGGACACAACTCTTGACTAACTTATTTTATAAACAAAAGCTATATTTAGCCTAACGCGAATATCACTTTGAGTATTAATTATCGCCTACTCACTTTTGATGCTAAGAACGGATTCCTCATAACTAATCTTGTAGCCGTTGTATATTTCTAAAAGACCAGAACTGGCTGTCGATGTTGAAATAAATTGTCAAACAGCACCAAAAGCATGGTTTTTGTTTACAAAAATGGCGGTAAATTTCACCGGAAGTTCACGATCATACCAGTTCAAAAGGTCACACCTATTTAAGACTTGTCCATTTTCTCAATGAAAAATTAAAATTAAAATCGAAAGAATTAAATAGCGGTAACATTTAGATAGAGCAAGCGGTCCATCTTATTATGTTGTTCGTCCCTCATTTCCGAGGATGACCACGTCTAGCGGTGGCTTTGTGGCCTCTTTGGTGGCCTATCAGTCCTATGCGGGCTTTGTTGGATCTGTTGCAGGTACTGCAGACAAAAGATGCTGTCAAGGGGTCTAGCAGCGCCTTGCAGGTCTGCTTGGCTTTTCTTTCTGCTCGTTTTTGTTCGGCCCTGGAGATTCTGTTATATCCTGCCAACTGTGCCCCAGACGACACGACATTGCGCCACCTGCTTCTATCGGTCGCCAGTTCCTCCCATCTATTTGGGTCTTTAAAGGTAGCTTTCAAAATTATTATAGGCTATGGTTTAGTATTTCTTCTATATGATGACTGTTAATACTGATTTTTTCGGAATTCCCGATACTAAATGAAGTATAGGTAATACCATAGACTATAATATACATGGACCGCTTGCTTTAGTATTTCTGCTATATGATGACTCGAAACACTGATTTTCGGAATTTCCGATTCGTTGTTTCCTTTGCACTTCCGTTTTTATGAATCGCTTCGATTTTCTCAATGAAAAATTAAAATTAAAATCGAAAGTTGTATAAAGCGGAAACATTTAAGAAACAACGAGGAGCGTAGAAGTAATTTAAGACAGCCTTATAGGTTGCGCACAGAAAAAAAAGGTGATAGAAGCTCTAAAAATAGAGCAAGCGATCCATCTTGTTATAGTCCAGGGGGTCGGGAACCTTTTTGTCTTAGAGAGCCATTGATACCACATATTTTGAAAAGTAATTATGTGAGAGCCATACATTATGCTTAAAACTAAAAATTCAAGTAAGTGTGTGCATTTTGTGTAATTTCAAGCTCATTTGTAGAATGAAATATTGATATGCATTTAATATGTATATCAAAAAGGGTAAAAAATCATTTTTTAAATAATCGAACATTTGTCTGCGAGCCAGATGCAGCCATCAAAAGAGCCACATCTGGCTCGCGAGCCATGGGTTCCCGACCCCTGTTATAGTCTATGGTAATACAAACTTTTGTTTGATTGAATCGTACCATTTACTGAGAAATTTCTGGCGTAAAACTATGACTATGATATGGACGCTGTGAATGAGGCAGTTTTTGTTGGGGAATTTTAAGGCATACTGGATTTAACTTTTAAAATGTAATAATTACTTGTACATATGATTGAAAAAGTATGCAGTTTATCATTAGACTCATGAACATCAGTAGCGTAACCATTTTCCAATAATTGGGGCCTTTTTAAGATAAACATTTTTGTTTTTCCAATGACAGAGAGTGGTGCCTTTTTTTATATTTTAAGAATAAAAATGTGAAGAGGGAGGGCCCATTTCGAGAACAAAAACGTAGATCTTTTTAATGAATAAAATTTTGGCCCATTTAGGAATTTTAAAAAGTGAGACATTTTAAATGCTAAGTAGTTGGACCTTTTTAAGACTGAAAAGGGGGATCCTTTAAGAAAACAGCGGGACCTTTTCAAGAAAATTCAGTTGAGTTGAGTAACGGGGATGCTCAAAGCTTAGTGATCGCCCGTATGGGCCAAATTCTCGTCCTGGAAACTAATAAAATTTGGCCTCTCATACCTAAATGTTTATGAATGGGTACCATCTAAAATATGTACTTTTTTCAGGGTTCTGGTCTCCCTGTTTCTTATCTTAGCATATATATTACAGACGCTCCTTCTCTAAAGGAGATTATTGCGTCCTACGCATAGTCCTACATATTATTAGTGATCTGAATGATATTAAGTTACTGTTTTTTTTTGGTTTGTTCAAGCAACCAATTCCATGCCCGGATGCCATTAGGGAAGAAAGAGTACTTATATGCATTTGTTCTCGCATAAGAAAAGTGTTTTTGTCTCTATGTTTATCTGAAAATTGCAACAGGGTTGTTATTATGTTCTATTTATAAATTAGAGTTTAATGCTTTAATGATTATTACTACTTTACTCTTTGACCCTCTGTCCTCTAGAGCAGGGATCGGAAACCTTTTGAAAATAGTGTGCTAAACTAGGATTTCTAAATTATTCAGCCTGCAAACAGCCTGAAAGTACACCTGCTCTTATATATTTTTATATATTTTGTTTTAAAGACCAAGTGAAGAGGTTTTTCTCAAAGGAACGAGATTTGGAATAGCCTCATACGGCAGTGACGTATCACAAGGGAAATAAATAAATAAAAATAGACGCTATAAATCTATATTTAACCATTTTGTTAAAAATAAGAACCGGGAAAAGAGTCAAAACATGTGGCAATAGATTCAAAACACGTGACAATATTCATTTTTCCTAGTCGGAATCCTTTAAGTTACGTCACTTTCCTATATTGCCGGAAATAAAAACATCTCAAATGGCTACGAGATTTGGAGTAATCTTCCGAAAAACACACACATTTAAGTGCAAATATTGAACTAATTACTTAAAATGTATCTTTGATATTTTGTATAAATGTTTTTTTTAACATTCAGATACTGAATACACTATTTACTATCAAAATTAAATGTTAACTCAATTTTGATAAAAAGCTCTTCACTTGGTCTTTAAAAGACAATTTATTTAGCGCTTTAGTAAAAACAAGGCCAATAGCACAGGAACTTTTATAGAAACGTTTTAACGTTTCTAAGCATTTTATATTTAATTAAAAAAAATTAACAAGGTTGTGATGATCATCTTTCGTTTTTTTTTCTCCATTTATTACATATAGAAAAAAACACTCTAATAACTGACATTTCACACTCATTGTTAATTTCTTAAAATGTTTTAACATTGTCAAGATATAATTTCAAACATCTGATAAAAATCGTTTTGATCTCTACCATAGATCTTAAGAATTAGAATAACTCTATAGTTAAGTGGAAGATTTACGTTGTTGTCATACATAGTAAGTATTGACATTTTGATAAATAAGATATTTAGTTATCTTTAAATGTGTGTATTGTATGCTCGTTGTGTAATTTAAATGTAGTTGTTTTATTTCATTTCTTTAAATATTAGGTGCAGTATTTTAAAACCTTTTTTTATGGATTGCTGAATACAAATTATATTAGCATATATAGATATACTATTTTTTGCCTGTTTTACTTAATTGATTTAATTCAGAAAAAAATATTAACAAATTAACACATTAAACAATTAAAAGAATATTGAAAAAAAACTAAACAAGGGAAAATTAACAAAGTATTAACGCGTTGTATGTTTATTGACATATTTATTACAGAAAAAGAGTTCTGATAATTAGTATATATTGATCTAATTATATATATGTATATTTATTATGTTTGTCTGGCATTGACTGCAAGAGAGCAAACAGCTCTGCATACTGGCTAATAGAAAAAGAAGAAGAAGAAAATATATTTATATATATATATATATATATATATAAATAGCCTTATATGTGTGTGTGTGTGTGTTTGTGTAACATATTACATACAAATTGACAAGTTCGTTACAATGAATGAATCAGAAATTATTATCATTAAAAGCAATGGTAGATTAGAAAAACTTAAAAATAACACACAAAAAAGAACTTATAACCATATGTCAATATATAATAAAATATATGAGTAGATAGATACCATTTTGATATACATAATGTATACAATTATATATTTTATAAAATCTTTCACTTTCACGTAGGCCTATAGGCCTATATATCAGCAAAGTAAACTATAGCAGTTTAATTGTCGACTAGGACCAATAATATATTAACAAGAAACTTATATTGCTCATGTAGTTTAGCCAGCTATCCAAAGCTGTTGTTCAGGGTGTGGCACGAGGAGCCATACATGAGGCAGGCAGTGAGATTTGGAACTCAATTGAATCTGAATATCGTAAAAGATATGGCTTTCAGAGACCAGTTAAACAATTCCTTCTCCCACTACCTAACACCCGGGTTAGTAGAAACAGAACTGTAGTAGACCCTAAATAAAAAAGAAATTAATTTTAATTCAATTATGAATATGTAGTTAAATAGTAATAACTTTATTAAACTGTTAACATATTGAAAGGACAAACTTTTAAAACATTAGAAAGTCTTTGATTTAGCTAGTACATTAACAATATACTTGTGTATAGATTGTATTTTAGACAACAACTTAAACCTCATCACTCTCAGATTTATAATTCGATGGATTTATTGGTAAAATAAGAGAAATCTTTTTCTTTTTCAAATGTCAACTTAGGTTCTACTGCACGTTAGTAAAAATAGTTGGAAACAATATAATATACAGTAATCTAAGGCTATAATCTATTTAACAAGGCTATACTCTATTCAACAAGACTATAATATATTTACAAGCAACTACCCAGTGGCGTAGCTATGGTCATCTGCGCCCGGGGACATGACACAAAGTCTGCGCCCCTTCTCGGATCGACAGAGTCTGGGGGCTCATTGAGCCCCCAAGAAAATCTTGAAATTTAACGGTTTATATGTTTCATTTTCGAAGGATCTGGTATTTTAATGAAATAGAATACAGACTAATAATTCTCTATACGATCTTAAACAATTTATTTGAAAAAAAAACTATACTCTACTAATTTATAAGATAAGATAAGATAAGATTGCTTTATTGATCCAAATAAATGGAAATTTGACTTGACTACATAAATTTCGTCCTTCAGCATACTTAAAACAATATTAAAGAACCATTTGTACTCAAACACAATAGACATTCACGCATACTATTATACCATTTATCATACAAGAAAAAAGTAGGCCTATCATTTAGGAGTCAGCTATTGAGCCATTGTATTTCCTGGCTGAAAGGGGATTCTTTTGAAAGAGTCTCACTGATAGTGGAACAAAAGAGTTCCTAAATCTCTCTGTTCTTGCCATTATTGAAAGAAGCCGACTATTTCGACTAGATATTATGTAACTATCATGAAGCGGGTGTGCATGATCTTGGAGGATTTTATCAATCAGTATCAATTATACATGACTGGAATAGACATAGTCTACAACAAATTGATCTTCCTTGGTTTGACCGTCATAAACTCGTCAATCACGTTGTCAAGATTAATGTTCTCTTTCGATGCTAAGGAGTGCAAGATCACTTAGACGATCTTGCCCCATTGAAGCACGTAAATAGGACAAAATAAGCTTCAGTTTACTGAAGGACTGCTCATAGCTTGCATTTGAAGCAGCAACCGTTAGAAGTATTTGCAGTGAAATGCATAGATTCGGAAATACGTCATCTCCATATGAAACAATAAAACCAAGAAGATCGAAAGGAGATTCCGGTAGAACCTTTAATCCGGGCACTGAGCAGCATTTTGCAGTCCACGATTTCTGTTCACAATTCGTGACCATTGACGTCAGTGTCGTAAAAAATAAAAAAATCGAAGCAATTTTGGCGAATTGTATCGACATTTGTCTCAGCTAGAAGAGTTTTGACGTCCAGTAAAAATCCAAATTTAGTGTTTAGCTTTTTTAGACTTAAAAACCGTATTGATATATCCTGTTGGTGATTTTACGCTGTTCAAAACACGTGCAATTTCTTCTTCTGCAGAAAGTCCTACATCTCTTGTTAATTCTTCAGGCATCCTCCAATGTCGTCTAATCCTTCTGTCAACCTCGATTCCTCAAGTTGTGCATCTTGTTTTTCCATTGTCTACCGCAACCTGGCTCAAATTATCACGAATGTTGACAAGTTCTTGCTCCAGCGATTCAAGGTCAGATGCTGCTTCCTTGAAATTCATAGTAGGATCCAAAACCGTTTCTGGACACGATCAATTTTCCCAAGAATGATGTTCCAGAAATGTAACAAAACAAGGAAGTTAAAGTTTAATATACCTGCCAGCAAAGCTTCTGCATCAGTTCTGGTGTCAGGCGACATAGTTGCATCTTCCGATAATTTTTCCAACAGCCGTGCTGGTTCACCTAATCCTTCATAAATACATTCAACAGCTTCTGATCGTGCACTCCAGCGTGTTTCAGACTCCCTCTTCACTGTGATTGGCACAACTCTTTTTAATTCTTCCCAACGAGTTGTTGAAATAGAGAAAATCAAATATATACTTTCAACTGTTCCAAAAAATGTGATAACAACTGGATCCTGTTTAGCTGAGTGTACTCCGGCTAAATGTAAGCTGTGGTTGTCACAGTTGACGAACAATGCTCTGTGATTTCTGGCACATATTCGCTGTCATTTTGTGGCTGTCTCCATTTGTTGAAACCATTCGTTAATTCAAATAAAGATCGTGAGTTTGAACTTGATGGTGTAAACAATATATAGCAGAAACATAAGCAGCTTTATTAATTGGTGAATTTAATAGCCACGAGGAGTGGCGTATTTAGGCATGTTTTACATGTTTCATTGGAACAGGGGCCCCCACACAAAAGGGGTCCCCAAACATCACAAAAATAAATTTTTTAATGACATCTCCACTCTTTCGATAAAAATGTAAAATGCAATTAATTTATTCCCCTGCAATTTTAAGCGCTCCAGTGCAACCAAGCTAAGCGCAACATACAATTTATGATTTTACAGAACGTAACATTAATAAAAGGCACTTTTCTGAAGTATCTGGAAGGCAGGTCGAGGCCACGAGGGGCCCCCACATAAATCTGGGAACAGGGCCCCCTCAATCCTAAATACGGCCCTGAGTCCAAGTAAACATAGACAAAAGAAACTGTATTAATTAGAGAGATACTCTTTGCTGATGATGCAGCTCTATCATCATACACAAACGATGGGTCCCCCAACAACTGATCTCACAAGCTGAAGAGGAAAATGACGGGCCACAAGCGATTTACTTCCTCTACATTTGCTAGTCGGTGTTTAAACCATGACGCAGTTATCGAGCCATCTGCTACTGACGATAGACTGCCTCTACGCTGAAAGGGTATAGATCCGAGAGTTATCAATTCATCACGAAGAGACTGTGGTATTATCGATAGCTTTTTCGTTTGATCAAATTCTAAGTAGCCAATATCATGAAATCTTAGGACAGCAGGAACAAGAACAACACCGTCTTTAGCTTCTTCATCAAAAGCAAATTCTTCAATCTCATTGTCCTCGTCAATGTAAGAAAGTTCATCGTCTTGTTGAACCTGTTCAGAGTGGTGGAAAAGAGACACAGACTGGTGGGAAAGAGACACAGACTGGTGGGAAAGAGACACAGACTGGTGGAAAAGAGACACAGACTGGTGGGAAAGAGACACAGACTGGTGGGAAAGAGGAATCACTATAAACCCTTTTATTCTGAGCGAAGATCGGTCTACATAGTAGCATAATATGTAAATTAAATAATTATGGTTTCACTTGGAGTGTTATTCAATTTATTTAGTCTGTTGTAGCAATTGTTGTTTTACTGACTTAGTAACATTTTATGTCGCGCATTTAGTAAATGACTGCTCGTCTCCGCTTCTTGCCTTTTCGGAAAAATAAAACAGAAAAAACTAGAACAAATTAGGTCAATTACACAATCGACTATTTACCAGCTCAACAGAAAGAAAGAAAGTTTTGCAAAATAAATATTAGGGATTTAAAAATGGGAATATTTATGCGAAGTTTTGTTTATATTATTCATGAATTGCTTGCCCTTTAAAGACCAAGTGAAGAGCTTTTTATCAAAATTGAGTTAACATTTGATTTTGATAGTAAATAGTGTATTCAGTATCTGAATGTTAAAAAAAACATTTATACAAAATATCAAAGATACATTTTAAGTAATTAGTTCAATATTTGCACTTAAATGTGTGTGTTTTTCGAAAGATTACTCCAAATCTCGTAGCCATTTGAGCTGTTTTTATTTCCGGCAATATAGGAAAGTGACGTAACATAAAGGATTCCGACTAGGAAAAATGAATATTGTCACGTGTTTTGAATCTATTGCCACATGTTTTGACTCTTTTCCCGGTTCTTATTTTTAACAAAATGGTTAAATATAGATTTATAGCGTCTATTTTTATTTATTTATTTCCCTTGTGATACGTCACTGCCGTATGAGGCTATTCCAAATCTCGTTCCTTTGAGAAAAACCTCTTCACTTGGTCTTTAAAGGAAGTACGTCATTCCCCAAAGGGAAGTGCGTCATAGAGAATTGTGATGTTGACAGCGGAATTATAAACCTATCTCATGACAGACTTGTATAATCAAGAAAATCACGGCTCCTTAGAAATATTTTGACCCGTTTGCTTTACTTTTTAACATAACTGCAAGACATTTATTGGCAAGTCGAGACTTTACTTTTTAATGGCAAGCAAGACTGTTAGCGAACTAAACCTAGAAGTAGAAGACATCAGGTTTAAAGAATCAGATGTAGATTTAGGAGATGAGTCGGCCGATAATGGGCCAACAATGCAAGTTAAAATAGAACCAGGTTGGACATTTAATTTTTAAACTGAACATAAAAATAACGTTTTGCGACAATAAAGTATAAGGAACTTGATGATTTTTTGCTGAGCATGTTAAGTTCATATTTTAGTCTCCAAATTACGCGTGCTACTTTTTCGTTATAAATATCAAAACTACACATGTACGAGTTCATGGAGTAACTCCGTGGCCACAACTTTCAAATAACTTGACTGTTGTAAAAATTAAAATTTGGGAGTAATCAAAGTTAGTCAGTTAAGTCTATTTTAGACACGATAATCAGTGAATTAATGATAACAGTGGATGTTTTAGATTAGGCCTACTTGATGAGAGTAAACAATTCAATCTTTTTTTTTACTTTTTGAATCAGTCAGTGTATACAAAACTAAAGTATTTAAATCTAACACTCCTATATATGCTTAAAGAAGATTGTTTTAAAATATTAATATTGACTAGATCTATGTGTTTCCTTTTTATTTAAAAAAAAAGTTGTCCTCATTGTGATGTCTAGAGTTTAATTCCTGATTACTCTCCTTTGATAATATCAATATCCCAGAAGACATTAGAGCGTAAATTAAGAAACAATACTAAGCAAGCAATATAGTCTACATGTTGTCTATTCAAGAAACATTGTATTACTAAAAACAATATCTTTTTTTAAGTATGTTGACGCATAAAAATATAAGCCAACAAAACAACACACTATGAAACAATAAAACATTACAATTACGATTAATGAACGATGTGTCTAGATGCGTGGTTTCTAGAGCGTGGTGTCTAGAGGGGGTCTAGAGCTTGGTGTCTAGAGCGCGCTGTCTAGAGTCTAGAGTGTGGTGTTTAGAGCGTGGAATCTAGAGCGTGGTGTATAGAGCGTGGTGTCTAAAGCGTGGTGTATAGAGCGTAGTGCCAAGACCGTGATGTCTATAGCCTAGTGCAGGGTTCTGCAACCTAGGGAAAGCGTGCCAAACTTGGTAACCAGAGCGATTTGGAATGGCACGCGACAGACCTCCAGGAGTGTTTTTATTGTAAACTGATTTTCCGGTTCTGAATGAGGAAAACTGACCGTTAAAGACGATGTTTCTGAATTACATAGCGACACATTTCAATGAGTTGAACGCATTGACAAGGAGGGGGACAAATATCACTTGAACTGTTATATCACTGAAATGGATTTTCTTATATCAATTGAAATCAAGTGAAATCAATTTTAGAACATTTAACTATATGTACTTCTCTTTATTAAGGCATATATTATGATATATAGTTGGGCTTTTTAGTATATAGTTTGAAGTACTCAAAGAAGAGTTTTCTAAGCAAAGGCAAGACTTTCAAATTCATGGAATCTTTTTTTCATACCTCATCAAGCCTAGCTGGCTTGATCTTACTATAACCTTCTTAGATGTATTTTAAGTGCAGGGATATTGTCGATTTTAAAACGCTGCCTTTTGAATTTTAAACTTTAAACGTCCAAATACAATAGGCATCGAAATGTGCCAATCTGCTGGAAAATCTGGAAGGAAGATGCTTAGGAAAGTCACCTGCTATTCTCAACTGCCAGGCATTAATTAGCTCTATTTTCAGCTTTTGGTTCAACTTACACTTGTGAACAGTATGTATAGCTCATGAAAGTTGTGATGGCATTCAAAGAGGTCACTTACACTTCACTACTCAGAAATGACTAAATATATTGTATCTGCCATTAAAAATTAGCGAAGAGCGTTTAAGACAAGGCGCTCATTAATTGATGCAGACTAATTACATTTAAAAGAGTTTTATGCTCATTTTCTATAAATAAACATAATATTCTAAGACACAATTTGTTTTTATTAATTTAATAAATATAAGAGACTTTTTAATAGCATTTTATTATGCAGTTGTTGTCATTATTAGGCTAATGTTAAAAAGATAAACTCCTTATGTTAAATGGACAAACAATTAATGTAGGAAATGTTTATTTGCATCTCTCTAATTAAATCATGTAATGAATACCATAACGGTGGAGCTATATAACGAAATAGTAATTAGTCAGTAATAGTCAGTAATATTTGTTATGTTACAAAACATAACTTGTTTGGCATTACTATTGAATCAAATTTAGAAAATTTATTTTTTTAATTAAAGGGAAATATTAGCCCGTTTTATTTGCGCTAATATTTCTAATATTATTTTTCTTATTTTTCTTTTATAAAAGACTAAAGGGCCTACAACTTATAACTTTATAATGACCAAATTGTAAAAAGTATTTTAAAATTATATAAATATTATGTGACTGAAAATGTATATGCACATTTCTTAAACATTACATTAACTACCCAGTTAGTATGATTACTATGTTTTAATTCCGTTCAACGATAGTTTTGTGCGACATATCAATGAGTTGAAAAATGTAAGAAAGTCTCGGTAATACGTTATAAATGAGAACTAACTATAATAAATACAAGCAGTTGCTAGATCATCATCTTGACAGCCAAATGATAAAGTTTATAAAATAATTACCATAAATGTGAAAGTTTAGTAATAAAATATTGTATTTGGTGTTAATGCAAATAAAAAAGATGATAATCACTTACACGTTGTTAATTTTTTAAATATTAAAACGATTTAACGATTTTCTCCATACATTTCTTTTGCTTTTGGCCTTGGTCTTGTAACAGAGTTAAATTAATTGTCTTATAAGTAATAATAAAACCAAATATAATAGAGCAGGTTGACATTTAGGCTAATGGCACGCAGAATGATTTAGAAATCCTAGTTTTGCACACTATTAGCAAAAGGTTGCCGACATCTGGCCTAGTGTATAGAGCTTGGTGTCTGGAGTGTAGTATATAGAGCTTGGTGTCTGGAGTGTAGTATATACAGCTTGGTGTCTGGAGTGTAGTATATAAAGCTTGGTGTCTGGAGTGTAGTATATAGAGCTTGGTCCCTGGAGTGTAGTATATAGAACTTGGTGTCTAGAGTGTAGTATATAGAGCTTGGTGTCTAGAGTGTAGTATATAGAGCTTGGTGTCTGGAGTGTAGTATATAGAGCTTGATGTCTAGAGTGTAGTATATAGAGCTTGGTGTCTAGAGTGTAGTATATAGAGCTTGATGTCTAGAGTGTAGTATATACAGCTTGGTGTCTGGAGTGTAGTATATAGAACTTGGTGTCTAGAGTGTAGTATATAGAGCTTGGTGTCTAGAGTGTAGTATATAGAGCTTGGTGTCTGGAGTGTAGTATATAGAGCTTGATGTCTAGAGTGTAGTATATAGAGCTTGGTGTCTAGAGTGTAGTATATAGAGCTTGATGTCTAGAGTGTAGTATATACAGCTTGGTGTCTAGAGTGTAGTATATAGAGCTTGATGTCTAGAGTGTAGTATATACAGCTTGGTGTCTAGAGTGTAGTATATAGAGCTTGATGTCTAGAGTGTAGTATATAGAGCTTGGTGTCTGGAGTGTAGTATATAGAGCTTGATGTCTAGAGTGTAGTATATAGAGCTTGGTGTCTGGATTGTAGTATATAGAGCTTGGTGTCTGGAGTGTAGTGTATAGAGCTTGGTGTCTAGAGTGTAGTATATAGAGCTTGATGTCTAGAGTGTAGTATATAGAGCTTGGTGTCTGGAGTGTAGTATATAGAGTTTGGTGTCTGGAGTGTAGTATATAGAGCTTGGTGTCTGGATTGTAGTATATAGAGCTTGGTGTCTGGAGTGTAGTGTATAGAGCTTGGTGTCTGGAGTGTAGTATATAGAGCTTGGTGTCTGGAGTGTAGTATATAGAGCTTGGTGTCTGGAGTGAAGTGTATAGAGCTTGGTGTCTGGATTGTAGTATATAGAGCTTGGTGTCTGGAGTGTAGTATATAGAGCTTGGTGTCTGGATTGTAGTATATAGAGCTTGGTGTCTGGAGTGTAGTATATAGAGCTTGGTGTCTGGATTGTAGTATATAGAGCTTGGTGTCTGGAGTGTAGTATATAGAGCTTGGTGTCTGGAGTGTAGTATATAGAGCTTGGTGTCTGGATTGTAGTATATAGAGCTTGGTGTCTGGAGTGTAGTATATAGAGCATGGTGTCTGGATTGTAGTATATAGAGCTTGGTGTCTGGAGTGTAGTGTATAGAGCTTGGTGTCTAGAGTGTAGTATATAGAGCTTGATGTCTAGAGTGTAGTATATAGAGCTTGGTGTCTGGAGTGTAGTATATAGAGCTTGGTGTCTGGAGTGTAGTATATAGAGCTTGGTGTCTGGATTGTAGTATATAGAGCTTGGTGTCTGGAGTGTAGTGTATAGAGCTTGGTGTCTGGAGTGTAGTATATAGAGCTTGATGTCTAGAGTGTAGTATATAGAGCTTGGTGTCTGGATTGTAGTATATAGAGCTTGGTGTCTGGAGTGTAGTATATAGAGCTTGATGTCTAGAGTGTAGTATATATATAATGTTTAGAGCGTGAGGTCTAAAACGTGGTGTCTATAGCATGATCTATAATACGTAGTGTTTAGAGCGTGATGTCTAAAACGTGGTGTCTGGAGCGTGATGTCTAGAGCGTGGTGTTTAGGGCGTCATGTCTGGAGCGTGATGTCTGGAGCGTAGTGTCTAGAGCGTGAGGTCTAAAACGTGGTGTCTATAGTATGATCTCTAACACGTGGTGTCTAGAGCGTGATGTCTAGAGCGTGATGTCGTGACAGTAGTATTTAGATCGTGATGTCTAAAACGTTGTGTATGGAGCGTAATGTCTAAATCGTGGTGTCTGGAGCATGATGTCTAAAACTTTGTGTCTAGAGTGTGATGTCTAGATCGTGGTGTCTAGAGCGTAGTGTCTAGAGCGTTGTGTCTAGTGCGAACTGGTAAACGATTTACCTCTTCCCCCCTCCCCCCCCCCCCCCACCATTTCAGACTCAAAATGTCTACGCTTTAAAATCTTTTCATAAAGAACAAAATGTTGTAATAAAAAACAACAAAAATAAACACTCGCCTTCGCAAATGCGAACTGGCTATGCCAAAACAATTGTGAACTAACTCGTAAATTCCATTTAGTAGATTTTGAAAACAAAACAAAACATTACTAGAAATATTTAATATGTTTTTACTCTGAATTTCAGATCCTGAAAAGTCAAACGATGATCCGAATAGTACTACACTGGGTGAAGTTTTCCACTACTACGTTGATCGCGTCTCAATGCACGGTTTGAGTCTTTCAGTGGGCACAGACAATCGCAAAGTGAAAGTCGTTTGGGCAATAATTCTTCTGCTTGCAGTTGCTGAAGTTACCATTCATATCCATAGGTAAAGATCTTGACGATAATATTTTCTGCAATATTGTGTTTACATCGACATTGTCTTGAATGAATTGGCTCATTTATTTCTATATGTTTTTGTACACAACACTAGTTCTAGGTCTAGTTTTCATTTCTTTTATAATGTCATATGATAGTTCTATTGTCTTTATTCGTTTTATAAAGTATTGCCTCCATTTGTTTATAAAGTCAAGTGCTAGGTCTGTTGTCACTATTTGTTTATAAAGTCCAATGCTAGGCTTGTTGACTCCATTTGTTTATAAAGTCTAGTGCTAGGTATGTTGTCTCCATTTGATTGTAAAGTCTAATGCTAGGTCTGTTGTCTTCTTTGTTTATAAAGTACAGTGCTATGTCGGTTGTCTCCATTTGTTTATAAAGACAAGTGATAGGTCTATTGTTTCCATTTTTTTAAATGTCAAAGTACTTGGTCTATTTCCCATTCCTTTTAAAATGTCGAATGATAGGCCTAGTCTCCATGTGTGTTATATTGTCGAGTGCTAGTCTAGTATTCATTAGTTGTATAATTTGCGAGTGATAGGTCTATTCTTCATTCGTTTTACAATACCGTTCGCTAGGTCTAGTCTCCATTCGTTTGTTAATCTCGAGTGCAACGTTTTCCTGTAATATTTCTACTCGGTGTAAATATTTGTCTCTGTTACAGTAGAAATCAATACATTTTGTCGTAAATATATTTGAAATCCCATTTTGTATCGTTCCAATTTCAGTACTGCAAGAAACGCAGAATTGTGACAAGTTCTATATATTTTATGGGTCACGGTTGCTGACCGGCAGAGCGTCTGACTGTCGTTTTTTGTGCAGACCAGGATTTTTTTCCCAGGACTGAAAAATATCCCTAAAACTACCCACTTATCATGGGTGCCTGGTTATAGTTGGGGTAAAGTAAAGGCGCCTGGACATTGTGCTGGTCACACAATCTCCAAGTGTGCCGCTGTCACAGATACTAGTGAACGCTGCTTCACCAACCCTATGGATCAATGTGGTTCTATGGAATACTTTACTTTACTTTTTTTTCTAGACTTTAAAACTGACACACAGTACGATTTAAATTTAGTAAATTTATATATTACATATTTATATATATATATATAGGCTTGGGTAATTGTAATTAGGACTGTTAGTTTAGGTCTATTTTATTCTGAATTTCTGTTATCATGCTTGAAATTTGATAACTTATTTGCTAAATTTGACACTCTATAAAACACAAGTCAGTACGTAACAGAAGGGGCGGGGAGAGGGGTAGTGCAACATAGAGAAAAATTTGTTCATCTCCTTAACGCATATATTAATTCTAATTCTCCTCAGCCTGGTGGTTAAATTTTTCGAATATTCCACTCGCACAGAAATCAAATTAGGATTTAGCAGTCTACAATTCCCAGCAGTGACCGTTTGTAACGTCAATGTCATGAGGCTATCCATGGTATGATTACATTTTTAATTAATATTATGATATTTTCTAAAGTATAACAACGTGTTTAAACAATATTATGAGATTGATGATGCTTGACCATCGGTGTCGATGTTATAGTTATTTGTGGGTCCGGAGATGGCTGTTTATTTTAACTCTTGTCCGAAAGTGTCTTTTACAATGGGAGCATGCATGCGTGGCTTATTGAACAGTGGGAGCGGAGCTGACGTCGTTGAATCGTCTGAGGTGTCGCTTTTCCATTGCGACTCTCACCCTTTCCTCTTCATTGTCTCCTGATCCGGTAAAGGTCATAATGCGTCAATAGGATCGGTCCTCGGCCAGGCTTTCCCATTTGTTAGAATCGATTTCAAAGTTTTAGGGAGGCCTTCAGCGTGTCTTTAAACCTCTTCTCTTGTCCTCCGCACCAGCACTTTCCTGTGACTAGTTCACCATAGAAAATCTTCTTGGGTAGTCTTCCTTTTGGTATGCGTACAAAATGACCCGCCCATCTGAGCTGGGCTTTTCCTATCAGGGTGTAGATTCTTGGCATGTCAGACTGTGCGAGTATCTCAGTGTCGGGATCTTGTTCTGCTATTTGACCCTTAGCAGCGTCCATAGGCATCTAAGATTGAAGTTATTCAGCTTCCTGGCGTGGCGGCTATACGTTTTCCAGGTTTTACATTCAAAGAAAAGGATTGGTAGAAGGGCTGCTGCGTATACTTTTAATTTGGTTGCAGTTTGATGCCCCTCCGATTCCATACATTGGACCGGATTATTCTAAATGAGACGCTAGCTCTGGCTCTTCTACTGTTGACGTCTTCAACTATATGCACAGCATAGGGTACTGCCAAGGTACGTGAATCTTTACATAATGTTCAGCATTGACTATTTACAATTAAGATGTTTGGGCATCCAAATTTGGCCATGATTCTCCTGAGTCCCTCGAGACTGAAAGTGTTAAATGCCTAGTCTACAAATGAGAAGTAGACGGTTAATGTTGTTCTTGTTATGTGGCATTTCTCTTGCATTTAGAAGGCAGCAAAGATCATGCCGAGTGAAAGTGCGAACGTTTAATGTTCCGATGATTAATGGAACTCGTATTTGTTTATTTAATTTGTGTTGTTTTCACCACATTGGTGGGATTCCTCCAGCCGCGGCAAGCTGACCTGGATTGACGAAGAAGGCTTTCTTTGGGATACCTTTTCTAGCTCCCGTCCTCAGGCTACGGAGGTAAGCAGCACTATCCTGAAAGGAAGCTGCCAAAATCCATTGCTGATGCAGGTCAATGGAGGACGGCCCTATGGCCTGAGCCTCCTCCGTGTAGTTTTTCCACTACGGCTGTCCGTGTATCCACACTTATCGCGTCGCAGCATCCCAATCGGGACAAACGTAGGCAACATTTTACGTGGATGACTCGCGCGTGATTTGGATTTTAAGTGCAGAAGAGTTCTGCAGCGTCAGCCTCACTCTCTCGGCCAGGCCCCACTTTGTTCAGTGCCAAGACTTGGTCAAGACGACATGAGTAGAAACTGGATGCAGTGGATGACCAAGTCATGCTCTTTACGTTCCACCACACATTGCTGTACCTTCCAGCCCGTTGATCAGCTAGTGATTCCTCCGCTCTGTCCGTCGAGTTCCAGTCATCACCTACATAGTATACAAGCCTGATTCACCAGGGTTTTAAGGTCACTTTAGTTTCCCTCGTCTGTTTAAAACGGCCAGTTAAAGCCGTTACCGGCTCCACAGATGAGAGCAGGGTTCCAGGTGGGGACCAAAGGTGTGGGACCAAAGGTGGGGCGAACTGTTCTCAGAGGAACATGACATGTCCTCCTGACCAGAGGTGCTACCCCTCCCAGAGCACCTCATGCAACCCCTATCATGAGATAATCCAAAGTATGACGACATGTTCAATCAATATCACGATATTATCCAAATTATATTGATACTTTTAAATCATACATGCCTGCCAACTGTTGATGTTCTTGTTGATGCAAAGCGCTGCATATAAGAAAACAGAAGTTACCAAAATGTCAGCCTAAACGTTAATAGCAGGCACGTGACATGTTCATTTTAATGCAAATTTTAATAAACGGATACAAATCATCAAATACATTTTTTTTTACTTTTATAATAATGAAATTTGGCCGGTGCGGTTATCGTTTATAGTCCTAGTCAGTCTTTTCGAGCAAGTTTGGTTTAGGGCCCCACTGCTGTACCAAGTCTCAAAGTTAAGTTATTTTTCTATTATACAGATGTTGTTGTTTTTTTCATTATGAAATTCATTCCACGTTTTTAAATCACTGAGCAGGTTAACATAACTTCAACAATAATAGACAAGCCTTTGGACGCAACCCAGAGTGCAACTGGTCATAAAGATATCAAGGATAAGAGGGAAAGGTAAGTCAATACATTTCCAAGAGGGATTTTTAATGCAAATCTCAGACCTGCCAACCTCACAAGAAAAAAAATTGTATCGGGGGTGGGGGGGAACCGCGCGCGCAAAGGTTATGTATTTTCAATTAGACGGATTATAACTAGTATTGTTTGTTATTAATGTTATTGATATTAGTTACAAGTTTTAATTAATATCTGTGTATTTAACTTTAAAGAAAATCAATAGGCCCAGTTTTAAAGCTAAATACTGTAATACAGTAATAAAGGCTCTAGGTCTATATATAAGCTATAGGCCTATAGTTAGTCTGTAGCCTAGTTAGGCCTAGTAGAAGGCCTAAATAGTAAGTAGTACTAGTAGGCCTACTAAAAATGCTAGTAGCAGGCCTAAACATATTTATACTGTATTTGGCATATACTCCTATACTTATATTATATCAGTTGTTTTTTTTAAATCGCTACATTTTTTCATGAAAATAAGTTGTAATCGGACTTTGGCGGCCATGTTGTAACACGAAAACGTTTCGTAACAATCAGGTTTGGCTATCAAAATGTTAGCCTAGGGCCTAGGCGTACGGTATAACGAAAAATAACGGAAATGGCCTAAACAAAACTTAACACTTCCGGGCTTGCTCAATTTTTTTTTGGCTTATGATTTTTACGATCTACAAACCTGACGGAAAAATTATAAAAATACAAAATTGCCGAAAATCGGAATTTTAAGGGCTTTGTCGGAATGTCGGAATGAGGTGTGAATAATCTGTATAATTCCGAGAAAATCGGAATGGTTGACATGTCTGAATTCTTGTGACAAGTGTATAATATATAGGTGACAAAGTTGAGTGTATAGTTACATTACAAAGGCTAGTGTAGGCTTATAATAGCGCGACAAAGACGAATGTATAATTAATTAAATCACAAAGTCTAGAATTTAATTACATGACACATTTTAGTATATACTTTTTAACAAGGTCTAGAGTATAGAGTATAAAAAGTGACAAAGTCTCCACACGATACAAACTAATAACGTTACTACACCACCACTAGAGCACGAAATGCGAGCACATGCAGAGTGCGGGCAAACTAACTGCCTACAGGTTACCATACGTTACGAGGCAAAGGACTTAGGGGCAGGAGCCATCACCGCACCACCATCGTTGCAGTTGATGAAAGCCGGACAGACCCAACACCCAAACTCCCCCTGGACTTTTTAAGAAAGGCATCCCAACTCATTCCTTTAAAGAGAAAACTTTGCATAGCATATGGAATGTGGCTCATCTCTATCTCTCCAAGCTTACGAGAAGGGGCGCCCCGATTTACTCAAAGGTCTTCCATGAGGCAACCCAGAAGACCCCCTGGGGCAAGAAAAACTAACATGGAAAAGAAACATACGACAACAGACATACTTTAACACATATCGACTTGGAAAAGACCAGACAAAAATACAACGCCCCCCCCCCCCCGAAAAAAAACAACAAAAGAAACAACGAGGTGCAATCATGTTCACTAAAGCCAACTGGACTGCCTTCAAGGAAGCAACGGAATTACAGGATGGACCAATCAACACGATGTACAAAACCTTTACAAAACCCACATTGGGTGAGGCTCACAAACTATCCCTAGGTCCTTCCAAGGCAGGAAGTACAAACCATTCTGGACAACCGCGCTTGACATACTGATCAAAGCCTGAAGCACATCCTGCGGGTGTGCCCTCGTCTCGCCAGCTTTCGAAAAGATGACTCACTTTCCACTCTTCTCTACGGATATTTGGACGTGCTCAGATGAGCGGTAAAGTATATATCCAGGGCTCTAAGGGATTAATAATCCCAGCTCTCAGTCCAATCGGATTTCTAGTCTGGTGTAACAAAGTTAACAAAGTTTTGTAATTAATTACATGACGAAATCTTCTTTATAATAACGTGACAAAGACTCTAGTGTATAACACAACACCGTCTATAGTACAGAACAGTCTAGGGTTTAATTACGTAACGTAGTCTAGTATTTCATGACATGACAAAGTTTATTGTTTAATTACATGACATAGTCTAGTGTTTAATGGCTTATGTTCATACTAGAATATGCATCTACTTTATGGAACCTATAAACTAAATAAAACATTATATAAACCTTCAAAAACTCCGAAATGAGCTGCAAGTTTCATTACTTGTGAATATTTACAACTGACAAGATCATTCTTCTTCTTCGCTATTGTCAACTCCTAGCATAGGCTACCAGCGACAAGATTAATACCAATTAATTGTTAAATCACTAATCCTAGAAACACATGAAGACAAAAAAAGAAGAAAGAGTAAAGTATTAATTATTCATTGTGCATTAAATCCAAACTTAGAAATGCAGAATGATTGGATACAAACAAATCCATTCTCTTGACCGTTTCTTAGAAATGACCATCAAAATATTTTGTCGTTTATTTTCGAGAAATGGCTATTTAAATTATATGATTTATTATGCAGAAATTAATATAATAATATGTTATTTTGTTCCTAGAAATGAACATTCCAATATGTCATCAGCAGAAAGGCCTGTTTTTAATGCCTTGAAAAATATCCCCTTGTCTAACTATAACGATCTGGAAAAACAATATTACGCAAAGGTTAGTTCAACAATGCATTAGTCATAAGTAGATATATACCTCTAGAACCTCATTTAACTGCATCTTAAGATGACAATCTAAACCAGGGGTGGGGAAAATACGGCTTGTGAGCCGCACGCGACCCGGCAAATTGATACGTTTCGGCATAATTTATAAAAAAATGTGGTTCTTTTTTAAGTTACATTGTCGAACTTTACTAAATTTATTGTATCATTATAATTGTTTTTACATATTTGATAACATATCTAGGCCTATCTGATTTTATGTTTTTGAAAACTATGCTCGAACTTTGTAATGTAATTGTAAAATGCGAATTTATTGATTTTAATATAGAGAACTATTTATCGACATGTACACGATTAAGAGGAATGATTTTTATGAAAAACAGATTAAGATTAAACGTAAGATTAAAATAATTTATTTTGCAAGAAAATATTACGTATACAAATAAATGTATTGTTTTTTTAATTATTTTTTTTAGACATTTGCATTGTTGAAATTGATTCATTTGTCTTATTAGTCTAGTCTTGATAAATTTCTGATTTTGTTTCTGAGTTCAGATCTACTTATTTAAAAATATTTTCATACATTATATTTTTCTTTATTTCCTTTATAAAGTTTTGTAAAATTGTATTTATTAAAACGCTGAGCGTCACTAAAAAAAGCATAAAATTGAAGATGAATAGCGTACTTAAATGTTGAATGGAAACTAAGTACTGCTTAATAAAAGTTGGTGGCTAATCCTTTTGCTTGTTGAGTCGCGAAACAGTTGCAGTCTTCAACGAGTACAATGCCATGTCAAGAGTCAGTGGCTGTCTTCAATACATACAATGCCATGTCAAGAGTCAGTGGCTGTCTTCAATACATACAATGCCATGTCAAGAGTCAGTGGCTGTCTTCAATACATACAATGCCATGTCAAGAGTCAGTGGCTGTCTTCAATACATACAATGCCATGTCAAGAGTCAGTAGCTGTCTTCAATACATACAATGCCATGTCAAGAGTCAGTAGCTGTCTTCAATACATACAATGCCATGTCAAGAGTCAGTGGCTGTCTTCAATACATACAATGCCATGTCAAGGGTCAGTAGCTGTCTTCAGTGGATGCAATGACATGTCAAGAGTCAGTAGCTGTCTTCAATGGATGTAATGCCATGTTAAGAGACAGCGGCTGTCCTCAATGAGTACCATGTCATGTCATGAGTCAGTGACTATCTTTAATTATAATTAAGTTATGTTAAAAGTTAGTAGCTGTCTTCAATAAGTACAAGCCATGTTGAGAGTCAGTGATTGTCCTCAATGATTACAATTACATGTCAAAAGTTAGTGGTCATCATAAATGGGACAATTCCATGGCGAGAGTCAGTGAATATTTAAATATAAGTCTAACTAATGTGAGAAAGCATTTTAGTTGTATATTCTTATTACATTCTGGCTATCGGCATTGGAACATCAGGAGATAACAGCATTGATGGATATAGATCTAAGTGCAGCTTTCAATACAGTAGATCATGACATTTTAGTATCTGTGTTAGAAGTTAAATTTACTCGATTCTGATGTGTGTCCGTAAGTCTACCTAATGGTTTAACTGAAATTATAATGTATACGGCTGGGCATTAGCTGACTTCGCAATCACATATGTATGTCGCGGTTACAAAAACTAACAAACGCTGATTTACTAGAAATGTAAACCTATTTTGCGTATGAATGACTATTTAACTTTGGTTTAATGTGACTTTAATACCTACTTTAGTATTTTTTCCTTCAAAATTACGTTATGGAAAGCTAGAATTTGTATTATTAACATAATGTTAACATAATATAATGCTACAAAAGATGAACTATTAAACTATCCACAGCATGATCCACAGAGCTGGGAAGCTGTAGCCAATAAGTCTGAACTGTTCTTACAAGCTGAAGCGTATAGGATCAAGTACGGCTTATTGAGTGTGTAAGTCAAGTTAGTTACATATAATGTGCAGTCTTATGAATGTATGAGAAAACTTGTGTATCTCTTTTGCTACCCAAATGGTTTTAGATTTGAATTAGCTAAGTTAAAAAATGAGACTAGAAAAGAAGTAGACTGATGTTAAGAAATCAAATAGTTATCTGAGGTCTACAACTTTTGACATCAATTAAAAAGTAAAATTGTGACCCTCCACCACCAATTGTACCGTGAGCTATTTTTAGCTACAGCTAATACTATGTCATAGGGTTGTAAAATATGGATTTTCGGATTTTAATAATGTGCAATAATGTTTTTATTTCTGCACATTTCTGTGTTGATTTTTCAATCTAAAAACAAATATAAATTATTTAAAAAACAGTTTAAAAGTAAAACCCGGTATTGTTTCTTATGAAAAGCCAAATAGTAAATTTGAAATTTCTCAAAATCAGGTTTCAGACAGGCGCTACAGTTAAACATATGTATCTAAGAGACTATTTCTCCGATTGTGAAACGGTTTTCCCCATTGAATTCAGCGTTTAAATGTCAAAGGTCAATAAATAACTAAAAATAACCCTAAGGCACAATGCGACTCAATTCGTGGTGGAGGGACACAATTAATGTCTTAAAATTGTTTTAGGTTAAGGTGCTCGTAACAGAAACTAAAGTAAAATGCACAGTTTTAAGTTACCGAAATCACTTAAACTGGAATATATTTTTTCAAAGAAATCAATGTTATTAAACATAATTTTAGGTCTATGTATAAATCCTGCAATTGTGTACAAGTGTAATACGCCTATCCCCTTTTTAAATTGTTTTCTCCACCATTACCAATAGTTCAACTGTGTGTAACACCTAGCTGGCTTATTTTATTTGCCAATAATCTAGATTGGGATCTAAAATGGCCTTAAACCCATGGTATATATTTCTAGAATCTTCAGATGGTTACGATAATAAGACAAGAGGTTGACCTGGATTATCTTGTTTATCAATTTTAAACGTCGTAGAATTTTTGGATCCAATCTTGTTAAATTTCCCTTTCTTTCTTTATTTCTTGACTCCTGTAAGGACTGTATGAAGTCCTCTAAGGTCTCAAGGACCGTGCCTTTGAGACATGGTCCAAGAGTCGACTGCAATTTCCGCATGCGACTGAGGCTGCTCTCTTAGATCAGGGTTTAGATAAGTAGTATCTGGCCATGCATACATGCAAGCAAGGGCAGAGGAAGTCAATTTAGTCCCAACCTCTGTCCGAGATTGTCCTTATGCAAGCCGTTTGCATGTTAAGTCCACTGGCTGTACGAGTGGGTTTTGTATGGCGTAGGGATGTTCCCGTCTAAAGCGAACGTATACTTTAAAAGCTACTGAATCCATACTTAAAGGACATTGACAGTATACACTTCCTGAAGTTGGACCACTCCCCACCTCCGGGGGCACAAGAGCTTTTCATAAGGTACCTACACTACTGGACATGTAGGGTATTGGAGGAGCTACCACCCTTTAATCCGTCACCCACATAGATAGAAGTAGAGGCCTACGATGACCACTGTCCCATGCATTGGCTTACCCGTCTCACTCCAAGAAAGAGTAGTTTACACTTTTCGCCAGTTTTGACGCTCATGGCTACAGAAGTAATCGTTGTTTATCAGAAATCAATGGATATTCCTTCATGTTGACAATTCTTTTTCTATTCCTTATTAAGGCCATAGAAACTGGTGAACGCAGCTTCACGGGCCCTATCACAAATTTTGTCCGATGGGTACTTTATTTTTCTACTTATTAAAAGGAGTTTAGATAGAACCAATGAGTCTGTAGGCTTATTTGTACAATCAATTTTCTGGCCCTATGGGTTCTTGACTTCAGTCTCCTAGATTAGATAGTAAGTTTTAAATTCGAGTTTTTCTGAACAAGTTGAATTGGCTGTCAGTTCTAAAATTGTCAACAAAACACCACACATTGTTGACAAATATACAAAATGTGCTCACGTGTTACCAGTAGGCTCTCAATAAAAAAATATTAACGCTCTTTCGTTATCAATATTCATTGCTTTATTTACACAAAATATAAAGAATTTATCATTATATGAAACGATCCTGAATATGGTTTGCTTACACATATGATGCGCTCACAAACATAGTTTGTTTACACATAGGGTGCGCTTACACACATAGGATGCGCTCACACACATAGTTTGCGCTCAACTAGCTTGACTTAGACAAATCTCTTCTTTTTGTTGTTAAATTTTTAAGAGATAAAATGTTATAATCTGTTCTATTTTCGCTGTTGTGATTGCCAATACTTTAAACTGTTAACAGAAGTGAACAGAAAGTAGTGGGGCATCAGGCTAAAGAATTGATAGCATTGTGTTCATTTGCCACCAGGGACTGTGTCAGGTCAAACTTTTTCATTTCAAGTTTGTTTCGTTTATTTTGGCGAATTATTCCATTTTTCCAAAATAGATTTTTTTGTATTGTTTCTTTTTTTTTTGTGGGGGGGGGGGGGGGGGGGGCAATGTGTTGTAAGTTATTTGACGATTCTAGCGTGAGCCTGTAATCTGTAACAGCTTTGTTAGAAGGGGAGGCACTTTCTTGGTTAGACCTTAGCTTGGCTTGTTGTCTAGGAGTAATAACCACTGTTGTGCATTTGATTTCTAAGTTGATTACGTCAAAAAAAATTAATATAATGATTTTTTTTTGCTTGTAAATGCGATAATTTTATTATTATAATAATAATTATTTTTGTATTTCACTGACAACATATAATTTTACATATAACTTCACTAGATATTTATTATTCAATTATTTAATAATTATTATTCAATAAATGTGAAAAAGGTAGATAATATCTGAGTTTTATTTCACAAAACTGTTTTAATCAAACTTGAGTAGATAGATACATACTTACATCAGCAATAAAACATTCAATATTAAGTTCTGACTCCTGAGTTCAATTTGGTTATGTAATTAATCACAGGCCGTCTTGACTCGTATTAAATACAGTGTCACGTGCGAAATCAGCTACTGACGTTAGATGATATTTTTAGTAATGTATTATTATATATTCTTTTGATTCATATCCATCTTGGATCTCACAAGGTTGTATAAGAATTTGTATTGATGTTATTCAATTAGATTTGATGTTTATTTTACTCGTTGCGATGTGAATCTTTGTGTATAAAGTGATTTAGATAAACTGTACCTTAATATATAGGAAATCCACAATCCTGTTTGAAATTGAACACAATTTTATTCCAACAAGTTGAGATGATAAAATATAACAGTAACACAGAACATATGTACCAGTATTATATGATGAAACTTAATCAGTTGAGATTCTTCTATATCGTACTGAGCCGTAATCCTATCTTTAAGAAAATGGTCAAAGACAGTCCTCACACATTAGCGCCCAAACTAGAACTAAAATAACGGTATTCAACCCTCGTGCATATGACGTATTTTATTGCTATGACGTAGTGTCTAGACATATGCATGTTTTATTCCTAACACGGAAACATTTCGGGTTTAAGATTATTTCTTTTTAACTTTAGTTAATAATAACAGAACCAATATAATTATGGAAAATAAATCTACTCGTAACACTCGCCCCCCCCCCCCCCCTTAAGACACATAGGAATTACAGACAGTGTTAAGTATGGAATTCTTTGTAGAGTACCCATAAAATGAACCGAATTCCCAAACTATTCGTAAGATTTAATTGACTATTGGACAATCTTTTTAAGATTAAAATGAACCATATATTACATATTCCCTTAATAACAAAGTCGCTATTATGGAATCCCTTATCACATTATCTTAATCAATGATTATTAATTAAATATTTATTTATCAATTAATATTTACATTTATGATTATTGTGTGTATAACGTTGACCATAAAACTATTACCACCAATAACCAATTCCCATAGAATTGATATGAATTACCCAAATAAGTGGAACCGATTAATAATTGATAGATAATTCTTTAGAAAGTTTAATTTATTTATAACCGATCACTGTATCATTAACTAATGATTTTCAGCTATTACATTATTATGATGTCTAAATTATGACATCAAGAATATTTAAAAAATGTGATAATCTCAGCTGATTTAGCTTTTACATAGCATAAAAATAAGACATTCAAATTATAACATGACGACATAGAAAACAAACGATTTGCAAAACACATCAATAATCAATTGAACAAACACAAGTGTGGATGTATTCAAGTTAAATACCGGTGTGTGTGAAATTGGTGTATGCAATAGTTACCTTTTATCTTACAACGTATGATTGTTTCTAGTAGAATTTGAAGTTTTGTTCTGTAATGTTTCATATTGTAATATTTCAAAACATAGTTTATTTATTGTCATATTTACAATAATATATATGTTAATCAATACAATGAATGACATAAAAGAAAACATTTCATGATAAACTGACTTCCTCTTGTTCAATCAGCCTTGTTCCATTGAATACATCTGCGAATAGATTAATATTAATATGTTCATTAATTTGACCTTTGATAGCGGATTGTTCGCAAGCGGGTAAATGTGCCAACTTTTCATTAAGAGTTTTTAAAACTGTTGTGATTTTTAATTTGCTTTCTGCCAATTCACGTTCAATTTCGGGTGAATTATTCGCGACTCTAATAACAGTGTTTACCGAGGCAACAATATTTTGTTCTTCTCTGGTAATGTATGGTTTCAACATATTGATATGGCACACTCGTTGCGATTTCCGTCTATCAGGGGTCTTTACAAGATAGTTAACCTCACTAAGCTTAGCCATAACCTCGTAGGGTCCTGTAAACTTGGCACTCAGGGGTTGACCAGACAGTGGCGTCAGCATGAGAACTTTATCACCAGGTTGGGAGATACGGGTTCTTGCGTTGACGTCATAATAGACCTTCATCTTGTCTTGTGCCTGCAAAAGATTAGATCTGACAACTTTTAATGCATTATACAGTCTATTTTTAAAATTTTCCACGTATGTCAGTAGACCAGTGTCTTCAGTGGATGATAACCATGTCTCTTGTAATAGCTTTAGTGGTCCACGAACTGTGTGTCCGAATACCGGTTCAAAGGGACTGAAACCAAGAGATTCTTGTACAGCCTCTCTGGTTGCGAAGAGTGCGAAGGGAATACCACGATCCCAGTCGTCGTTATGCTCGAAACAGAAAGTACGGAGCATATTCTTCAATGTTTGGTGGTATCGTTCCAGTGCGCCTTGACTCTGTGGATGATATGCACTCGATACTGCATGACGAATACCCAGCCGTTCTAAGACTTGGCGAAATAACTTCGATGTGAAATTTGAACCTTGATCTGACTGCACGGTTTTCGGAAGACCATATCGGGTGAAGAATCCGATAAGTGCATCAGAGATTTTGTCAGCATTGATGCTACGTAGAGGAATAGCCTCTGGGAATCTCGTTGCCGAACACATTATAGTGAACAGATACTGGTGGCCAGCCTTAGTTTTAGGCAACGGACCGACGCAGTCTATAATGATGTGACTGAAGGGTTCTGAGAATGCTGGTATGGGTCGTAGAGGAGCTACCGGAATGGTCTGATTCGGTTTGCCGACCATCTGGCAGACATGACATGATCTGCAAAACGATGTGACGTCACGACGTAGGCCAGGCCAGAAGAAGTATGGAAGAATCCTATCGAAGGTTTTCTGAATCCCTAGGTGACCAGCATACGGTGAATCATGGGCCATATGTAGTATGTCCTTGCGGTAAACATTGGGTACCACGATTTGATGTACTTCGCTGCATGTTTCATCGTCGTTTTCTTTCCCTCTCCATTTCCTCATCAACAACTCGTCCCTCAGGTAATAACCCGCGGCCATTGTTTCTAATTCTCCTTCATTCTTTGCTTCCTTTTTTAGATCCCGATCTCTGGATCTTTGCCCTGAGCAAGAATGAGTAGTTGTCTAGGCGACAAATTATTTTGATCAGTATGACTTGAGTGACCACCTAGAACATCCGCCATGAAGGTTGCTTGCAAGTCAATCTCTGGTGTTGGTTCTGGTTTCTTTGTCGATTCATCAGTCATCTGCTGTTTCTCCATAGCTCTGGTGATAACACATACTGAATTTTCAGTATTCCTACACTGAACAGAGTCTTTGGGTTCTTTAAGTACAGGATGTACCTGATTCTTGGCAATGTCACTTCCTAAAAGTAATGAAATGCCTCTGTAGGGAAATTTCTTCACTATCCCAACAGTAACAGATCCAGTGAAGTAATTACTCTTCAACTGTATACGATGTAACGGTGCCGTAAGTGTTCCAGCCATAGTACTGATTAAGGCATACTGGCCTGTATGAGTCAATTTCGACGTTGGTACAGTATTCTTCAACAGTAAAGATATATCAGCACCGGAGTCACGTAGAATGTTAATCTTCCGTTCTCTAGCTTGATTATCTATAGGTGACACATAGCCCTCGCTAACATCCGATAGCATACACTCGGGTAGTTCTCTGCCTACTGAGTTTCTTGCTACACTACTGCCTCCATAAGTAAACGTTTTATTTACTGATTGCTCATCTGTCACACTCCCTTTGGAGTTAAAACTAGAATGTTCAATAGCCTCGGTCTTCATTTCAAATACTTTTTCCGACTTTGAGCAACTTGGACATGTGTGTTTCGCCATCTCTTCATGACTAACATCAGATGTCTCTCTTTCAGCTTTAATTCTTTTGTGGGCAGTTTTATTTATGTGAGTTTCAGTTTGTACGGCGATGTGTGATAAAACCACGTTGTTCTTGTTTTTAATGGGTCTTTTCTCTTTATGTAGACTCCAACAATTCTCTTTGATGTGTCCATCTTTCTTACAGAATGTACAGGTAATTCTCTTTTGTACAAAACTTGAATTCTCTTGTTTATCGGCTTTTTGTTTACTTTTATCCTCTGTCGATCTTAACTTCCTCTCTGTATTACTGTTTTGAGTCCTCAAACTTGTTCTGTCATTTTGAACATAATGGCTATGCGGGTGAATAATGACGTATTCATCGGCTTTTACTGCTGCTTGTTCTGCTATTTCAATACCACGATCAGCCAAATGAACTTTTATATCAGTGCGAATCTTCTCAGTAAAATCCTCCATCAGTATGAGATTATATAGCTTTTCATAATCTTTATTCACATTCTTAGAACGTAACCATCGATCAACATACTTTTTCTCTAATCTCAGGAAGTCAACATGTGAAACTTCTGGTTCCTTCTTGTACTCACGATATAACTTTCGATACTTTTCTGGAGTTAGAACATAACTCAATAGTACTCTGCTCTTTATTAGTTCATAATCATTGCATTCCTCTGGAGTAAAATTCAATACAACATCTAGAGCCTTGCCTTTTGTTAGAGCTGAACGTAAAAGTACTGCTTTCTTATCTTCAGGAAATTTATAATCGATCGAGTTTCTTTCGAAGACCATAAAGAACTCATCAATCTCTATGTTCTCCATGCTTGGGACATGCTTTTTAAACTTATATAGTTCTACATTATTTGTTTCCTGAATCGTATGAGTTGATGAACGAGACTTTGCTAATTCGATCCTTTCATTACTAGCGATTCTTTCTTTTTCCAATTCTTTCTCTTTCAATTGTACTTCTATTCTTTTACCCTCGAATTGTACTTCTATTCTTTTACCTTCCAATTGTAATTCTAACTTCTTCATTTCTAACTGGAATTTCATGTCCGCACTTAGTTCATTTACATTCATTTTAAATTCATGGTTATCTATGTCTGTTTTCAGGGTTTCTGATACATTGAGAACCACTGATTCTTCATTATTCATAGTATTTTCTTCAAGCATTCTACCGTGTCTTTTCAAACAGTCCTTAATATCTTGAATCAATTTACTCCTTACTGGTGTAACTTCAGTAATGTCTATTCCCAGAGAGTTTGCCATCTCTTTTAACTAAGTTAGTGACATGCTATTTAACTGTTCTGACGTGATAGCAAAAATATTCCATTGCTCCAACGTAAGATTAGCTTCCGCCATGTTTTATATTAATGACGTAAATAGAAGATAAAAAATTCCAACTTTACCTTTCATAAAGTCCTTTGAAGTATTTTTACACCACTGTTAATTTGTAGAAGATAAATTTTAAGGATGATTGTGTACAAAGCTGAAAACAGTATGTCCGAACACAGACAGTGCCTCCCACGTAGACAGAATTTGAATAAATATTTGTTGTAAATCGTTTTCACTAAAACAGTTGTATATTCTCAATTTCTTATACATACAAACTTTAGATCCAGGACTCGAGCCCCCAATCTTTTGTCACGTGCGAAATCAGCTACTGACGTTAGATGATATTTTTAGTAATGTATTATTATATATTCTTTTGATTCATATCCATCTTGGATCTCACAAGGTTGTATAAGAATTTGTATTGATGTTATTCAATTAGATTTGATGTTTATTTTACTCGTTGCGATGTGAATCTTTGTGTATAAAGTGATTTAGATAAACTGTACCTTAATATATAGGAAATCCACAATCCTGTTTGAAATTGAACACAATTTTATTCCAACAAGTTGAGATGATAAAATATAACAGTAACACAGAACATATGTACCAGTATTATATGATGAAACTTAATCAGTTGAGATTCTTCTATATCGTACTGAGCCGTAATCCTATCTTTAAGAAAATGGTCAAAGACAGTCCTCACACATTAGCGCCCAAACTAGAACTAAAATAACGGTATTCAACCCTCGTGCATATGACGTATTTTATTGCTATGACGTAGTGTCTAGACATATGCATGTTTTATTCCTAACACGGAAACATTTCGGGTTTAAGATTTTTTCTTTTTAACTTTAGTTAATAATAACAGAACCAATATAATTATGGAAAATAAATCTACTCGTAACAACAGTTTAATCAAACAAAATCACAATAAATTAATTACGCACTTACCAAGAAATACGTCACACTCAAATACATAGTGCTTAGACATGTTCTCAACAAAATACAATATAAATATCAACATTACTAAACACGTGATAACATTCATTTACGTTGAGGCACAATATATACACCACATGAATTCATAACATACAAAACTATATAGTCTAAGTTGACCTAAATATAGCATTGACAAAACTCAATATTTGCCAATATGTAATTCTGTCATATATTTTTCAATAGTTAACCAATAGAATTTGTTTATAGAAAGGCATAATTCTAGCTCAAGGGTCAGCAACCTTTAGATAATTTAGTAGAATTTCTAATTCATTCAGCGTGCCAACAGTCTAAAAGTCATCCTGCTGTTGCTTTAAATTCCGTGTAGAAGAGACTTGAATATACTTTTTGGGCCTCTTCCGCTTGCCATTGACAATCACTCGGCGTGCCAAGTCTGGCAAGCGTGCGGAAGGTTGCCGACCCCTGTTCTAGTTTTATGCTTACCCATAGGTAAATGGAAACTTAGGCTTAGACTTTCTACCTTAAACTATCGTAGCTTATAGCATTTAACCTATAGCCTAAAGGCATATGAAATAATTAAAAATTGCATGTGTGGGATAGAATCATTGATACCTATTTAACATAATATCGGTTTAATATTTAATATGTCTATTTGTGTAGTTACCGAGGTCTAGACTATCCTTTTAAAGCAGCAATATAAACCTTATCACATAATATAATTATCGTGAAATCGTTCATTTATTTAGGTGTTTGTTCGCTATATGCTTCTAAGGCGTTTGACCAATCGGGTCAAAAGTTAAATGTATAAATTGGAATATATTTTATTATGGGCTCTACCTCCAGTAGTATTAGCTACATCGTTACATATATTTTATTATGGGCTCTACCTCCAGTAGTATTAGCTACATCGTTACATATATGGGCTCTACCTCCAGCAGTATTAACTACATCGTTACATATATTTTATTATGGGCTCTACCTCCAGTAGTATTAGCTACATCGTTACATATATTTTATTATGGGCTCTACCTCCAGTAGTATTAACTACATCGTTACATATATTTTATTATGGGCTCTACCTCCAGTAGTATTAACTACATCGTTACATATATTTTATTATGGGCTCTACCTCCAGTAGTATTAGCTACATCGTTACATATATGGGCTCTACCTCCAGTAGTATTAACTACATCGTTACATATATTTTATTATGGGCTCTACCTCCAGTAGTATTAACTACATCGTTACATATATTTTATTATGGGCTCTTCTTCCAGTAGTATTAGCTACATCGTTACATATATTTTATTATGGGCTCTACCTCCAGTAGTATTAGCTACATCGTTACATATATTTTATTATGGGCTCTACCTCCAGTAGTATTAGCTACATCGTTACATATATGGGCTCTACCTCCAGCAGTATTAACTACATCGCTACATATATTTTATTATGGGCTCTACCTCCAGTAGTATTAGCTACATCGTTACATATATTTTATTATGGGCTCTACCTCCAGTAGTATTAACTACATCGTTACATATATTTTATTATGGGCTCTACCTCCAGTAGTATTAGCTACATCGTTACATATATGGGCTCTACCTCCAGTAGTATTAACTACATCGCTATATATATGGGCTCTACCCCCAGTAGTATTAACTACATCGCTACATATATGGGCTCTACCTCCAGTAGTATTAACTACATCGCTACATATATTTTATTATGGGCTCTGCCTCCAGTATTATTAGTAATTATAATTCTAACTGTGACATTTATGAAATTTCGTTACGGAAATAAGATACACTTCGACACAATAATATAATTATTTATTCTTGTTTATTTTTAAAATATTTTTTATTATAGCTAACAGTCTCCATTTTTTAAAAATAATTTCTTTGCAACATGTTCTCAATGGAACTCATTAAATGTTAATGCGTTGAATTTATATTTTACAAAATTAATTTAGTAATTTCACCCAGCATACAAATGCAGAGTTTGGCAATTGCTACACAATTGAAGATAAAAGGTTTATTTCTAGAGAAAGTGGAACTATAGGCGGTGAGCTAATCACAATATAATAATTTTTTATCTAAAAATATGGTTTTAATTTTAGCTCTTCATTTGTTATTTTAACCAATGCAATCATTTACATAATGAAAATCTAGAATTAATATTACAGTTTAGGACTATTCATTATTTCTCTTGTTATGCTTATACAATCTAGCCAAACAACAGTCTTTATAGTTATGCTTACACAATGTAGCCCAACAAACAGTCTTTATAGTTATGCTTACACAATCTAGCCAAACAACAGTCTTTATAGTTATGCTTACACAATCTAGCCAAACAACAGTCTTTATAGTTATGCTGACACAATCTAGCCAAACAACAGTCTTTATAGTTATGCTTACACAATCTAGCCAAACAACAGTCTTTATAGTTATGCTTACACAATCTAGCCAAACAACAGTCTTTATAGTTATGCTTACACAATCTAGCCAAACAACAGTCTTTATAGTTATGCTTACACAATCTAGCCAAACAACAGTCTTTATAGTTATGCTTACACAATCTAGCCAAACAACAGTCTTTATAGTTATGCTTACACAATGTAGCCCAACAAACAGTCTTTATAGTTATGCTTACACAATCTAGCCCAACAACAGTCTTTATAGTTATGCTTACACAATCTAGCCCAAAAACAGTCATTATAGTTATGCTTGAACAACTTTAACTCTATAGCAATCTTAAAAGATTTCATTTCTACGTGTTGTTGTTCAATAACATGCGATTCGGTATCAACCAATTCAAATTATCATAATGTCGTCCATAGATTTGCTATCAACCAATTCAATTTGTCATAATGTCTTCCTTAGATTTGGTATCAACCAATTCAATTTGTCGTAATGTCGTCCTTAGATTTCCTATCAACCAATTCAATTTGTAGTAATGTCGTCCTTAGATTTGCTATCAACCAATTCAATTTGTAGTAATGTCGTCCTTAAATTTGCTATCAACCAATTCAATTTGTAGTAATGTCGTCCTTAAATTTGCTATCAACCAATTCAATTTGTAGTAATGTCGTCCTTAGATTTGCTATGAACCAATTCAATTTGTCGTAATGTCGTCCTTAGATTTGGTATCAACCAATTCAATTTGTAGTAATGTCGTCCTTAGATTTGGTATCAACCAATTCAATTTGTCGTAATGTCGTCCTTAGATTTGGTATCAACTAGTTCAATTTGTCGTAATGTCGTTCTTAGAATACGAGAGTACAGTTTAAGTGTTTTCGTGTGTGTAAATTTTGTTGTTTCACATGTGTAAATTATGTTGTTTCTGGTCTGAAAATTGTAGTGTTTCGTGTGTGTAAATTTTGGTGCTTCACATGTGTAAATTATGTTGTTTCTGGTGTAAAAATTGTAGTGTTTCGTATGTGTAAATTTTGGTGCTTCAGATGTGTAAATTATATTGTTTATGTTGTGAAAGTTGTAGTGTTTTGCGTGTGCAAATGTTGGTTCTTCAGATGTGTAAATTATGTTGTTTCTGGTGCGAAAATTGTGGTGTTTAGTGCGTGTACATTTTGGTGTTTCAGGTGTGTAGATTATATTGTTTCTAGTGTGAGAATTATGGTGTTTCTGGTGTGTTGTTTAATACAATTAGGACTAGACCGGGCGGGCGAATTAGTTTCATACTCCGGGCTGTCAGAAAAGTTTTATGTTGTAGGCCTACTGAGATTTAGTTGATCTAAACAAGTAGATCATTTATATTTGTAAATTTATTGATGTCTGATTTATTTGACCTTTGCTGATAATCAGTAATAGTAACAGTACAACCACTTTAGATGACGAAATACATTTAAAAGAAAACAATACCATGTCCTGTTTCGCGGTAACATTGCTAAAATCACGTGATATATTGTTTGGTCAACCCCACAAAATAAGAGGGAGTTGATAGAAAGGGGTTTGAGTTGTAGGCAATTGAATGTAAATTGCAAACATTGCTAACTTTGTGACGAGCGTTTCCATTTGTCAAAGTTAGAGCAAATATTTTTTGATATTACCCATCCCCCCAAATATGGTTTCTTTTCTTCTTCTAAAATTAAGTATTTACTGGTTGTCTATTTATCTCAATAAAGCTTTTTCTGTAATACTTGGGGACAGGCTCATTAGTTCTTAGTATAACTCCGTTGATTTTTGGGTAAAAAAAATATAAATGTATAAGGAATTGGTAAACTGTCTTCAAAGCGCAAGCCATACTCCAAAATACGATGCTAAACACATGTCATACTTAACTCCACCCAAACTGTATATGGTTGATAATAAAATAACAAAATCGTCAAGAACTTGACCAATATTAACTTAAATACCTTTTTCTAGATCAATAAACACAGGACATTGTGATTAGAGTTACGCCAACGTATTGCTTTTTATTTATTGATTTTTTTTACATTTTATTCTGCCTAATTTTTTATACCTTTGTACCTTCAGGTTTGGAATTAATGCTGTTTCTTAATTCTGAAGAATATATTCCTTTTATGACCGACGGTGAAGGTGCCCAGATAGTTATACATGCTCAAAACACAGTACCACTTCCAGGTGATGAAGGCATATCGATCCCGGCAGGGCAGCTAGTTGAGATTGGTTTGAAGGAGGTTTGAAATGTTCTTTGCGAAATAGATGTGAAAAAATAGAGTCTTTAATAATGGTATTAAGCCTGTCTGATATGTTACAAAGAATACGTTTATATTTTAAACAAAATATTGCCTCCCCAAATTTACTTTTACTTATTAGTGGTTTGCATCAAGCCTTGCACTTGGATTAAGTCGTTTGTTTATTCTGAGTAGTTCTGGCAAAATATTCCATGCTTGAATGATAATGAGACAAAAATAGCCTAGCATAAGGAGCAAGAAACGTATAGTTGTACATGTCTTTTTGATAGTAGATCAATATTCAAATCTGGTAAACACATCATATTTTCTCTGATATTGGTGGCATCACTGATGGACAGATTACATCAACCGGAGAACGTGATGGCAGTTGGACACTGTGATTGTCTCCCAATCTCTTAGTCAGCATGGTATAGCAAACGTATGAGCCTCCTTATAAGGTCTGCAACCGAAAAATATACTAGAATTTCACGTTTTTAGGTGTCTTTACCGAACAACACGGTATAATTGTTAGTTGATAGTTTCACAATGAAAAAAAGTATTTTTCTGGTATAAGATAGTTTTAGAATCTATAATATTAAATTTAAATGTCTCAATTTATCACACAAGCTACTTAGTTAAAAAATTGTTAGGCACTTAGGTTATATAGACAGACAGTGCACTATACAATGACTCTTCAGTGTCCAAGTCATGGGGAATAATGATCTCTAAAATATTATATTAAATTATAACGTCTACCCACGTCAAAATCGAATTTACTGCTCGCTGTAAAGTCTAAAATGTTAAATTTTGACCCCTCCGGGACAACTATGATTGTGATGTCGACCAATATGGGAAGGGGGTGGGAGGGCAAATAGAATTAATGATATCTATTTTTTTTTGTTTGGCTCATTCAATATGGTTTATCTGTGCTTGCTTAATAATTGAATAATTAATTATACACTCTACGGCTAATGGGTTAATTTTTGGCTTTAATGTTTCAGAGAAAGATAACTCGTCTAGGTGAACCATATTCTCCTTGCATTGAACCTGATGAATATAAGAAGCTCTATAACGTAAAATATACTCAAAATGTAAGTGTAAAGTCTTTATGTGTTATGTGTAATAGTATTGTCCTTACGTCAGGCATGGCTTATACATCACACACAACGTACGTAAATAACAAGCTCCACAAAGTTTGTGTTATTCCAGTTGTAGACATGTATAGTTTACAGAATCAATACACAAACATATAGTTACTCAAACTGTTCAATGATAATCAAATAGATTTATACATTTAAATTACTCACACTCACATCATAAAATATTATCCCAGGTTCATACCATATAGCACGGCTTTTCTCTACCTTAAATCTAACACAACTCCCGAAAATAATTGTAAGTTGTATTATCACTGAGCGCAGTCTTTGGTCAATCTGTATTATTCAAATATTTTGTAAAACTTGAAATTTTTGACGTTGATGTAAGGGTACGGGAAACTGTTGTCTATTTGTATATGTAAGGGTACGGGAAAACTTTTGTCTATTTATCTATGTAAGGGAACAGGAAAACTGTTTATCTGACCCACACTAAATCTAACTCTATCAGTTATAAAATACATACATCTAAGCTAAATGAAATCAACAAAGATGGTGCGAAGTACAAGAGTAACGAAAAACGCTATCATTGAAGTGTTAATGGTTTTTGTGCAATGTTCTGAAGAAATATAGAACATTAAATTCAATTAATACTCATTGCCATTCTTAGTTTTGGGCAAAGGGCAATGCAGTGCTACACCGTCCAAGAGTCAATGCACTAGGTCGCCCTCGGTAAGATTTCTATTTTGAATCAGGTTATCATAGTAGCGACAACATGCAGCAGGCTAGGTAAGAGTGAGACTTCCGAGGCTAGCCCAATGCTGGCCGTATTATAGGGCGGCCGCATGTTGGGCTTGCTTGTTCCGGTCGTATTCCTCCTTCCGAACGTACATTTGCTTCTCCTCTCAAGTCGAGGAGGGCCTGCCTCGTATACCTGTTAAATCGGCTGGTACGAAGTTGGACGAGCGGGTTTTGTCTGACACGGGTGCTGTGGTGCAAGTATAATGCAAGGGAAATGACTCATGTAAATCAATTGTAATATTAAGTAAGAGTTATACAACTTAGATAAACCCAGATTTTGGTATTGAATAAAACATAAATTCTTGCTTGGTAGATCAGAAGTGGTCACATGATCAAACAGGCTGGTTTTAAAGAGTCTCCCTAAAAACCTTGTAATTTAAGGACGTATAATTATGATGGACTCAGAAATATTTACTAAATACTTCTTGAACTTGTAAATGTTATTTCATGGATGTGAAATGTGATTGTGATTAATGTAAATTAAATATTATATGCTGCAGTGAAGCGTTTCTTTCATTTGAATACAAATTGAAAGTATTATATTAATTTCATCTGTCGATGTCAGACAGCCTAAGCAAGGTAAATAATACTACTTCATTAACCATAATAAACACTCCGAAGAGACTGTAGTAAATGTATAATGGGCAACATAATAACCCATTTACAACGGGGATGCCCCCATCTGTAGTAGACACACACCCTCAAGACCACCTTTGAAACCAGCCTTATTTACAGGAAGTTTTATATATATCCACTCCGTTTTTCTGGAATGTGTGCTACCGGCGATAGTGCATTAATACGACCGCAAGCCACCATGTTAGAGATGCAATGGGGATTTCACTGGTGGGAAAAGACGTGTAGTGCATGTACCGTATCATATCAGCGTCCCACGGGGTGGCTAGTCTCAGGCAGGATCTTTGTGTAACCCTTGATGATTCTTATAATGAATGTAAAACTAGATATATATTGTAAAAAAAAAGTCTGAAAGTATTTTTCTCTGTTTATTTCTCTAAGACGAAATAAAAATAATCGCCTCCCCTTACTAGGTACCAAAATATCCGGGACCAAAACGTCGAATTCCGAAACGTCTGGCAGCAAAACGGCGACGAATTGGCTATCTTCTGGTCATCGTGTAAGAAGGACAGTCGAGTTTTTCAAGTACTCACATCTTAGAGCTCAGCGTGTTTTTGATCGCCCTTGTTACGTTACTATGAGGGAGCCAACTATTTATTCTGAGTCAAGAGTTTTATGTGCTGCGACAATTGTTATTTCACACCTGATATTTTTTCAAGCGATGGCTAATTTCTGATAATTTCTGTAAAACTTAATCACAACATGTATTATTTACACTAGTATCCGTCCACAGATCCATGCACAATATTTTGAATTTACTAAGCTTAATTGTAAATATTATGAAGATAGTTTGCAGCGACATAAACACAAATGTTTATGTTGAAGACATTGTAACATGGTGAGTGATAATTACTTATAATCTTAGACGCAGGCATTTAATCATTCCGGAACAATTCACCTTATATTATGTTATAAGTGGAACATAGTGAGTCCACGTAAGTGTGAATTGGAAAGGGAGGCGCTATCTGAGTTAGACTTTGTTTTGTCTCGTCTAGAGATGATATCCGCTAATGTGAATTCCATTTCTAGGTTGATGCGTGAAACAGTATTTATCTGATGAGATCGTGGATCATAATTCTTCACTGATAACATGTAGGCCTAACTTCAAACATAACATCAATAGACATTTATTATTCAATAAATGTTGAAAATAAGTGGATAATTATTATTGTCCTATTTGTATTTCACGTAAACACAGTTACATCAAGCAATCATACGTATTCATTTGTTGAGGCATAAAATATAATCCACAGGAAATGTAATCCAGTATAGTAGGTCACTGATTCATAAATTAAACTCAAAATACATTCAAATGGTTGATAAATCGAAATATTAAAAGCTTTGTACAACCAACATTCTCTGACATAATTTTGACGAATGCACCGCTCTCAACTCATTTCGCAAACGGATTGTCCTCACCTCAATCTGAGGTCGGCCTGCTCGTATTTGAGTTATTTGGAGAGAGGAGAACTAGCTAATTGAAGCTATTTCAAAATTCGTATCAGTGATTGGCTTAGGGCTTAATAACGAGATAAGCAATGCGATGAGGTGAGGGCTTAGAAAGACAAAGACGCTTTCTGTCGCCTAATTTGAAACAAAATGGGTGAATGTTGGAAAGATCAAAGCTAAGATAGACTGGCCGCGCTTAATGAGATAGATAGATTAGGAAGGAGTGTTAATGATTGGGGAAGTGCCGTCGAGCATCTGAGGCGTTGATCACTTGACCGGCATAAGAGATATGGTAATACCATTTAAAGTATATGTAGTCATGTGAAGGGGGAAGGCGAGAGAGCGGAGCCGTGGAGAATGTGTTTTATTTAAGCAGTACAAACATGAATCATGGATTGAATATATTAGAGACATTAATGGCAAAATAGTGGGCTAAATATAGAAATAGGTTCGTTATAAATAGAAACAAATGTTTCCTTGTAAGGGAATTTAGTTTCTTTTTGAGGGAACTTTACTTGGTTGACTAGCCGACCGAGACTGGTTCACATCTACATATAACCAGATACAAAGATTGATTCATCGAGACATACATATATTAATACTTATGATATATATATATATATATATATATATATATATATATAGATTGATTGATTGATAAATTAGTAGATTGATTTATAAAATAATAGATAGTTCGATAGTCACTTATAAAGATAAATTGATAGACTAACAGAGTGATTGACTGAAAGATAGATAGATTGATCTATATATTAGATATGTTCATTTTAAAACGTTCATGACAAATTCTTTATGTTATTTCTTTTCATTCAGGTCTGTAAGAAAATCTGCTACCTAAAGCGCGTCGCAGCTCAATGCAAATGTCAGGATACTCAATATAGTTATATCAATGAAGTAATAAAATTGAACAATAAAAATTCCTGCTTAAGCTTGACTGGTAAGTTTTCATTTTTTTTTATCCAAATTCGTATGCGTTTTGTTTTCAAAATGTCTAGGTAGGCTATTCATATAAAAAGGACATGTTGCTTTACTTTTTCAATCGTCAGGTATGTTTTCCAATTGTACGTGGTAGGCTTACAGATTATTCTTTTTCATTATACATTGCGGTAAAGATTACTTGATTTGTTTAGTTTCTTCATATTATAAATTTAACACACATATATTTTAAGTCACCCTCAGGGGCGTATCTAATATAAACATCTTTCCCTCTCGCGAGTCGATGGTGCATCATGGTGGTTTGAGGTTGAATTGTCTCGTGTGGCTGAACAGACCTATCCTTGAATGGCAGTCTTTATCACATCTTTTGCACACGTGTTCTGTGCTTTCCATTTTCCCCATGCATTTTTTTCTACGATATCTCCCACCCTGCGCTCCTCTGCTAGTTTTATCTATTCCCTGACAGCAGTGCGCCTGGTGGATCGATTCTCTGCTTTCCACTCGCAGTCATTTGTGTTTACGCTGGCCGGTCTCATGTCCCTCTGGCAGACATCTTTGTATCGGAGGCGTGGGCGACCTGTTTTTCTTAACCAATTGCATCAACACAGGAGCACAAGTAATTTATAGAATAATAAAGATCGACAAAGATAGTGAACTCTTACAAAAAGACCTAGACGAATTACAAAAATGAAAAACTAATTGGAGTATATCTTTTCACCCATAAAAGTGACAAAAGTTAAGAGTATTCAAGAAAAAGAAACAAATAATTACAAACTACTTCATTCATGTTAAATACCTAACTAAAACTAAAAATGCAAAGTACTTTTGAGTAATAATAAATGGTAAGTTATTTTGGAGTCCACATATTGATGAATTGATTAAAAAAATACAAAAATACATGAGGCTTCATAAAAAGGAACTTCTACTACAATTACATATACGAACAAAAGGCTAAAATGCTATATCAAATTAGTTAGAACTAAAGTAAAATATACATGCATCTTCAAAATGGGATCCATCAACTAAAGAGAACATAAAAAAATTAAAATTAGAACAAACTTGGGAATGAGCTGCAAGGTTCATTGCTGGCGAATATTCATAACAGACAAGAGTGGCACCAATAGTTATATCACTTAACCTAGAAAAGGTAGAGGAAAGGTTGGCTAAGAGTAAAGTAATTATAATAGGCCTACCTAGGAAATAAAAACCTAATTGATAAATACAAAACAATAACATTCTGTAACAACGCTCAAATAAACATATGGATAAAAACAATTTCCTTATCTCTTATGTGAGAACAAATGCACTCAAGTATTTTTTCGCTTTCTTCCGGAGTGGCATCCGGACAAAACCATAGCGAAACCATTAACTCAATATTATTTAAAACACTACTAAAAATGCAACACCATAAACAGATCACGGATAAACGTAGGATACAATAATCTTCTTTATAGATAAGATATAAGATAAGATATAATTTTTAAATCTTTTTTATTTACTTTCCTTTTGTACGCAAGTTTCAGATGGCAGTAGGGTGACTGTATCTTTGGAAGGCTAACTGATCCACATTACGTCATTCTGTCGATCAATATATTGATACATAGACCTTAAGCCGATAACAACTTATTCTATCACATTTTCAGCCACATCCCTCACCACTGCTTTCAAAATTTCTTTTTTTAAAACCTTTTTTTTCTTACACTTGTTACGTGATTGTATAACATGACGTATAAGTGGATGTTGTCTAGATGTAGGATCAATATTCCAAGGGTTATCTGTTCGTAAATTACCTTGACATAAGTCGTTTTGGTGAAGTTTTTCTTTCAATTCTTTTTCAGTTGAACATTTTTAATTACAAGATTTGAGAAAAAACACTAGTTTTAAATGTCAATAAAAAAGTAATTTTAATTTGAACACATTTGAAACACAACTCCGAAGATAATATAGTATATGATAGAAAGACAAGTCCTACAAATTGTTATAAACACTAGATAAAGAAAACGTTACTACTATGAAAATTACTTTGCAACTAGCACTTGTAAAAACGTTTGTATATACTAGTTAACTCTAGTAAAACTGAATCTCTGAGAGAGGAAACTGTTAAGAGCTAACTTTGTTAGAGTAAGATATTTTATATTGTGTTTATAGTAGTTCTTATTGTATAGGCCTAATGATGTGTATATGCCTAGTGTCTCAAGGGAATAGCTGACATGCGCAGTGAGTCGCTTAGTAGAAACGCTCTCAGCTGCCAGTCAGTTGAATACCTGTGTTAGGGAGGTAGCTGCAAGAGTGTCACACTGGTGTTGAACCTTTAGACATCTCTTCATGCAGTTACCGTTTAAGACGTGAGACACGGGGCGTGTGTGTGTGTGTTGCAGTGACGTCTGCACTGTACAAAACGTGTATGATTCTGCAAGGTGCACCCTAGCCATACAGCCTGTCATTGTCTGCTAGAGTTAGTCAAGAAGAAGATATTTGGATCCTTATATTATTATTATATACCATTTCAATGTACTTAATATAATTAATTAGTTTAGCATATACATTAGTAGACTTCTTCCAAAACGAACATTAATACAGTATGCAATTACAATATATCTAAATTGATTTGTTTTGTTTTTTTATATCCTTTCTATATACGTTTTTCTGCATGATTGTCTTATGTAACCTATAAGTAGATTTAAATATAATAATCTATATAAAGAATATTAATTACACATAATTAATATTCATGAGAAACAATCTTATATAAATCAACTCTTTCCATACATAAATCGTGACGTCTCTTCCCCGAAAGTTTTGAAAAAAGTTCTATCCCTAAAAATACAGATGTAAATCATTGTTAGAAAATTGTTTAATAGATTCAAAGTCAGAAGAACAAATTCAATCTCTTTTTGCTACTATCCTGTCGGATTAAATTGATCCATACGGCCGGTGAAGCAGCGTTCACCGGTTTCTGTGGCCACGGCATACCAGGGGATTGCGCGGCCAGTGCTTTGCCCAGCCGCTTTTATTTTTCGCAAATTAAGGTCAGGTACCCATCAAAGTTGGGTAGACTCAGGGACACCATCAAGACCCGAAAACAAAAATTAACCTTCACCAGAATTTGAACCCAGGACCCTCGGTACGATAGTTAAAATGGCGGGGTCAACGAATTATTTTAAAGATACTTAGCATTGTTAAACTCTATATAGACTTTATATGTTGGTTGGTTAACATTTATGCCAGATTATATGTTGCCAATAAAAGACAAAACAACTCCAAAATTAATGCATTCATGTAAGCGTTCAATGTTGCCCGATCAAAGATGTTGCAAATGGGTAGAGATGACGTGGTGTGATCGTGGTGTGATCGTGGTGTGATCGAATAATTAGCCTGAGATTTAAATTTCCACGTTTTTAATTCATTCAGCCTGTAATATTTTCCCATCTTCATAGAATAACATTAAGTAGACGCGCCCAGTAGCCGTTTAGGCGAAAACGAATCATCACACACCGCTCCTTTGTTCGTAAGGCTCGGACCACTATAGATTCGGTGGCCGCAATAACCCACAGTTGTTTTCTTAGGTGACTTTCTGGGTAGGAGAAGTAATCTGTGTTAAAGACCGACCGAAATTCGGCTACGGTTTCGGTTTCGGCCCCGATAATATGCAAATGGTATTTTTCGGTGTAGTTTCGGTTTATTTACGGTTTCGGACGAAAGTGATATTGATTTGAGGTCAACTGCTTTGGCGACCCGCCCCCCTCCGCGAAAAAAACAATTTTTGTCCCTTCTTTATTACTCCATTTTGCGACTATTATGAATTGTAATGTAAATATCTAATATGCAGGATGTATTTTTATTGTTACAAATTGACCTAATTAAAGCATAGCGATTAATCATTTTAAAATAGAAGACGTAAAACAAATGTAATTAAATATTGCAAGATACCGGTATAGGCTTAGGCCTATATTTCTAATTACAACACGAATGTCATCTATTGTGATGGTTGACATTGCTTATTTCTCATCGGTTCAGAAATTCTCGGGACAGTCTTTGCAAGAGCACAACTAAGAAGTTTATCTCCAACAATAAGTCTACTGTGTTTAGACTTTATAACCAACAAGGCTAAAAAGCATGTTTATTAAGACATTTTTTGTTGGAAATGCAAGAAAATCTCAGTCAAAATAGTTTATGACTGCAAACATTTGATCCAGAATTTTGTACCTGCAATTATAATAGAAAAATCAGTTCTCTATGCATCGTCTTTAACACGCTCAATGAACTCATTTGTGCTTACTCTGGAACATCTTTAACTTTGAATATGGATGGGCTTCTGGCAAGTACATATATATGTGGTGTCAGGTAGATTTGGAATGTACCATGACATTTCGGCTGCAAGCATGTGCAAGTGTTATGTCACAGAATTTATCATCGTAATTATTTTGTCTGCTTCAATGTCATGTTTTTCAAAGAAAGCAGATAAAGTAGACCAGGGACCACATGAGAAAAAAAAGTGCTGGTTCGATCCATCTTCCCAACACTAGTCATATCTAGATGATTTATTTGCATTACATACGTTTATAGAAATGATGAATCTTTTAAAATGTCTGTGGACCATTTTATCAAACTGTCATAAGAGTTACAATTAGAATGTAATCAGAATGTATTCAGAAACCTTAATCAAGTACAATTTGTAATTTAAATTAATGTAACTTTTACTAAACTTCAGTATTGATCTTACAAATAATATTACAAAGATAAACTATTATGGGCCCCGGCGCAGAGCAATAACTGCACACACACCCTCTTCGTGGGGCTTGAAGTAGACAGCATATACATTTCATTTTCATCTCTATTTTTTATGCAAAGGCTAAAGATTCATTTGGAATGATCGGATCTTTTTATATAAATTTAGGCATGTTACATTTTTCTCCTTGGAGTGATAAATTTAACTCATTCAAGACGACAAAATGTCAACCAAGTAAGTTATTGTCTGCAGTTCACTTTAATCGCTGAAAAGTGCTTCAAAGAGCAGTCTTGGTTTTTGATATAAAATATATTAAAAAAACTAGTTCCCCATGACGCTAAAAAAACAAGTTTTATTTTCTCTCGACAATCATCTCACAATGTGAAATAGCAAGCATTGTTCGGAGTAGGGATGTTAAAACCGGTTTGTTTTCAAAACCGGTTTTCGGTTCTATAAAACCGGTGTAAAACCGGATTTCGATTACCCCCCCCCCCTCCCGCAATGTCACAAGTCACAGGCCGGAAAAGACAAATGAGCGTAGTTTTGTAGGTGTATTTGAAACATATTTCAAATTTAATAAGTGATTGCATAGCATTCAAGAGGTTGATTTGTGTGAATACATGATGATTTTGTACACTTTACCATTACATTCTTTAGAAAAAAAAAATATGGGCTAATTTATTAAAACCGATAATAGCTTTCAATAGTGATAATGTGTGCCTTGTAAAATAATGTATTGAATAGGATCACGTAGCGCCAATCAAAAGTCAAAAGAATGTGTATTTAATGCTGCCGTTAATAATAAAGCACAGACGCGGTGCGGTGTCTAGCCGAATTGTTCAGGGTCATAGGACAAAACTAGTTTGCTCTCTCCATTGCGTACATCAAAGAATCGTCGTCGGCATCCGTCCGTCTCGAGTGACGATGGTGTAGCTTCATGGCTGAGGTATCCAACTGCACCGCTCGAGAATGGCTGTGTAGGCCAACCCGGGAGGGGCAATCCCTGCCGCATTTGAGGCACATCAAACAGTAGCGCACATCTAAACGATGAGCCGACATTTGGTTTGATGTTGTTTTTATCGCAAGCCATAGTTGGTATTTGGAGAAAAAAAAAGAAACACAATATCTAAGGCTAAATAGTATTAGCAAGGCATTTCAAGAATTGTTTTGCGTGAATCCAACATTATGTTTTTTAAATAGTTCCACCAGAACCAATAAAAAAATAAAATAAAGGGTGTGCTACTTGAAGTAATGATTACCTTCCAACCAACAAACCGAAACCCGGTTTTAAAAATCAAAACCGGTTTTCAGATTCAAAACCGGAATCCGGTATTCCGGTTTTCGTTTAACATCCCTAGTTTGGAGCATCATACTCGTTACACATTTGCGAAAACAGTCGACTGTTTAAAGATCTTGTTTTTACAAAAGGGCACAACTTATGACGCTTTACATTACTTCTTTTAACTGTTGTGGCATTGAATGTCTTCGTTGCTAATATATGTCCATATATCACACAGTGAGCTACGATTACTTTTGGTCACTAATACTGTTGAATTCCAGACCGAACAGAATCTACACTAAATTCCAAAATATTCGTTTTATCGCCCAGACTACTGCTTTTAACACAATGGCTACTTTTAACTAGGGATGTTAAAACCGGTTTGTTTTCAAAACCGGTTTTCGGTTCTATAAAACCGGTGTAAAACCGGATTTCGATTACCCCCCCCCCTCCCGCAATGTCACAAGTCACAGGCCGGAAAAGACAAATGAGCGTAGTTTTGTAGGTGTATTTAAAAAATATTTCAAACTTAATAAGTGTTTGCATAGCATTCAAGAGGTTGATTTGTGTGAATACATTATGATTTTGTACACTTTACCATAACATTCTTTAGAAATAAAAAAAAATATGGGCTAATTTATTAAAACCGATAATAGCTTTCAATAGTGATAATTTGTGTCTTGTAAAATAATGTATTGAATAGGATCACGTAGCGCCAATCAAAAGTCAAAAGAATGTGTATTTAATGCTGCCGTTAATAATAAAGCACAGACGCGGTGCGGTGTCTAGCCGAATTGTTCAGGGTCATAGGACAAAACTAGTTTGCTCTCTCCATTGCGTACATCAAAGAATCGTCGTCGGCATCCGTCCGTCTCGAGTGACGATGACGATGGTGTAGCTTCATGGGTGAGGTATCCAACTGCACCGCCGAGAATGGCTGTGTAGTCCAACCCGGGAGTGGCAATCCCTGCCGCATTTGAGGCACATCAAACAGTAGCGCACATCTAAACGATAAGCCGACATTTGGTTTGATGTTGTTTTTATCGCAAGCCATAGTTGGTATTTGGAGAAAAAAAAAGAAACACAATATCGAAGACTAAATAGTATTAGCAAGGCATTTCAAGAATTGTTTTGCGTGAATCCAACATTATTTTTTTAAAATAGTTCCATCAGAACCAATAAAAAAATAAAATAAAGGATGTGCTACTTGAAGTAATGATTACCTTCCAACCAACCAACCGAAATCCGGTTTTAAAAATCAAAACCGGTTTTCAGATTCAAAACCGGAATCCGGTATTCCGGTTTTCGTTTAACATCCCTACTTTTAACAGAGAAGAGGCTTTTTTTTAACACAGCTCTCTACACACATGTTACTTGTCCGCATACGTGCATTTTGGTGCCGACCTTGTCACATACATCTGTTTTTTATGTCATTACGCCAAGTAGCGTACACGTAGTATGCGGATGTATCTGCATGTGGGTGGATTCGCTTGGAGACGGAAAGATGAGCTGTGTTTCAGCTCCTAAGACCATCGAAAACATACATTTTCCGAAGGTCTTTGGCGACCCCCGCGAAATTGTCATTCGACCCCCAAGGGGGTCGCGACCCACAGTTTGGGGACCGCTGTTCTATTGGAACAGGGGCCCCCACATAAAAGGGGCCCCCACAAGTCCCAAAAAGATTTTTGTGTGACATGCCCATTCTTTAATAGAAAATGATAAAATAAATTCATTTATTATCCTACAATTTTAAGCACTCCAGTCCAACAAAGCTAACCGCAACATAAAATCTATTTATGATTTTGCAGAAATGGATTGTGTTATTCATGTCAAAAACAGATTTACAGTGGATGATAAGGATTGCAACTGTCTCAACCCATGCAGGTAGTTTTATTGTGTTAATCATGTTTGTTTTCTGAATACAGTTTGATACACATGTGTGTATGTGATAGTTAAGTTTTTTGTGTGTATGTGATAGTAATGTTTTTTGGATGTATTGTTATATCTTTTTTAATGTATTGTCATGGATCTAGATCTAGGTTTTCTGACTGTATTGTGATATTTTGTCTTTATGTATTGTGATATATCTATGTTTTTTGTTTGTATTGTGATATTTTGTCTTCATGTATTGTGATATATCTATGTTTTTTGTCTGTATTGTGATATTTTTTCTTTATGTATTGTGATATATCTATGTTTTTTGTCTGTATTGTGATATTTTTTTTTATGTATTGTGATATATCTATGTTTTTTGTCTGTATTGTGATATTTTTTCTTTATGTATTGTGATATATCTATGTTTTTTGTCTATATTGTGATATTTTTTCTTTATGTATTGTGATATATCTATGTTTTTTGTCTGTATTGTGATATTTTTTCTTTATGTATTGTGATGTATCTATGTTTTTTGTCTGTATTGTGATATTTTTTCTTTATGTATTGTGATATATCTATGTTTTTGTCTGTATTGTGATATTTTTTCTTTATGTATTGTGATATATCTATGTTTTTTGTCTGTATTGTGATATTTTTTCTTTATGTATTGTGATATATCTATGTTTTTTGTCTGTATTGTGATATTTTTTCTTTATGTATTGTGATATATCTATGTTTTTTGTCTGTATTGTGATATTTTTTCTTTATGTATTGTGATATATCTATGTTTTTTGTCTGTATTGTGATATTTTTTCTTTATGTATTGTGATATATCTATGTCTTTTGTCTGTATTGTGATATTTTTTCTTTATGTATTGTGATTGACCTATGTTTTTTTGTATCTATTGCAATTTGTTTTCTAATGTATTGCGATTTATTCTTTGTTTGCACTGTGATATCTTTTCTGTGTGCTAACATTTTTCTGTATGTACTATTATGTTTTTTTATATGTTTTTAAATAAGTAATCTGTATAATATTGTAATATGTTTTATGTATATATTGTATTACAAATCCGGGTCTTATCATGATGTCTATGATCTTTTCCAAAATGAAAAAGTACACTCAAACTATTCGATGAATGTTTAAATTTAATGCTTGAACTTACAATAATAATCAACCATCATTGATAAGTAATAAGTAGCTTCCTTTTAGCTAAGCAAAAACAACAATAACAATCTAACAAAACCTCGCTTGTTTTATATAGATAATGGTGCAGAAAGTGCTAGAATGGAATTTCCTGTAAGTTTTGAAAATGCAAAAGAAAATGCTTACTAGTACTAAAAAGTTGTAGAGACTACGAGATAACATATTGGTGTTATTACGTCATGGTAAATAACTATCTAGGCAAATAATCTTAACGCCAAAATTAAAAAAAAAATCTACTAGTGAGACAATTCCAAACAAATTTAAAAAAAAACTATTATACCATTCTATAAACACATAACATTGAGGTCTATGCAGAATGATATCCCGGTCACGTGATGTTGACTAGATACACTTAGAAACATTAACAATGTTTTAATGCGCTGCTTGTTGGGTGCGCAAATTCTACCGCTAAATTATTATGTAAAGAATATTAAAATACAAAATATCTTTTCATCTATTTCCTTTGAAAGATCAACAAATAGGTGTTGTTCTTTAATAATTGAATGTTATAATCATTGTTGGTTCCGTGAGCATCATTTATAATATCACACTATTCAAGGATATGTGGAAAATTAATTTTTTTAATAATCATAGGTGCCGATAAGATCAATGTAAGATCAGCCATTTTTTTTAGTTTAGACAACATCACGTGATATATTTTCTGTCTCTAAGGATTTGTGCATAGACCTCATTGTGATTTGTTCTCTGTACTTGTAATATGTTTTCTGTATGTTCGGTGATATAACACATTATTAACATGCATACAATAGTTTCAATATTTTGAATTCTGAACATTAATGACAATGAATATATTAATGCGTATAATTTTTTAGAATTTTATCAAGAAATGAAACGCACACGCTAGAAAGTAGAGTAAAAATGTATAAATTCCACCCTAACTCTCTAATACATTGCATCCGATTTCGATTTACATTTTTAATCCGGCAAGAATATGCTTTTCAAACAAATCTTTTGGATGACACTGTTTTAATTGCAAAGCTATGTTGTCGAAATTGTTTGTTAAAGTTGTTTCTTACCCTGCAAGAATATGCTGTCCGAAAAATATTTTTGAACTTTTGGATTTCGGATGACATGTTTTATCATGCTCAAAGAAATCTTCTTGAACTTTTAAGTGACATGTATTTATCCTTCATGAATATGCTATTGGAAACCAATGTTAAATGTTATTAAAAGAGAACGAACTGCATTCAGCATTCAGATAATAGAATTTGCTTTTGCACACTCGGGAACACCGTTACCAAAAAGACTGGTTCAAAACTTAGTACACGGGTCTGTTAATATGTCGACCTGTTTTTTTTTAAGCCAAGTACGTTACATTTTCTTGGTATAATCAATGTTTGCAATCTTATAAGAAGATATAAGAAAAACGCAAAACGTCTTTTGCTAATGATTCAACATTCTGTGGGTAGACAAACAAGTTCTTTTGTCGAAAGAAGGATGCAACTACACTAGTCAGGCATTGAAAACTTAGATAGCTCTTTGACTCATTCATTATGTTTACGAACTAACGCAATGCGTCACGGCAAGAAATCGGTTCATTCAAATAACTCTGTATATATTATGTTTATCTTCAGTGAGATAACCTTTGATTTACAGACTGGATACAGGCCATGGCCTGATAAAGAGTTGGCGGTAAATTACATACATTAAGAGTTTAATTACTAGAATAAATACATTTGATTTAGGGGAAACTGGGGTAAAATGGGATAGCGGGGTAAAACGAGACACACGAATTACTGAAAAACTGAAAGTCGGAGCGCTTTAGAAATGAGTCTATTAAAGAGATCACGTGATACTGCATTGCCGGCAAAATCCGTTTTGTTTGGTTGAGCTGCGTGAGTCAGTGAGAGGCAAATATTTCAATTTTAAATATTTTGATCTATTTTTATGGTTACGATGCAAATGTGTTAATTAAGAAAAAAAATACAGATTTGTCAAACAAGAATTAACATTCTGATAGATATTTATGTGGGCAATGGTAATAGATATCTAAGTTTGACCTTTTTAAGCAGGGCAGTGTGTGGTTTGGAGGCTTTGTGAACAAGGTTATGGTGGGGTAAAACAGGACAAAACAATGGGGCAAAATGGGAAAATATGGTTAACTCAATAAATCATTTGTGTTTCTTTTGAAACAAACAAATCTCATCTTTTTTTTGTTGTGTCATTATTGTCCACCACTTGCTTGTTCTGTACACAGAATGTCGTTTACATGTCAATGTTATCTTTGATACGACAGGGTTTTTTCCCTTAAGTATCTCGTTTTACCCCAGGTTCCCCTACTCTGAGAGTGCAGAAAACTGGGTAGCCTGTCAAGGTGACTGTAACAGGCGGGCACACAACTGCTGTGCAGGCCTGGATGAAAGAAACAAAGCCCCAGTTTTCGTTTGTGAACTCTGCGACGACTGACATTTGATTTAGCATACCCCCAGCGTATGTCTCGTTTTACCCCAGGCATGGGGCAAAACGGGAAAATACGGTTAGCCCAACAAATCATTTGTGTCTCTGTTGAAACTAACAAATCTCATCTTTTTTTGTTGTGACATTGTTGTCCACTACTTGCTTGTTCAGTACACATAATGTCGTTTACATGTCAATGTTATCTATGATACGACAGGGTTTTTTCCCTTAAGTATCTCGTTTTACCCCAGGTTCCCCTAGATCTATATTTGTCTTAGCATATATGCCTATTTTAGTTTTTTACAATAACGAATTTTTTACCGATATAATTAATTTTAAGATGCATTTTATCGTTTTGTTTTGACACAAACCTATAGAGCTGTTTATATAAGTTTATGATTTATATTATTAATTATTTTAATATCAGTCGTCTCGTAAATACATAGGGCCTATGAAAATATCAAACATAAACAATGCTTAGAGCCATGAACATAAAAATATACTTCTTAGGTTAATATACATGTTTATAGTATTTCACTTAAAAACAATGACCTAATTGTTGCAAATTTAGTTTGGTAGATTGCATACTTTCTTTTGTTCCGGGCGTAATAATAAGGGGTGGATCCAAAACCCTGCCCAATTATGGCGATAAGTGCGCCTTATACTAGGTTTTCCCCCATGGGGAATTCCCCTTGTATCATTAACGAGGTGGCATTACTCCCTACACTTTGGCCCGGTAGCACAAATACCATACAATAGACCTGGTCATTCAGGCACATGGCTTTGCGAAACGGGTATAGACTTACTAATCAATACCATCGTTTCATTGTTAAATATTATTTGTTTAAATGTCATTCAAGAACATGTATCTAGATAACTGTTTGGACAAAGAAAAATGCAACTCATTGAGAAAAATGACGGTATCGGAACTTCGGTAAGTCTTAATAAAGAGAATTTTTAAAAATATAAGGACGCTCGAAAAAGACTGAACTTTTAAGGGTAATGATTTAGCGGAAAATTTTAACTAAGGTTGCCGAATACATCAGTGTGCATCGTGTTCTAGTATGCGTGTCTATGGGTTTTGTAGGTGTGCATTGTGGTGCGGCCACCATGTTCTAGTATGCGTGTATCTGGGTTTTGTAGGTGTGCATAGTGGTGCGGCCATTATGTTCTAGTATGCGTGTATCTGGGTTTTGTAGGTGTGCATAGTGGTGCGGCCACCATGTTCTAGTATGCGTGTCTCTGGGTTTTGTAGGTGTGCATAGTGGTGCGGCCACCATGTTCTAGTATGCGTGTATCTGGGTTTTGTAGGTGTGCATAGTGGTGCGGCCACCATGTTCTAGTATGCGTGTATCTGGGTTTTGTAGGTGTGCATAGCGGTGCGGCCACCATGTTCTAGTATGCGTGTCTCTGGGTTTTGTAGGTGTGCATATTGGTGCGGCCACCATGTTCTAGTATGCGTGTCTCTGGGTTTTGTAGGTGTGCATAGTGGTGCGGCCACCATGTTCTAGTATGCGTGTATCTGGGTTTTGTAGGTGTGCATAGTGGTGCGGCCACCATGTTCTAGTATGCGTGTATCTGGGTTTTGTAGGTGTGCATAGTGGTGCGGCCACCATGTTCTAGTGGCGGAAATAATTGTCTAGTGGGCGGACACACTGTGACCGAGTGGGCAAGCGCTGTGGTCTAGTCGACAAGCTGATGATATTTGATTTGACCACATTGGTCTTGTGGCCAAGTACATTGGTGCAGTGTACAAGTGCATATAGTGGTGCAGTGTACAAGTGCATGTAGTGGTGCAGTGTACAAGTGCATGTAGTGGTGCAAGTAGTGGTGCTAGTAGTGGTGCATGTAGTGGTGCATGTAGTGGTGCATGTAGTGGTGCATGTAGTGGTGCATGTAGTGGTGCATGTAGTGGTGCATGTAGTGGTGCATGTAGTGGTGCATGTAGTGGTGCATGTAGTGGTGCATGAGGTGGTGCTTGTAGTGGTGCATGTAGTGGTGCATGTAGTGGTGCATGTAGTGGTGCATGTAGTGGTGCATGTAGTGGTGTATGTGGTCTAGTAAAAAGGCACGATGGTTTTTAAACCAGCACGGTGTTCTTGTTCACGGATACAGTTTCTCTTGGGTAACTACTGTGTTAGACTAGTTGTCCCCCGTCCATGTATGTAGCTATAATACATTTGTTTGTTAGACTAGTTGTCCCCCGTCCATGTATGTAGCTATAATACATTTGTTTGTTAGACTAGTTGTCCCCTGTCCATGTATGTAGCTATAATACATTTTTCGGAACGAGTTGTCCCCCGTCCTTGTATGTAGCTATAATACATTTGTTTGTTAGACTAGTTGTCCCCCGTCCATGTATGTAGCTATAATACATTTTTTTGTTAGACGAGTTTCCCCCCGTCCTTGTATGTAGCTATAATAAATTGTTTGATAGATGATTTTTCCCCTGTCCATGTATGAAGCTATAATACATTTTTTTGTTAGACGAGTTGTCCCCCATCCATCTATGTAGCTATAATACTTATTTTACCTGAGCATTGAATGTTACCTGCATTTGGAAAGATTTATTTTAAAAGTATTTTAATAGAAGCAAAAAATTGACATAAAATGTTCTTGTTTTTTTTTTTTTACAGAGAAAACTTTATTAAACTGAATATATTTTATCGAGATTTGAACTTTGAGCAACTAGTGGAGCGAAAGAATTACGAAGTAAGATTTAAAATATGAATGCAATGAAAATAGATTTTTAAAAACTATTTGTATTGTTTAGATCTGTATATGAATGTTTATGTGTGTCTTTCGAGTATCTTTTAATACTCTTTCTCCTGTTCCATTACAGTTTTCCCCAAGCATAGTTATCGAAAGAAAATCCTCAAGCTAATGTTCTTTTTTCGACAAAAACCCAGCAGTTAAAAATTATAAAATATTAAAAACTGTTAGTAAAGCTTTTTTGAATCATTCAGTGATAGACATTGGCACGAATTTTGAGAACGAAGTTTTTAGTTCTGGGTTTAAACAGAGACAAAAAATTATCATTTCTAAGACAATGTTTCAGGAATGTTTCGAGTTTTTTAAGGTTTTATTTTAGTTAGTGGTGAGAATGTTATTTTACATAGATAAATATAAGTAGCCTCGAACGGCTGCACCATTTTCACGGCTTTTAAGTTTTTTGTCATATACTGATTTACAGTGAGACCTAGGATTCAAAAACTCAATTATAACTTAAAAACTTCCAATATCCATGTGAGAACTTATAACTTCTTGTAGCTCTCCATTTTAGAATATATTTCCAATCTTAACAGTACTCGCTGTGGAGTTGAGGGGGGTGGAGATACAAAGATAGAAAGAAGAATTCAAAACTGTATGGATTTAGAATAATTTAATTTACACTGGACAGCAATAAATAGAAGATTACTATTAACTTCGGTAACCATACATATAAGACTACTGCTACCTTTGTTTGCCATGCATATAAGACTACTTCTACCTTTGGTAGCGATACACATAAGACTACTGCTACCTTTGGTAGCCATACATATAAGACTACTACTACCTTTGGTAGCGATACATATAAGACTACTATTACCTTTGGTAGCGATACATATAAGACTACTACAACCTTTGGTAGCAATACATATAATACTACAACTACCTTTGGTAGCCATACTGTCACGTGCGAAATCAGCTACTGACGTATAATGATATATTTAGAAATGTAATATTTATACATTCTTTTGATTCACATCCCTCTTGGATCCCACAAGGTTGTACAAGAATTAGTATTGGTGTTATTGTAGTAGATTTGATATTTATTTGGCTCGTAGGATGTGCTTTAAAATTCTTAGTAAATGAATTAGGTAACTATACCTTAATATAGAGGAAATCCACAATCCTGTTTGAATATGTTAAACACAATTTTATTCCAACAAGTTGAAATTATGAATATAAAAGCAACACAGAATAAGGTACCAATAGTATAGGATGAAACGTAAATCAGCTGAGATACTTTTATATAGTATTAAGCCGTTTTAACGTATCTTTTAAAAAAGTGGTCAAGAACAGTCCTCACAAAATAGCGCCCAAGTTAGAACTGACTAACGATCTCAAACCCTCTCGCGACGTAAGACGCATTTTAATCCTATGACGTAGTGTCTAGACATATGCATGTTTTATTCCTAACACGAAAACATTTCGCGTTTAAGATTATTTCTTTTGAACTTTAATTAATAATAATAGAACCAATATAATTATGGAAATAAAACTACTTTCGTAAAAATACATATAAGACTACTACTACCTTTGGTAGCGATACATATAAGACTACTACTACCTTTGGTAGCCATACATATAAGACTACTACTACCTTTGGTAGCGATACATAAAAGACTACTACTACCTTTGTTTGCCATGCATATAAGACTACTACTACCTTTGTTTGCCATGCATATAAGACTACTGCTACCTTTGTTTGCCATACATATAAGACTACTGCTACCTTTGTTTGCCATGCATATAAGATTACTACTAACTTTGGTTGCCTTAAATATAAGATAACAATTGTCTTTGGTAGCCATACATATAAGATTACGTTTATCTTTGGTAGCTAATCATTTAAGATTACTATAATATTATGGAGACGTAAATATAAGATTACTATTATCTTTGGTAGCTATACATTTAAGATTACGTTTATCTTTGGTAGCTATTCATATAAGATTACTTTTATATTAGTAAGACATAAATATAGGATTACTATTACCTTTGGTAGCCATACATATAAGATTACGTTTTTCTTTGGTAGCTATTCATATAAGATTACTTTTATATTAAAAAGACATAAATATAAGATTACTATTACCTTTGGTAGCCATACATATAAGATTACGTTTTTCTTTGGTAGCTATTCATATAAGATTACTTTTATATTAGGAAGACATAAATATAATATTACTATTACCTTTGGTAGCCATACATATAAGATTACGTTTATCTTTGGTAGCTATTCATATAAGATTACTTTTATTTTAGGAAGACATAAGTATAACATTACTTTTATCTTTGGTAGCTGTAACTGAGAGATCTTCATAACATGTAGTAACATAACTTGAACAATACTTGATAAAGACGTCACTTGAGGATAATAACTTTAATCAACGTATTGTATATCAACATCACTATACTTCGTTACTACTACATATCAAGACCAAGAACATCACTCTTCCACGGCCTAACATCCACTGTCCTTGTTTACCATCTCTCTCTCCCAAGTAAACATTACATGACGTCAAACACACATTTCCTAGTTACTCCTTAATCGCACCTATTGCACAAACTTATTCCTTATAACTTCACACCAAGTCATGCATCACTTACACCCTCCTTCTCACATTTAAAAATACCTTTAGTATTTTAAAAAAAAAAACTTATAAATATACATCTGCTATTATACAAATGCTCCAACTCTATTTAATTAAAATTTTCAACAAATCATAACAAATATGCACTTCCTTTCAATACATCCATTACGCACCTAGTAAACAAAGTATTGTAAAATGTAAATTGCACACCAACATGTGTTCTCTTCAAGACAACAACTATTATTATATAAAAATAAGTATCATGAATAATATAATAATAATAACACTGAAAAATGATGTCTATACTGTATCCCAAGCAGTCATCATCCCAAACTTATCAATATAACTGTCATTACTTAAATAAAAAATGATTACATCTAATTCATTCACTCATTTACTCATGTTCACCCATTTTATTTCCACTTGACCACAACACCAATATAGAACATATAACTTGACTTGGGTACAATGTGTGGCAAGATAACATCAACATCATCATCATCATCATCATCATCAAATATCATCATCATCATCAAATATCATCATCATCATCATCAAATATCATCATCATAATACCCAAATCAAAATCTGTGAAAAATGTAACATTTGTTAATATCTCAAAATAATAATATAAAAAACACTATTTACAATATTATCTACAACAATCCCTTTAAACCAAATCTTATCCATAATTATCCATAATCGTTGCCTCCCAGAACAACATCTCTAAAACCATCTCCCCATTCGAACAAACACCAAACTATCTTCACATCGTTAATTACATTTTTCCTTATGTCTAATATCAACCAGTCTTCCCTCCATTCACTTATCTGCAATACCTTTTCTTCTTCCAACTCATCAACACTAACATTAACAGTCCTCATCACTTCTCTGTATTTCCATTCTATCTCAATTCCTAATGTCTCTACTGTCACGACATTGTCCTTCCAACAATCTATATTCCCCAATGTTTCTATTATCCCAACATTGTCTTCTTGCCAATTTCTAATTTCCAATGCCTTAACTCTCTCAACATTGTCCTCGCGACAAACTCCCAATTCTTCATCTTTCGCGACACTATCTTTCCGACAATCTACAGTCAACAATGTTTCAACATTGTCTTTGTGACACTTTTTAGTCAACAACCTAAAACCTTTCTTTTCCCCCCTTTCACCTAACATAACACCTAAGACCTTGACACGTTTCTCCCTTTCACTTAACATAAGATCCACAACTATGTCATCATGACCTAAGTGAGGATCACTTAATATACTATCTTGTATACTCTCATCTCCCGACAAATTGATCTCATCAAATAGCCCATCTTCAGTTCTTACATTAACTGTTTCCTTATCTGTCACCTCCACCTGTTCTTTTATCTTAATCATTGAATCTTCACCCAAGATTTCACCTTCATTTATAGTTTCTAACTTTTCAACTATAAGCTCTGATTCTCTTTTTTCAGTTTTAAAATCCTCAACCATGACCTCTGGTTCTACATTTATATTTTTCAAATCCACGACCTCTGGTTCTCTAATTATCATATCTGACACTTCCATTCTAATTTCTGACTCATTTACCATAATATTAGATTCTTCATTTAGTATTTTAGATTCTGTCAACTTAATCCCATTATCTTCCTTTACTATATCTTCATTTTTAGCTATCTTATCCACATCATCATATAAGTCAACTTCATTCCTTAACTCTGTAATTTTCACTTCAATAACTACTTTCTTACATAGAAAAACCATTTCTCTTTCTTCTATCTCCTCCTCCATTTTTCTTATTTGAGATTCTAAGACCATTATATCTTCATCACCATTATACAATTTACTTAACCACAAGTCACGTTTCCTATCATTGATAGATCTACTCAAATTTGTTTGTGTTCTAATCCTCCCAATGTCTAAATCTAATAGTTCCATTTTTTGTTTATGTATTTTCTCTTTTCTTTTCTCTCTCTCCTCTCTTTGTCTTTGTTCTTTTTCCAATTCCCTCTGTATCTCCTTCTCCCTATCTTCTCTCTCCCTCTGTATCTCCTTCTCCCTATCTTCTTTTTGTCTTTGTTCCTTTTTATCTCTCTTTTTCTTCTCTCTTTCCCACTCTTCATTTTCATTTTCCCATTCTATCCTTTGTTGCACTTTCTTCTCTACGTATTTCACAATAGCATCCCCTTGTAACCCTATCTCTAAAGCTACTTCAGTCCACACTTTCCATAATTCAAGATTCATGTTTATTATTAACCGCTATACCAACAAGTGTATACAAGAAAAAATTTCTAATAGCACTGCGCACAGTACAGTACTCTAGTACAGCACAAGTATCGTTCTAATACTACTATACGCGATATTCTAATACAATGCAAATGTTACACGCAATATGTGTACCAAAACAAATGTATGCACAACCTCCAAATCAGCACAAATACAAATATGTGCAATGTTTTTAATATTAAAATCTTTAAGTTTTGATTAACATAAGAGCGTGTAAACGTTGATCATATAGCACATTACCTCAACCAACACACCAGCATGAATCATATATACTTACGATATAGCAATGTGATGCATATAACATTTATAGTTGCAATTAAAATTACAATTAGAAGTAAATCATAAAGCAAATAAATATATATATAGATACACAGATAGTTTAGCAGAAAGACAGAAGAATACACACAAGTAAACTATACTTAATGTTTTGACACAAATCGATAAACAAAACAGCCCAAAACAAGATACCAGCACGCTAACAAACTAAACAAATATTAAGTTCACTTTGATTCAATGGGAAGCCCACTCAAACCCACAGTCTAAGTCCGCACAATCCTTTTTCCAAAGGACGAATCTCCCCAATGAATAAAAATATACTCATGTAGCCCTAATAGAATTTACATATACAAATATACGAATATACATATAGCAATGATAATAAATTATACCCTAGATATTATCATACAAGTTAAAAAAAATATTTAACTTAGCTTTCAGTAGTGCTGTCTCCAATCCAGGTCCACGCACGTCCCTTGTCCAACGTCCAAATTCCTCGACCTTGATAGCTCTGTCCAACCAAATCCACAGTATCCAACGGATCAACCTTGAGTGTCCTCCCAACCTTCAAGTCTACAACCAGCGTCCGTTGCGTCGACCTTGAAATCACCTATTAAGATTGCAGTTGAACTTGACTAACTTCCACCGACGTGTTGAATGCAGTCAGCAAACGAGATCAACAGCAAAGTTACACATCCGGCGCCAAGAGATGATATGCCCTCTGCACAAGGACGCAGACGATGTATACCTTTATCAGCGGTTGCAACGATGCAATGACGCCCGCAATAATATGCCCTCTGCACAAGGACGCAGACGATGTATGCCTTTATCAGCGGTTGCAACGATGCAATGACGCCCGCTTACTATGCCAGAAAGCTCTCGTAAGCAGTTACAGCTGGCAATAGGCAATAGTGTGTAGCCACGGCAAACCGGATAGTACGACATCGACCTTGACAGACTTCGACACCAGATAGACACCAGCTCGTCAGTACAGCTCACAGACGACAGTACAACTTCAGGACACCCACAGGACAGCTTCGGATTTCGCAGCTCATCAGCTTCAGTACAATTCTGTAACTATTCCACAGGGTTGCTCCACAACTCACAAAAAACTCCACTGGTCAGTAAACATCAAAGTCATATACCATGACCCACAGTGCAACTCCACAAATCAATAAATCCACCAGTCATATACAATGACTCGCAGGGCAATCAAACGTCGATTCCCTCAAGTTACCTCCTCCAAGACAGGCAGGCAGGTCAACTTCTAACAGTTCCAACAACTGTACATAAAGTAGGCTCTGTGATGTGTCTCTCTATGGTCTTGATTTCTACTGCTGCTCCACCATTTTGTAACTGAGAGATCTTCATAACATGTAGTAACATAACTTGAACAATACTTGATAAAGACGTCACTTGAGGATAATAACTTTAATCAACGTATTGTATATCAACATCACTATACTTCGTTACTACTACATATCAAGACCAAGAACATCACTCTTCCACGGCCTAACATCCACTGTCCTTGTTTACCATCTCTCTCTCCCAAGTAAACATTACATGACGTCAAACACACATTTCCTAGTTACTCCTTAATCGCACCTATTGCACAAACTTATTCCTTATAACTTCACACCAAGTCATGCATCACTTACAGTAGCCATACATATCAGATTACGTTTATCTTTGGTAGCTATTCATATAAGATTACTTTTATATTGGAAAGACAGAAATATAAGATTACTATTATCTTTGGTAGCCATACATATAAGATTACGTTTATCTTTGGTAGCTATTCATATAATATTACTATTATATTAGGAAGACATAAGTATAAGATTACTATTATCTTTGGTAGCTATACATATAAGATTACGTTTATCTTTGGTAGCTATTCATATAAGATATCTATTATATTAGGAAGACATAAATATAAGATTACTATTATCTTTGGTAGCCATACATATAAGATGACGTTTATCTTTGGTAGCTATTCATATAAGATTACTATTATATTAGGAAGACATAAATATATGGTTACTATTATCTTTGGTAGCCACATCACATTGAATTGATTACCCACTGTTAGAGACTTCGTGAGACAATAGTGCGTGTACTAGAAATTGTAGAATTTTTTTTATTATTTTTGTTTGATCTAAATCTATGCAATTTTTTCTTCTTTTTCTATAGTTCAGTCAGTTGCTGTCAGACTTTGGAGGAAGTCTTGGTTTGGCGATCGGACTTTCATTTATCAGTCTATTGGAAATGACCCATATGTTTATTGGCCTCTTCGGTTACCTCGTATGCAAAGTTAGGCCATGAAAATAGGATTCAGAAATGCATACTTAGAATCTATGCAATTAAATATTATCACATTCTAATTGACTGGCATAAATAACGAACACAAAAAGTCTCTAACACACTTGAACAGATTTTCTAAAGCCTTTTACATTTCAATATGCAAGTTTTTAGTACAACATAATTTCTGTATCAGTGTACATTGTTTTAATTTCCTGGAAACATCTCTAGAAGGTGTATCTGTGAAACATATAGATCTTTAGCTTACAAGACTAGAAAAAAGCAACCCATTTCATGACTAAAATATCATTGTTTTTGTGGTACTATTGGCATACACACGTCAGTGTGATTGTACATAAGAGTATAATTTTTAATTGTATATTTTACATTTAATTTTAAAGTTTGTTTTTGGTGGCTTTGTATGTTTGTTTTTATTTTTAGTTACAACAAAATTCTTACCTATTTTTATTGGTTGTTTCTTAAATACAACAAATTATTTGTTTACATTGGAATGTAATGTAATTAAGTAAACGTGAGATTTATAAAAAGATATATTATATTATATATGTCAATGTAAGAGGTATTGAAATACATTAATACAGTCCTACTGAAATGCAACAATAAAGACTTACTGCAATACAACACAGATTTTCTGAAATACAACAATACAAAGTTACTGAAATACAACAAAACAGACTTCACTGAAATAGAAAAAACAGACTTTTTGAAATACAACAATACAGACTTATTGAAATAGAAAAATACAGTAATTCTGACACTACCTAAATTGTCAATTAATATAAAATGTACTACGTAGCCTAAAAAAATATTTAAAAAAATAAATAAAATTTTCTGTTGATTCAAATCAGTGTTCATTGAATTTACTTGAAATTCATTGAAATTTTGTCTCTGTAATTTAAGTAATTGCCCATTTTAGTTTTTTTTAATTTTAATATTCATGAGCCCCTTAAAATGTTTTGGGTCTCGGTGGGGCCTTCCGCCAATATAAAGAAGTATCTTTCAGACTAAGGACGGGGTTTAACTGACTAAAGCATCACTTGTTCCGGAAACTACAAATCAGTTCCGGAAAATGCGGAGCATATGCAATCAGGTCTGTACACTATACCACTTTGCAGGATCAAACATATGACGTCAGAGAAACTTGGACAAATGACACGCTATTTCGTTGACTGGAGCACCTTAACAGCTTCACTCAGTACTTTACGAGTGTCGGACTTATTGTCTAATTCCTTCAACATACTATTAAGAACGAAGAAGAAGAAAGTGTAATGCCGGAACAGTAGTATCTTGTTCTTTTAAAGTAAGAACCATGTTAGAATAGTGAACATTTCCCATAATCCCTTTATATTGAGAAATGTACAGAGACGTAAAGTGACTTATGTTGTGAACATTGAACCAGAACTATGATAGTGGTGAACATTGAACCAGAACTATGATAGTGGTGAACATTGAACCAGACCTATGATAGTGGTGAACATTGAACCAGACCTATGATAGTGGTGAACATTGAACCAGACCTATGATAGTTGTGAACATTGAACCAGACCTATGATAGTGGTGAACATTGAACCAGACCTATGATAGTGGTGAACATTGAACCAGACCTATGATAGTGGTGAACATTGAACCAGACCTATGATAGTGGTGAACAAAGAGAGTTTCAAAATGTAACCGTTTTTCTGGTTTGTAATTATTACATTACTACAAATAATACAGACAGCTTAAACATGTGTTTGATGAATAAACAAAACACATCCTTATAATATATAACAGTATCACATTTTATAAGAGTATTTGTAAATATAGCTTTAATGTTTAAAATATAAAACACTATCTGCTGACTAAATATGACTTGTTGACATTTTAATACATTCTTAGAATGTCATAAACATATTTATGCCATTAAAGAATTTGACCACTGAACACTTTGTGGCCATACACAAGTTATATATATAGTATAATAAATAGAAAACCAGATCAACAATATAAGAAAAAGAAATCAAATCCTACACTACACAACAAAAATATAAACGAATAAACTCTCTGCAAAACAAGACATAGTCGGGAAACCCGTAAGACCCTTTTAACACTGTGAGTGACAGCAAGTCTAAGGGAAAAAACTGTAGTCGACATTCATTGTTTCAATTTTCATTACATTTATTTTTCTTGGAGGGGATTATTTTGTGTATTTAAAATCAACAAATTCAGCTGACACGTGATGTCATAAAAAATCTTTCGCATTTAAGTTAGAATAAATGGATAAATCTTTTGTCCCGATCTGCCAAATAGTTCAATAATCTAAAGCGAACAAACAAATACAAATATATTATGTCGAGGAAACTTCGTTTGTAATAGAATTGTAAAATACCGCAATGCCTTTAATGTCTCGTCACAATTAGTACTCACCTACACGTTACAATGGTACTGGTACTGCGCGGAAGTCAATTTACGGAAAATGTCCAAGAAATAGATCGATAGAATAATCCATTATTCGTACCAATTCTTTTATGAAATTGAGATTTGAAAATATGCCTGTTAAAAAGTTGTTACGAATGTCGGTTAAAAGATGAATGACTGTCCAGGGCATTGACCTCTTAATAAGTGCGTATTAGATACTAGAAGAGGCCAAGGGTTGACCTTAAATTCCTTAGTGCAAATTGAAATAAATAAGACGTTCAACCGAGTCGGAATTGAAGATTAGATTCTGGATTGTAGTATCCTATAGCGCAGTGGAATTGAAATGCGTATTAGGACCCTGTAGAATCTTCGATAATAGTTTTCTTTGTAAAGTCCCACCTCCTTAGAGGGAGTTCAGTTTGATAGTTTGTAGAGAGAAGTCGCTATATTGATACTTGTACATTTTATAAAATTTTATGTTCGCCTATCTGTTTGATGCATTTACTTAAAGTTTATATTGAGTCTACAATTGTTTATTCAACTACTGGGGTTGTTTGATAAATCAATGTTGAAAGAAAGGTGTTGAAGATAAATATACAGAATATAACTACATTACTGCATAGACCTGTCAGTCAAGGAACCCCTAGCTTGGACTAGGGATCAGCAGAATCTAGAGACTTCTAATAAAAATACAACTATTCTTTGTATCCGATTAAACGAGTCATAACAAAGTATATTTTTCCAGACTTACTCTATATGTTTGGTAAAGAAACGGTTCAAACAACCCCGACCTATCTTTAGTCATAAAAAAAACGAACATGTTCTCTATTAATTTATAGAGTTTTGAGGTGTAGATAAACATCATCACTGGTAATGATTTATTTATCGGCAATGTACAATTGGTACGAACTATTTGTTTAAGAATGTAAACAAACTGTTAGCGATTCAGTGACAACATTACAAAGCAGATCACGTTTCATCAGCTCTATACTGTAAATGAGCAAGCCTAAGCCATTAGTAAGAATTTTCAAAATAACTTTGTGGTTAATGTTCAAATAATTGGATATAGTGTAAGTAATGGATAACCTTTAACCTTGATTATGTGGTCCTGAGAGAGAGAGAGAGAGAGAGAGAGAGAGAGAGAAAAGATAGACTTGATACGGTATAAATGATTTTAACAAAATGCTAAGTAAAAACATTAAGTAATTCATTTAACATTAATTATTATTATAATTATGAATAATATAGATCTAATCAATAATACTATACACATAAAATATTGGCAAAAAATTTCAATTGGACTAGCAGCCGATTTCTTTTGAAAAAAAGCAATATGCATCTGGCCTTTGACGCCCTATGGGTTATGCCTGTTTTTTTTTAATAGGCCTAAAGTGTATAACACTTTATACTTTGTACTATAAATAATTAATATCTACTAGAAACATCTTAAACTAGTGATGATTTCAAGATTTCTACATGCCCATGTAATAATGTATATGTACACTGTTGATATTGATTTATTAATGTTATTGTAGTGCTACAGAATAAGTAAGCTTTTCATAATATAATAAACTTCAATTTGCTTCAATCCACCTGATCATTTAAATTAAATTCATACAGACCTAAAGTATTAAAGAGAGCTAAGCCTAATTAAAATTATTGCTTTTAAATTAAAATGTATTAGATGTTTCTAGTATTTGTATTACTTCCGTTTCTAAATTTTCGCATGTGTGATATGGTGTGACCAGAGGGGTAGGGTGGGGTCTCAGATATATGTGACGTCACATGAAAATGAATATAGGCCTACATATATTTTTGTGTACTATAGACTCCTATGCCGGACAACCAAAACCGGGCATTTTCTCGCAACTTTCCGGAATAGAAAAATTTAATTTATCACGTATGCTGCTGACTTTGTTGATTTTATATAAATAAATATTACCACGTCCTACACTCATCCGTGGTCCAAGCCTAGTATTGCATTTTTATTAATGTTTTAAAGGCGTGATAATGGGATAAGGGAACTTAAAACAGAAGTGGAAGACAGTAAAAAAGAACACCTACTTTGTTTATTGTTTTATTTATTAATATATTTATATAGATGTTTATCCTCTATAGGCGCCTAAGCCGTTTGACTAATATGGCCAAAAGTTAAATGTATAAAATGGAAACTTCCTCCAATAGAGAATTTTAATTTATGACTTATAATCATGAATGTGTTGATTTTATGAATAAAAAAAAGTATATCCAACTATACAAATACATAAATCCTTACGGAACAAATGGCCATTTCCTTTCATTTACTATGTTCAACGCGAGATTCTCTATGTTGAACGCGAGGGTGTTTTCGGGTTTTCCCAATTATGCTGTTGTTTTTTTAATGTTGCGAGACCTTTTTTTATAAGTTACGCACCGCAATTTGGCTTAGAAAGTTTCAATTGTTAACTTTGAAAAAATACTAGCGTATGACGTAATGTCTATCAAATTATTTATTTTTTCATCATTGATGTTTGTATTATCATTTTAAGTAAAAGTAACGAAATGTTTTAATTATTTAATGGATTCACGTCGCTATTGAGAACGTCCTTTAATTAATAGGCGACTTTATACACTCTATAAATTAAATGATACGAATTATAAAAAACAAGTTAGGCCTGCTGTAAATGATTACTTTCAAATACCGGGAACCATAACTTGACAGTAACAATATAAAATAAAAACTAAATACCGAAAGAAACATTATCAATACTGTTTTATTGATACAATAAGCAAGAACAAAAATTAAATACCGAAAAATAATATTTCTTACTCTAGTTTTTATTGTATTGAAAATATTATTATCTACGTTTTTTAAAATTATGTATTTCTTTATTGTTTGGTATTTGTTTGTTTTTACTCCCTTTCTATTATTTTTAACTTGTATTTTCTGTCGGTCTGCTTGCTTGCTTGGTTGTTTGCGAAACTTTGCATCGATTTTTCGACCACTTCCCGTCGTCCAATTGAGCTGAAACTTAGGTCGCAGACTAATCCAAACTAAAAATACATTCTATCAAATTTTCAGCATCATAGCCTTTGGAATAGTTACTAATACCCTCGACCATTTTGCGAATCGAAGAAAATGGAAACATGGCTGCCTGACCGGAAGAGAAGAAAGTAAATAAACTTTTCGGATATGTTCGTTTTTACAAAAAAAATGCAATGAAAACTACACAATATAACCGAAACAAAGCGATTTATCTTTTTATGGTTTTTGCGGGCCAATGCTAGAAAAAAAAAGGATGCGCAAAATTTTAGTGTGGAAATTCATAAGGTATTGTTACGTCCACAATCCCCTTGTGGCCAGAGCTGTGTAGATCTTGCTGATAATTCTCGTTAGTCCTAGGGTAGACTTTAATTATTAGTATTTATGTTTCAGTATTACACAAACTCTTCTTATAGTCCTGGGCACAAATTCAGTATTTGTATTCCAACATTTCCTTTCTTGTATATTATGGTAGTAGATAAATCTTATAGTAATGTATTCAACACAATAGGATAGTAATTTGACAAGGAAGCTTCAGTGTAACTGTTGTTGATAGTTTATTTCAGGTGGTATGTTCAATATATACAATATATCTATTATGTACAGTTAGAATAAAATAGTGCAAACACAAACGTTCTCAAAGGAACATATTTTGAAACTCTCTGTCTTTCAGACAAAACAAATCATTAAATACTATCCGAGTGGTGCAAGGGATAGACCCATTACCAGTAGGGGTGAAAATCATGGTATCATTACAAAACTCATAACAAAAACGATAGGAACTTCCCCTATTAAATAATGAGTCGTTCCCAGACTCTGAGAATTTGAGATCAACACAGAATCCCAACATTACCTAGAACCTTTCGTTTTCCTACTAAACGTCCTAATATTGTGTGTAGTAAGAAAAGAGAGAGAGAGGAGAATAAACATTGCGTGTTCCAATTCTTGGAAAAACAATATACATGACACGCCCCCACCCAATGAAAGAAATAATGTACCATAATTACCCAAGTAATACTCAACATGGTACATTTTTCGTACTTAACACTATCGTTTTAACAACCAACAATCAATGGAAGATTATAAGACAATTTAAGCAAACATGGCTCACTGGCACAACTAAATTATAAAAAGTGTCACTACCCAATGGTAATTGTGATTATAACGTGATGGACAAATATTTCCCCGTTAGTATTAATATTAACTAACGTCTCAACAAGTACAAATAATTCAAAAATATTCTAGTCATTCTTATTTTAACTATGTACAGTTGTGTGGATTTCCACCAAAATTTGCAAAAAGTCTTAATCTATTTAAACAAACATAACATTGCTCAAACTCTGTCAATTTTCAACAGTTTACTTCTAATATACAAACCAAAAGATAAGTAATACGTAACTCGAATCAAACTATAGGTTACTTCCCCTTTAAATTACAGTGTCAACTTGACATTAACATGGTTCATACCTAAGATGATGATACTTCCCCTTTTCTCAAATATGAGGAGAAAATACGCTCTAGTTACGATTACTACAGTAATCTCAATATTAAAATGTAATCCACTATTATGCGTTTTTGGCAAATTTGAAAGTTTAATATAAAAGATTGTTCAGGGTTGAATGAGTGCCCACCTTTAGGTACCTTTGTTTCCCTCCATTCCCGGATATATGGAATATATAACAACATATATACAACATAGTGAATATCCACTAGTTTTTCCCATTCTATTACCATGATATAACAATTTAGCAATAGATTTCCAATATTATCTATTAATTTATACCAATTGATATTACATCTCTTTCTAAGATAAAAATTGTACATATTATTATTTAGTTCCATTCATTAACTAAAATAAAACAAGATAATAAATCAACTAGCTCAAAGTTTTCCCACTTAATTGCATGTGATGACAATTACTTTTATCCATCCATATCAAGTAAATACGTGCATATAATATATTTATTGCATCATGCATCAACATTTAAATGGAATTTCTTTTCCATAATCAAATGAATTTAAAATATATCAGAACATCAATATTATACATGATTATAAGAATTATTAATACTTTCAAAAGACTTGACTTCTGTATGATACAAGTATTCTATAGGTATTCCATAATCAAAATTCAAACGAATGATAGGTTATCATGACACATTCTTAATGAATAAGTGAGATGATCTGAAAAAGAAGTATGGGTTATTCAGTCAATCATGTAGCACCCGAGATAGAGTATCAGCTATGACCTTGTCTCTATCTTGTCGATGATACGGGGAATGGGATACCAGTCGATCTTTGTCAAATTACTTAATTTCCCAAGGTCTCTATAAAACTGCAGTGTGTGGTCGGCTTTTGGTACCATCACACAGGGTGTAGACCATTTGCTATCACATTTTTCTCCTATGTCATCTTCTAACATATACTTCACCTCTGCTCTAATATGTTCAAGTCTGATGGGGTTAACTCTATATGGATGCTGTTTAATTGGCCTGGCACCCTCAGTTAATACTACATCGTGTTCTATTAGATGTGTCCTCCTGGGAACATCTGTAAACAGTGACTTATATTCATGTACCAGCTCAATAATCTTCTCCTTATCTTCTAGCGGAAGATGTTCTAGCCTTGTATCTAAACTCTTAAGGGCATCTGTATTATTAAGTTTACTTTCTGCAAACTTATATTCTATCCTAGATAAATCCGTCGGGACTCTAGCTAATGAAATCATGGGGACCTCCCGTGGTTTACTCTTTTCCCTGGAAACATAGGGCTTAAGTAAATTAATATGGCATACCCTCTGCTTTTGTCTCCGGTCAGGAGTCTTTATCAAATAATTGACCTCGCCAAGCTTTGACTCTATCTCATAGGGTCCACTAAACTTTGCACTTAAAGGCTGATTTTGCAAAGGTAGAAATACAAGAACTTTGTCACCTGGTGCAAAAGTTCTAGCTGTAGCTTTACGGTCATAGTTCTGTCTCATACGCTCCTGCATCTGTGGAAAATGAATCTTCCCATGGTTAAAAGCATTATAAAGCCTATTTTTAAATTTATCTACATATGACAAAAGTCCAATCGGTTCACTGTCCGTTAGCCAAGTTTCATGTAGAAGTTTCAACGGACCTCTGACTGAGTGTCCATACACAAGTTCGAATGGGCTAAACCCCAGGGATTCCTGAGTGGCCTCCCTTGCAGCGAACAGTACATAAGGCACACCCTTATCCCAGTCTTTCTCGTTTTCATAACAGTACTTTTTAAGCATCGATTTTAATGTCTGATGAAACCTTTCCAGAGCTCCCTGGCTCTCAGGATGATAGGCACTTGATAGCCTATGGCTTATCCCTAATTGTTCCATGACTTGTTTGAAAATGTTCGAAGTAAAGTTAGTCCCCTGGTCGGACTGTACTGTCTTCGGTAGGCCATAACGTGTGAAGAAATTTGTCAGGGCGTCTACCACCTTCACTGTTGTTATGTTCCGCAACGGAATGGCTTCCGGGAAGCGAGTGGATGAACACATGACTGTGAGCAGGTATTGAAAACCGGCTTTTGTTTTCGGCAACGGGCCCACGCAATCAATGAGTATATGACTGAATGGTTCGTCGAACGCTGGTATCGGCTGGAGTGGAGCGACAGGAATTCGTTGGTTAGGACGTCCTACCATTTGGCATACGTGGCAAGTCTTGCAGTATTGTTCGACATCTCTTCTCAGTCCTGGCCAGTAGAAGTAAGGGAGGATACGGTGGTGCGTTTTTCGGACTCCCATGTGACCAGCGAAAGGAAGGTCATGCGCCATACGCAGTATATCTTGACGATAGCACTTAGGTATTACAATCTGGTGAATACTGTCCCACTCGTTTGTACCTGAGTTGAGCGGTTTCGACTTTCTCATCAACACTTCATCTTTCATGTAGAAACATTCCGCCATTGCATCTGCAGTCTTTTCATCAACAGCTTACATTCTGAGTTGCATTATTACTTCGTCATTCAATTGTTCTTTCACCAATTTCTGCTTTGGTGACAAAATGTTATCGTTCTCGGTTGCATCACCAGTTGTTAGTTCAGCAAAGAACGTAGCACTTAAATCGATGTCAGGTGTTTCTGCTATCACTGTTTCATTCGCATGTGTGTCTTCAGAACAGACAAACACATCTTTCGTTGCACTACACGGCGTAGCAGGAGTCTTTACCGACTTCTTTTCCTGCATTGCTCTTGTCAGTGCACATGTTGGGCGTTCATTGGCAGGACGTAGGTTTTTGTCCTCCGCCATCTTTGTCTCCAACACTTTAACCATGGGCTCGACAGTGACTCTGCCGCCCATAATGTCATTTCCTAATATCATGGAAACGCCTTTGACGGGTAGTGCGCGCCACACTCCCACTACGATGTTACCTGTAAAAATATCCGACTCGAGTTTTATTCTGTGCAGTGGAGCTTCCACAGCCTCCATACTAGCCCCTCTCAGCACAACAGACTCACCGGTACTGGTCGCATCTGTTAACGGCACACTGCCCTCCAGGATCACGCTGACAGCAGAACCCGTGTCACGTAATATCTGTATTTTCTTCTTGCTGAGTACATCGACTTCTGTCGACACTGTCCCCTCGTAGACAAAGGGTCGAAAATCGGATAGGTCGTCCTCTTCCGGGACTTCAGGAACCATCTGTTCCTCACGGCCTTCTGAAAGCATAATAGATTGAGTACAGCTATTCTCTTTTACCTTAGATAGACTGTTCTCAAAAACCATCGACTCCACAACTATGGGCGATGCCGGCCGCATTTCTTTTGAGTTTCTTGACCCTGTGTTGCACACTTCTTCTGTCTGCTTGCTATCTTTCTGCACTCTGGCACAGTGTAGAATAGCACCTTGCTTCTTGGTAAGGATCCAACAATCTTTCTTCATGTGGCCCTCTTTCTTGCAATTGAAACATACCACCTTTGCTTTATTTACATCTGTCTGCTTCCTGAAATGAACTAAGTTACTATTATTATTTACACCACTGTTCTTATTATTGTTTTCACTTGTCTCTTTTGGTTTACTAGCCTCCTTGGGCTCTGGTTTGTGCACTTTGGGTTTGTCAGCATAATATGGCTTTATGCTGGCGTGAATTATGGCATAGTTATCTGCCAATCTAGCAGCTTCATGCACATCTTCAACCCCTCGGTCTGAGATGTGGGTTTTAATATCCACTCGAATACAATCATTGAATTCCTCAAACAATATTAGGTTCTTGAGTTTATCAAACTCACTTACATTCTGTGACCTTAGCCACTGTTCTAACATTTTCTCCTTTTGTCTCAAAAAGTCTACATGAGTTTGATCATATGCCTTCTTTCTGTCTCTAAATAGCTTTCTATATTTTTCTGGTGTCAGGGAATAACTTTTTAGCACCCTATCTTTGATTACTTCATAGTCATTTATTTCCTCGGGTGTTAAACTCAACACTACGTCCAATGCTTTTCCTTTGTTGAGAGTTGACCGTAACAATAAAGCCATCTTATCATCAGGGAACTGATAATCTACAGCTATCCTCTCAAAAAGCAAAAAGAAATCTTGAACATCTTCTTCTCTGAATATAGGCAAGTGTTGCTTCATTGCGCTAATATCCATACCATTGCTGTCCCTACGATGTAAGTTCATGCGTGCCATCTCTATCCTTTCTCTGCTTTCAATCCTAATTCTTTCATTTTCCCTTTCAATTTCAATCCTAATTCTTTCATTTTCCCTTTCAATTTCCATTCTCTTCATAGCTAATTGGAATTTTAGGTTTTCACTCAACCCTTCATCTTCATCATTGTTTGATGATCTAGATGACATATTTCTTACCTCGACTCCGTGGGCAATTACCTCGCCACCACTGGGAGCTACATAACCTTCATTGATATCGTTCTGTCCCACTTCAACTACACTACCAGTGTTCATGGCATTCTGCCCGTTCAAACATGTCATAATTTCTTTGGTCAAACGATTACGATTAGGTCTTGCCTGTCCTGCCTCAATCCCAAAGGACTCAGCTAATTCTTTTAGTTCAGCAAATGACATGGCATTAAGTTCCTCACTTGATATATTCGAAGCCATAGTATAGCGTTCGAGATATTTGTTATAGTAGAGTAGTATATCTTGTATAATAAAATATAAAGTTCCAACTTACGATTTGTCCAGAAATTTGCACAATATAATATTAAACACTTCGTGGAATCTTCACACTTCCCAAGGAATAAAAACGCAAACCAGTTCTCTCCTCTTTTTAAAAAGAATAGTTTCACAGTCCTAGAAAACGAAACACAAATATGCCGCTCTCAGTACTACTAATGTCACAAAATTTTTATAGGTCAGGAAAAATATAACTCAAATTTTCCAGACGAGATCAACAAATTTTTTCCAATCCTAGATCAAGAAAAGTAGAACTCAAATCTACCGAACGAGACCACCAAATCTTGTCAATCCTAGGTCAGGAAAAGTAGAACTCTAATATCCCGGACGAGCCCCCAAATTTTGTTACTTCCACAATCCCCTTGTGGCCAGAGCTGTGTATATCTTGCTGATAATACTCGTTAGTCCTAGGGGAGACTTTAATTATTAGTATTTATGTTTCAGTATTACACGAACTCTTCTTATAGTCCTGGGCACAAATTCAGTATTTGTATTCCAACATTTCCTTTCTTGTATATTATGGTAGTAGATAAATCTTATAGTAATGTATTCAACACAATAGGATAGTAATTTGACAAGGAAGCTTCAGTGTAACTGTTGTTGATAGTTTATTTCAGGTGGTATGTTCAATATATACAATATATCTATTATGTACAGTTAGAATAAAATAGTGCAAACACAAACGTTCTCAAAGGAACATATTTTGAAACTCTCTGTCTTTCAGACAAAACAAATCATTAAATACTATCCGAGTGGTGCAAGGGATAGACCCATTACCAGTAGGGGTGAAAATCATGGTATCATTACAAAACTCATAACAAAAACGATAGGAACTTCCCCTATTAAATAATGAGTCGTTCCCAGACTCTGAGAATTTGAGATCAACACAGAATCCCAACATTACCTAGAACCTTTCGTTTTCCTACTAAATGTCCTAATATTGTGTGTAGTAAGAAAAGAGAGAGAGAGGATAATAAACATTGCGTGTTCCAATTCTTGGAAAAACAATATACATGACAGTATGATATCACTTATATTTATTTAATCTATCAAAATAAAAATTAAATATAAACTTAGTTTACAAAGAAAGAGAGTATAATAAAAACTGTGTTTTTATGAGTTAGTTAATTTTTTTTTGAAAGTGGGCCTATATTATTGTTAATTTAATATTATTAATAACAAGTCAAGTCAACACAACTGTTCGCTACATTTTAATGACCAGAGGGTTTACATAAAAAATTCGTATGCATATGCCAGGGTGTGACAGGTCACTTCATCCCCAGACAATTAATCGTGGTCACTTAATCCCTGTCACTTAATCCTCGAGTCACTTAATCCCCAGACACTTAATCCTCAGACACTTAATCCTTTCTAAAGCAATATGTGGCTAACAATTTTAGCAGTTGTATTATGGTAGACTTAAGGGCCTCCTCCTGTGACGATCTATTATACTAATTAACAGAACATTAATTAGTCTGTGATATTCTAATTGATAATTTCTACGTTTCAAGATAAAAGAAAATAAAACGGTCAAGGGGATAAAGTTTCGTCGTCGATTATCCCAGTATTGCCCCTGGCTTGATTACTCGACAATGTTTATTTAACTTGGCCACCGGTGGCTTGATTGCTCGACATGCCCTATTTTATTTAACATACATAATACAGCTTAAATCTTAATAAGACTTAAAACACAACACATCATTTAAAAAAAGCTCGAGCCTATATGAAACTTTATTAATACAGCGGCCATATTTAATTGTACACCATTACTCAAAGTAAACACAAATCACGTGCTTTTTGTCACGGGATTGCAAACGCCCTATAATAATTTAAAAATAGGGATATGAGGAGTTTTACTATCATCATTCATGGATTACTTGCCCTTAAAGGAAGTACGTCATTCCCCAAAGGGAAATGCGTCATAGAGAATTGTGGTGTTGACAAAGAAAATAAAAAAGTATAACTTGACAGAGATTTTTAGAATCAAGACATTCACAGCTCCATAAAAATACTTTGATCTATTTGCCCTAACTAAACCGCATGCCATTTATTGCCACTTGTAAGAAAAGAGAATGTCTGTAAGCGACACAGGGATAAAAGCAGAAGAAGAGCAGAAGTTGATAGAATCAGATGCAGTTGATGCGACCGATGAGACTCAACTAAAGTATACACAAACTCAAACAGGTTGGACTTTTTATTTTTATAATGCTATCTAAGGCTTGTAGGGTGAGCGGATAAAAGCGAGAATTTAGCTTAAGCTTTTTTTCCGGTGCGAGATCTTTTCTTTTATTAATCCTTTCTAAAAATATGCATTTAAAAAATGATTATAGTGACAATCTGGGTACTTAGATAAATCAACTTCCGCTTAAGGTTTTAAGAATTTTCTGCAAAATGTTAGCCAAGAAAAGTGTTTAGTATTCGTCTGTGAGATATTGAACAGTACCAAATCAGTTGTTGTTTTCTTTTTCACAACCTGGATACGCTTTGTATTTATCTATTAAAAAAAATAGATGAATTCACGAATATGCAACATTTTTTAAATTATTGTTGACTTTTTGTTTTTGTTAAGATATTTAATTTTTTTTTTTTTTAAAGTAGAAATACGAAGTTTCATAACAATCCTCTAAAGCAAGGTTGTTGTTTTTTGTTGAGAAATAGTGGAGAATACGGGCCCCACGAGATATTTGAGAGTGTCATATATCAAATTAAAGAACTACTTGCCCTGATTACAAAACCGTTGGTTTTATTTAACGATCTTAGTTCTGTAATTAGTTTTATTTAATATTGAAATGTTGGTAATTTTGTGTGTTTTGTGAAATTTTGTGTTGTAAATAAAATTTGGTTACGTCCCTTTGTGTTTTTCACAATATCCCATGATGATATGCTGTGCACACGGTCCTAAAAAGGCGAATCTCCATTTTGCGACCAAAATAATTTTTACTCTTTTTTTAAAAAAAATTCTTTGTTTGGCTACTCCTTAGGTTTAGTAGTTTCAGTAGGAATTAGTAAGGTTAGGGGTCAGGATTAGGGGTTAGTAGGGTTAAGGATTAGGTGTCAGTAGGGGTTATGATTAGGGGTCAGTAGGGGTTAAAATTAGGGGTTAGTAGGGTTTAGGATTAGTGGTCAATAGGGGTTAGGATTAGGGGTTAGTAAGGTTTAGGATTAGGGGTCAGTAGGGTTAGGATTAGGGGTCAGTAGGGGTTAGGGTTAGTTTCGAGGTTTAGGGATGGATTAGTATTATTATTATTTTTGAAAAAAATATTATTTTATCCTTGTTTTGCCAACGTGCCATATCGCACGTCACATTGCAAATGCGTTATTGTAGGAGTTAATACATCATGGAAAGAGACATGCATGGTGACATGTCTCTAAGGATGGAGATGATTTTTTGTTCTTTTTCATATTAAAAAGGTAATAATGTGATCTTTAATTGTTTTCTTAATAATTTGTTTCATTTTTACATAGGTTCTAAACAAATTTTACTGAAAATTTCAAATGCCCGAGCTAATTTTGGCTTGATTAAGATTGATTTTATTGCAACGTTAGTGACGTCACATTATAAAAAAAAACAAAAAAAACGTATTAATTTTTCATAGAAAATATTCGTTTTTTTTTTCTTACAAAATTGTTTTTCCACAAAATTAAATCAGAAAAAAATCTTCAGTTGTTCATTAGAAACTAAGCAATAGCTCCAGGCAAAAATTTTCAGTAAAATTTGTTTAGAACAGTAGTTCTGGGTGGGGACCGTCATCTACTTTATTATCGAATTTTTTAGCCTAAAGCAACTTTAACTTACAGATCTAGCACAAAATATATCTTTTTTTTTTTCTTGTTATCTTTAGCGCAATATATTTTCACCGTGTTAATAAGTATAAATTATTCGAAACAATCATGTCATTTTTAAGAATTACAATTTAATCAAGCGTTAGTTAATAATAATGTTCTAAACTTTGTTTATGAAATCTATTTTTATCAACTTGCATTTTTTTAGAACTTAAAAATAAAACACCACTCGTACCTTTTTTTTTTAAAGTTGCAATTAATTTTACAAAATAATGAACTTATAAACGCACAAAACCAGCATTATCCGTGCAAATTCTAATTTAATATTCTATAGGTCTTTAGGATAAACCATGGGCGTGGTACGGCCTATTATTAAAGGATATAGGGCTCTAGTTCTTCATTGTTGGGTTAGTTCATTTCTCTGTATATTTCTTCCCTGTGCCCATGCGCGGGTATTGGGGTTCTGGAAATGACCATGTGAAAGAATAACCCCACTGCCTAGTCCCACATAATGTCGTAAAAGGCGACTAATAGTGGTATTTGAATAAGGTATAAAGCTATAACCCAAGAGTGTAGAATGTGTTACCCCCCTCCCCCCCCCCTTTTTTTTGTAGTACTGTTCGAAGAAATCCAAATTACACTAGCCTGGATAAATGTTTTTGTGCACCTTTTGCTAAGGTGGCTCTGATGTTGGAGACCGAAGAGATAAAATCGTTAAGGCGCCTGGATCCAGGATGTGGCGATTCCACAGAGCATTCCCTGAATCTAAAAAACAAAAAGGCATATTAAAATGTGTGTGTCATAACCATTTGGAGAGCTTTGTGCTTGGTGAAAAATGGACTAATAATAGGCCTAATAAAAATGGTTATTTGTATAGCGCTTCTATCGATGCTATTTTAGCACGCTCAGTGCGCTCTGGAAAATTATTACGTCCTTTAGTCCCAAAAATCTTGCAGGGCGGTAGTGATCGGTCAGTGACAGGGATATAATCTGCTTCGTGTCAGTTGGTTTTTGGTTAACAGTCCGGTGAACTAACCGCAGAACTTGCTGGCATCAGACCTGACTCAATGTAGCCCAATCCCGGAGTACCAATCGCAGGTGATGGGCGCAGAACCAATAACTTGTGCAGAACCTGCACATTTTGAAAAAAGGCCATAAAAAAAACACCAAAAAACAATGTCATGTAGAAAGACAAAAGATAAAAGATTAGAACTGTCCATTATCTCAAAAAAAATAGTGGAAATTTTAAGAGTACTAGATGTATATATATATTTGAAGTAGACATTGGTTAATTTTAGAGTCACGTGACCATATGTCTCATATTTTACTTTTGCGATCTCGCTTCAGGCAAATGTTCTGCCAAGCTTAGCGGTAAGCGTATGCGACTGCCATGCGGGCAACCTGGGTTCGATTCCCCACTGATAGCTTTCTTTTCTACATATTTTTTTATAATTTTCATAAATATCACGTTTTCAAAGATTGTAAAGAATTTTAGGACTTAAACCTTTCCTAAAAATTTCAGTACGTAAAATCTAATAACTATATTTTAGACGCAGACAGAAGACTGGCGTTTGATTCTCATCTACAGGGACAGTATTTACGTTTTTGTTAAATAAAAAGACATTTTATTTTAACCAGATTACAATATTTTTTTTTGAAATTCTTTTCTAAATGTTTTCAGTAAATAAATAGGAGCGTAGTGTCTAGAGCGTTAAGTCTAGAGCGTGGTGTCTAGAGCGTGGTGTCTAGAGCGTGGTGTCTAGAGCGTGATGTCTAGAGCACTGAGTCTAGAGAGTGGTGTCTAGAGCGTGATGTATAGAGCACTGAGTCTAGAGAGTGGTGTCTAGAGCGTGGTGTCTAGAGCGTGATGTATAGCGCACTGAGTCTAGAGCGTGGTGTCTAGAGCGTGATGTATAGAGCACTGAGTCTAGAGAGTGGTGTCTAGAGCGTGGTGTCTAGAGCGTGGTGTCTAGAGTGTGGTGTCTAGAGCGTGGTGTCTAGAGTGTGATGTCTAGAGCGTGATGTCTAGAGGGGTAAGTCTAGAGCATGGTCTAAAGCATGGTGTCTAGAGAGTGGTGTCTAGAGCGTGCAGTCTAAAGCGTGATGTCTAGAGCGTGATGTCTAGAGCGTGATGTCTAGAGCATAGTTGTCTAGAGCACTGTGTCTAGAGAGTAGTGTCAAGAGAGTGGTGTCTAGAGCGTGGTGTCTAGAGCGTGGTGTCTAGAGCACTGTGTCTAGAGCGTGGTGTCTAGAGCGTGGTGTCTAGATTGTGGTGTCTAGAGCACTGTGTTCAGAGCGTGGTGTCTACAGCGTGGTGTCTACAGCGTGGAGTCTAGAGCGTGGTGTCTAGAGGGTTAAGTCTAGAGCATGGTCTAAAGCATGGTGTCTAGAGCGTGGTGTCTAGAGAACTGTGTCTTTAGCATGGTGTCTAGAGCATGGTGTAAAGAGAGTGGTGTCTAGGGCGTGGTGTCTAGAGCGTGGTGTCTAGATCGTGTTGTCTAGAGCGTTGTGTCTAGAGAGTTGTGTCAAGGGCGTGGTGTCTAGAGCGTGGTGTCTAGATCGTGGTGTCTAGAGCGTGGTGTCTAGAGCGTGGTATCTAGAGCACTGTTTCCAGAGCATGGTGTCTACAGCGTGGAGTCTAGGGCGTGGTGTCTACAGCGTGGTGTCTACAGCGTGATGTCTACAGCGTGGTGTCTAGAGCGTGATGTCTAGAGCATGGTGTCTAGATCATGGTGTCAAGAGAACTGTGTCTAGTGCACTGTGTCCAGAGCATGGTGTCTAGAGAGTTGTGTCAAGGGCGTGGTGTCTAGAGCGTGGTGTCTAGAGTGTGGTGTCTAGAGCGTGGTGTCTAGAGCACTGTGTTCAGAGCGTGGTGTCTACAGCGTGGAGTCTAGAGGGTTAAGTCTAGAGCATGGTCTAAAGCATGGTGTCTAGAGCGTAGTGTCTAGAGTGTGATGTCTAGAGAGTGATGTCTAGACCATGGTGTCTAGAGCACTGTGTCTAGAGATTGGTGTCTAGAGCACTGTGTCTAGAGCGTGGTGTCTAGAGCACTGTGTCTAGAGCGTGGTGTCTAGAGCGTGGTGTCTAGAGCTTTGTTTCTAGAACACTGTGACTAGACCGTGGTGTCTAGATTGTGGTGTCTAGAGCACTGTGTTCAGAGCGTGGTGTCTACAGCGTGGTGTCTACAGCGTGGTGTCTACAGCGTGGTGCCTACAGCGTGGTGTCTGGAGCGTGATGTCTTTAGCATGGTGTCTAGAGCATGGTGTCTAGAGCGTTGTGTCTAAAGCATTGTGTCCAGAGCATGGTGTCTAGAGCGTGGTGTCTAGATCGTGGTGTCTAGAGCGTGGTGTCTAGAGCGTGGTATCTAGAGCACTGTTTCCAGAGCATGGTGTCTAGAGAGTGGTGTCTAGAGCGTGGTGTCTAGAGCGTGGTATCTAGAGCACTGTTTCCAAAGCATGGTGTCTACAGCGTGTAGTCTAGGGCGTGGTGTCTGGAGCGTGATGTCTTTAGCATGGTGTCTAGAGCATTCTGTCTAGAGCGTTGTGTCTAGAGCATTGTGTCCAGAGCATGGTGTCTAGAGAGTGGTGTCTAGATCGTGGTGTCTAGAGCGTGGTGTCTAGAGCGTGGTGTCTGGAGCGTGATGTCTTTAGCATGGTGTCTAGAGCATGGTGTCTAGAGCGTTGTGTCTAGAGCATTGTGTCCAGAGCATTGTGTCTAGAGTTTGGTGTCTACAGCGTGGTGTCTACAGCGTGGAGTCTAGGGCGTGGTGTCTAGAGCACTGTGTCTAGTGCACTGTGTCTAGAGCGTGGTGTCTAGAGCACTATGTCTAGAGCGTGGTGTCTAGAGCGTGGTGTCTAGAGCGTGGTGTCTAGATTGTAGTGTCTAGAGCACTATGTCTAGAGCGTGGTGTCTAGAGCGTGGTGTCTAGAGCGTGGAGTCTAGAGCACTGTGCTTTTAGCATGGTGTTTAGAACATGGTGTCAAGAGAACTGTGTCTAGTGCGCTGTGTCAAGAGCATGGTGTCTAGAGCATGGTGTCTAGAGCGTTGTGTCTAGAGCGTGGTGTCTAGAGAGTGGTGTCTCGAGCGTGGTGTCTAGAGCGTGGTGTCTAGAGCGTTATGTCCAGAGCGTGGTGTCTAGAGAGTGGTGTCTCGAGCGTGGTGTCTAGAGCGTGGTGTCTAGAGCACTGTGTCTAGAGCGTGGTGTCTAGAGCACTGTGTCTAGTGCACTGTGTCTAGAGCATAGTGTCTAGAGCGTGGTGTCTAAAGCGTGGTGTCTTGAGCACTGTGTCTAGTGCACTGTGTCCAGAGCATGTTGTCTAGAGCGTGGTGTCTAGAGCACTGTATGTAATGCACTGTGTCTAGAGCATGGTGTCTAGAGCGTGGTGTCTAGAGCACTGTATTTAATGCACTGTGTCTAGAGCATGGTGTCTAGAGCACTATGTCTAGAGCACTGAGTCTAGAGCGTTGTGTCTAGAGCGTTATGTCCAGAACATGGTGTCTAGAGCGTGGTGTCTAGAGTGCAGTGTTTAAAGCGTGGTGTCCAGAGCCGGGTGTGAAGAGCAGCCCTGCTCTCCCACCATCACACCCTAAATGTTAACTGCATAGATAAACGGAACTTTTTTTTTTTAGATGATGCGACATTTAAAATAATATTTAATATTATTCTTACAACTTTGAATTGAGAGATACTTTCATTAAATGCTTGAAGCTTTTAATAAAACACATCTATTTCAATTTCAAAATTATTATTAAAAAAACGGGCCTTTGCTAGTGCAAACTGGTTATTCCAAACAATTATATACTGACATGTATATGCATGTTCGTGAGAACATTAAAAAGCAATGTTTTTACTTTGAATTTCAGATCCCCTAAAGATGACGAACAACTATTCGCAGACGTCAAACGATGAACAGAATACTTCTAAAGTGGGTGAAATTTTCAACTACTACGTTGCACGCTTTTCAATGCACGGATTGCGTCTTTTAGTGAACTCAGAAAATCGCAAAGTGAAAGTCATTTGGACAATAATTTTACTGCTTGCAACTGCTCAGATGGCCACTCATTTATTTAGGTAGATGACTTATCTAATAATATTAAACGAGAAAAAATTGGGGGTATATTTGTTTGTGGGTTTGTGGGTTTGTTTGTTTGTTTGTTTGTGTGTTTGTGTCAGCGTTCTCGAAAACAAGCCCTACGATTTTCGCGAAAACTGTCCTATTGATGTATTCTGGTGAGAAAATGCGTTTTAGATCAATCTCATTTCATTTGAACCACTGCTTGACCCTCAATTTTCGGAAAAACCACCGACCATTTCTAAAAATAGATTTTAAATTGGGCTAAAAGAAAGAAAAAAGCATGTCATTGGATTCCCCATATAGCGCGATCGCGTTCAATACAACTCTTATGACGTCATAGCCAAGACGACTTTTATTTACTATCCGCGTTTCGGTAATTCCCGTTTTAAAGCATTTAAATCGTTACCATTTTCGCCGCGCAATGAAATAAAATCAGCATGACATTGTATCATCAATAAAAAAAAAAGTTAAGTTATGTTTTAACTTTGTATTTTGCACTCCAATTAGTTTTTAATATGCTTTTTTTAAACTAAAAGTGAGCTTTCGTAAACATCTTTTAACTACCTACATGCTCTATACACCACGTGTTTACGATTTGTGGCGATGCATTCTTCTACACATATAGGCCTATTATTATTTGTATTCACGGATACACTAGATAGTTTATGTTTCTGAGATAAGTAAGATTTAAAGCTATTATCAATATCTTTTTTTCTATCCTTTAAATGTGTAGTTAATTTATGTTTAAAACTAATTTATTTTTGCACTGGTTGATTGTAGTGTAAATAAACAGATTAAAAAAATGCCAGACTAGACTCGGACCACGGATGAGCCTAGGACGCAATAATCTTCTTTATAGATGGAGCGTCTATAATGTATAAGATAAGATAAGATGGGGTAAGATTAGTTTGATAGTTTATATTATGATTGAAAGAGTCCAAATTGATTTAGGGCCTAACCCTTAGCCTACCGATACATCAAACAATTAGGGTACTATTAAAGTTGTGGAATACATTAAAACTTATATCGTTAATTGCATAGTTATGATGGTAAGTAATTTATACAGTCTTTAAAGTTATAACATTTGCAAAATGCTTGGCAGACGAAAAAAGAATAATTATATTATAAACTTGAAAAAGAGAAAGGCATGGGCACAAGCTAGCGCCCCAGGGCAAAAGTTTCAGCGACGCACACTTGCATACTGTAACTGCTTCATTTAATACTATATTTAGGTAATATCTTTTTTCAGCTAATAACAGCTTATCAATGGGCAATAATTAAATTATATCATTAAGTAATTGTTTTTTTGAAAGCCCTTAAAGCAGATTACAATAGATATTGCAATGAAAAAGAAAAGAGATGACTACAAAATACATTTGTAGGCCCATACCTGATTAAATATACTCCTTGTAAATAGTAGCCTAAATTATATGCATGTATCTTATTGTTTACAATTTCTCTATTGTTTTAAAGATCTTTGATGTTAAATATATGTATCAAATATTCTAACAATATTATTAATTTCACCCTATAAAGACCGATCTCAGATCGGTCATCCCGATATTCCATATAATAAAAGCCCTAAGAAATATGTCTGTCAGTGTATGTATGTCTGTCAGTGTATGTATTTATGAATCTGTGTATCGGAACGTTTCGCGACCTGGCTTGGATATTCCAGACAGTTGACGTAATATTAAAAACTATAATAAGAGAACCATTTGCGCTTTTTTAGAGCTCAAGAGTCGTGTTTTCGGTGAGCATCAAATAACGCGTACTCCAAAAGACTTTGGCTGTATACAACTTTCAATTTAAATGTTAATTATAGTTTTAATCTTATAATATATTACATATTCTTATAATATATTACATTATTATTCTCCATTTTCTCAATGAGAAGTAAGCTAATGAAACGAAGAAATTGAAAAATTAAAACATTTACTTTTACTAATACATTATTTAATAGTTTTAATGTACATCTATTCGTCGGCATTTTACGTCTGTAATATTCCTTTAAATTCTCCGACTATAACAGACAACTGGGATAAGTTTAATTTATAGCTTTCCATTTATAAAATCATAGCAAATTACTAAACCCTAGGTATATAATTCCGTTTGTGATCGTAAATATCAAACAAGCTGTCCATCTTATTTTAGTCTTTGGAAATATCTAAGCAATATTAATATGCCCCTGGGGCCTACATGTGTTTGTCTACACAGTTTTGAATAAGGCCCCTACATTTTTATTATTTCCGCTTATTTTTTTACACATTGTCATTAGGTTTTAAGACTATGTAAATCCTGCTTTGAAAAATGTATAGCAGATGACGTTTAATCTTAGCACTTTAAATAGGTCTCTACCTAAATAAATCCTTTTCCTTTCTGTCTGTCTGCCTCAATTACACACACACATACCTCTTTTATTCTTATTTATTCTTATTTATATCAATTTAGCTAATATAAAAGTAAACCTAAAATGTTAATATATTATTTTGGTCCTTAGATAGTCAATTTATAATTTTTCCTGTCACCAAATCGTTTCTCCGTAAACTTTGACCATTCTTTGAAATTTTTGCTCAGAAATTAAAACCTTCAAACATTAAGGTTTGCCAATTTTGTAGGCTTTTAACGTACAAAGAGAAATATAAATTCTTTTCAACTGTCTTTTGAATTATCAAATTATTATCCTTATCCCCACTTTCCCAACATGGAACAAAAATTAATTTAAAAAAACAAAGCGGGTTTATGCGATGAATAGTACATATATTTAAAGCATTTATGAAGGAAACACAACAGTTTAGGAACAAATTGATATGAAAATGAATATTGCTGTTCGTTGACAAATTTTAGCGTTTATAATTGTCTTCCAACCCCCGCCCCCCCCCCCCCCCCCCCCAGCAACAACACACCAATTTCCTTATGGTTATAATGTGTAGCCTCACACGAGTAGTGGTAAAATATCCACATTAGACCAAATTTGATCCCTAGGGACCATGAAGCAGTATTCACAAGTTTCTGTGGCCACGGCATACGAGGAGGTTGTATGACTAGCACAACGCCCACAATACCCTGGCCCCTTTATTTTTCTCTAACACAAGGCAGGTACCCATCAGAGCTGGGTAGGCTCAGAGACACTTTTTAGAGCCAGGAACAAACCCTAGACCTTATCAGGTACATCAGGCGAATGCTCAAGCTCACAATCAATTGTCAAACTCACAAACAGTTACAGTTGTGATAAATGTCTGGTTTAAAACTAATTAATTGTGATAAATATGATAACAATTATTTTTTAAAATATCCCTCGGACCAAATTGATACATAGGGCCTGTGAAGCAGCGTTGACTAGTTTCTGTAGCCATGGTATACTAGGTGATTGCGTGGCCAGCACTATGCACAGCCGCCTTTAACTTACCCCAACTAAGGTCAGGTACCCATCAGAGCTGGGTAGACTCAGGAACACCCTCCTGACCTGGAAAAAATCCTAGCCTGCACCAGGATTCGAACCCAGGACCTTAGTTACGCCAACCGAACGCGCTGCCGCACGACCACCGAGAAAATTATTAGAGACAGCAATAATATTAATGTAATCATTATGCTTTTGAGACATCTAAATCCATAGATTGTCTTTGCAATGGCTGTTGATTCAACGCAAAGGAAATACATCGCATTTTGAACACTTCAGAAATCTTCTCAGAATGCAAAAGCCATTAAATCCAAATTTACCAACTTGGTTCCTCAACAGTACCTTATTATCTATGACGTCAATAATTGCCAAAAATTCTGGCCTTTGTGGTAGCTATTAACAAATTTTAAAATGGTCAACTTTTATAGCTTTTTAAGGTCACAAAATCATGTAGAAAATAAACACTTAACAGACAACAAACCCTGTTCATGGTAAAGAAGAAATTACACTTAATATGGCTTTTAATGAAAAGTTTCATCTGAATTTATTACACTGAAAAAAAAAGACAGTTAAAGCAAAGTATGTTTATGTTTTATTTATCTCAGTAATTGTATAACAATTTTATCACCAATTAAAATCGTCATTTCTTAAAGGTTATGGTTAAAACCATGACTTAGGGCTACTTTACTTCCAGCTGCTGTTTCACGACTTTTGAAAAAGCATACCAACTATAAAACAACAACAACAACATAAAACTAAATTCTTTACCCCCGGTGGTTTTCCCATGGGCTATTTCTAGTTAACAATAATAATTGCCGCAATATATTGTCTACATCACCAATATCTAGAATTTAATTAACTGATTCATTTTCTTTTCCATCTGGGAATTCTATTCTAAAGGATTGAGCATTTTCTGATATAAATGCTAAATAGGAATGTACTTTTTGTATTCTTCCAATAGAAATTGTAGATGATTGTATCATCGAACATCTGTGACTTGAAATTAATAAAGTATTTTAATAAAGATGGTTTCTTTTTAAACTAGTTCTATTAACCTTTTCAATCCATCAGATGCAAACTGTGCTCGTAAGGGATGCAGCGGAAGTCACAATATATGTAGCCGTCATTTGCTTCCTTAATTCGTTATGTAAAGTCAAATGCCAAAGCTGTAGCCTTCATTCGTTATGTAAAGTTGAATGCAACAACTGTAGCCTGGCCACAGCTGTAGCCTTTATTCGTTAAAAGTAAAGTCTATTGCCACAGCTGTAGTCTTCATTCGTTAAGTAAAGTCTAATGCCACAGCTGTAGCCTTCATTCGTCATGTTAAGTCGAATGCCGCAACTGTAGCCTTCATTCGTTATGTAAAATCGAATGCCACAACTGTAGCCTTCATTTGTTATGTAAAATCGAATGCCACATCTGTAGCCTACATTCAATATGTAGAGTCAAATGCCACAACTGTAACCTTCTTTCGTTATGTAAAGTTGTATGTCAATACTGTATCCTGGCAACAGCTGTAGTCTTTATTCGTTCTCCTTGCCAACTTAACAGGTGGAGGGAGGGACGTCATTATTTATAGCCGAGTTACACAGTATTTATATAAAAAAAACAGTTTTTAAAAGAATGATCTTCTTTCTGTCAATTCTCACAAACAAATACTTTTATATTTTATTTACACAGACATCTTTCTCTGGTAATATTTGTACTATTTGTAAATATTTGACTCAGTTACAGTAGAAATAAATACATTTTGTTGTAAATACTTGACTCAGTTACAGTAGAAATAAATACATTTTGTTGTAAATATTTGACTCAGTTACAGTAGAAATATATACATTTTGTTGTAAATATTTGACTCAGTTACAGTAGAAATAAATACATTTTGTTGTAAATATATGACTCAGTTACAGTAGAAATATATACATTTTGTTGTAAATATTTGACTCAGTTACAGTAGAAATAAATACATTTTGTTGTAAATATTTGACTCAGTTACAATAGAAATAAATACATTTTGTTGTAAATATTTGACTCAGTTACAGTAGAAATAAATACATTTTGTTGTAAATATTTGACTCAGTTACAATAAAAATATATACATTTTGTTGTAAATATTTGACTCAGTTACAGTAGAAATCAATACATTTTGTTGTAAATATTCGACTCAGTTACAGTAGAAATCAATACATTTTGTTGTAAATGGATTTTATTATACATTATTATATATCAAGGATGACACACATATTCGTGAGGCAGCCGAGCGGTGACGCGTTCGTCTGTCGTACCCACTGATCTATAAAAAGAATGGATCTGGTTTCCAATCCTGGTCAAGGCTAGGATTTTATTCCATGGTCTGATAGGTGTCTATGAAATTACCTTACTTTGATGGTACTTAACTTTATAAGGGCTAAAGTAAAGGCGGTTGGGCATTGTTCTGGTCAAAAATTCTCGTAGTATATCTGATGAACGCTTCTTCACCGGCCCTATGGATAAATTTGGTCGGACGGGATACTTAAAGATTTTGTTCAAAAGATTTTAAAACTGATTCTCTGTGCAATTTTAATGTATACAATTTATGAAATAATAATATCTATCTATCTATATATATATATATATTAGGCTTAATGAGTTGTAATAAGAACTGTTTGTTTAGACACATTATATTCTGAATGATATTTTTCGTATAATATATGTTTTTACTTAATGTAAACATCTATTTTCTTTAAACAATAAAAAACTTTTTCGCTTGTTATTGTATTTGAAATGTTATCGCTAATTGGCTAAATTTAACACTCCATAAATCATAGGTCTGCACATAAAGATTAAAAAAGCTGGGGCGGGGAGGGAGAGTACGAGAAATCAAATAGAGTGGTTCTACTCCTTAACACAGACTCTCATTCTAATTTTCCTCAGCCTGGTGGTTAAATATCTGGAATATTCCACTCGCACAGAAATCAAGTTAGGATTTAGCGGTCTACAATTTCCAGCAGTGACCGTTTGTAACGTCAATGTCATGAGGATACACAAAGTATGTCAATATCATGAAATTATCTAAAGGTTAACAACAGGTCTAATCAATATCATGAAATTATCTAAAGGTTAACAACAGGTCTAATCAATATCATGAAATTATCTAAAGGTTAACAACAGGTCTAATCATTATCATGAGATTATCTAAAGGTTAACAACAGGCCTAATCAATATCATGATATTATCTAAAGGTTAACAACAGGTCTAATCAATATCATGAAATTATCTAAAGGTTAACAACAGGTCTAATCAATATCATGAAATTATCTAAAGGTTAACAACAGGTCTAATCAATATCATGAAATTATCTAAAAGTTAACAACAGGCCTAATCAATATCATGAAATTATCTAAAGGTTAACAACAGGTCTAATCAATATCATGAAATAATCTAAAGGTTAACAACAGGTCTAATCAATATCATGAAATTATCTAAAGGTTAACAACAGGCCTAATCAATATCATAAAATTATCTAAAGGTTAACAACAGGCCTAATCAATATCATGAAATTATCTAAAGGTTAACAACAGGCCTAATCAATATCATGATATTATCTAAAGGTTAACAAAGGTCTAATCAATATCATGAAATTATCTAAAGGTTAACAACAGGCCTAATCAATATCATGAAATTATCCAGGTTATGGCAAGACTTAATCAATATTATGAAATTATCTAAAGTACGACAACCTGCTTAATCAATATCATGAAATTGTCTCAAGTATGACATATTTATAAACAAATTCATAAGTTGATATCGTTGTTGATACTGTTACAACCACTATCTTCTAGTGGTCCGAGTAGTGTATAGGATGTTCTAAATGCTCGTTTGTTCTAGGGATAAATGACGAGGGTGTAAATTGTTCAATCAAGCGAATATTTAATATATAAATAAATCCAATTCTTGAAAATATATACAATAGAATTAATATGTACAGCGACAGTAAAGTAGGGCGAACACAAGCATCATTTAACAGACTGCCTAAAACTAGTTCAGGAACTAGTTCGGAAAAACGACTCATAAGTCTAGAAGACTGACTCTTTTAGCGCGCAAATGGCCTTATATACTGTTCAAGAATAGCGGGTAAGAAATATACTCAAAATAAAATGGTTCGACAAGGTAGAAAACTCCAAGCTGTGGGAGAGGTGTGGACAAAGAACAGTAGAACAACAAATCATGGAAAGGAAGTGGAGATGGATTGGACACACCCTCAGGAAAGATAACAACAACAGAGCTAGACAGGCCTTAGAGTGGAATCCCCAGGGTAAACGGCATAGAGGAAGACCCAAGCGAACATGGAGACGAAGCATACTGGATGAAACTGAAAGAACTGGAAAGAGCTGGGAAGAATTGAAGCGACTAGCAAGAGACCGTGAAGAGTGGCATGCTTTGACAGAGGCCCTATGTTCCACAAGGAACCCAAAGGACAGATGATGATGAAGAATAGCGGGTAACAAACGTTACCAAAATGTCAGCCTATTGCGTTAATAGCAGGCAAGTAACGTGTTAATTTTAATATACGTTTAAATAAAGGGATACAAATTATCCAATATAGGTTTTCTTTTATAATAAAAAAAAATTATTTTGTACAGAAGTTTTTTTGTTCCTTTAACAAATCCATTTCCCGTTTATAGAACAGTGAGCAGACGTACCCGGGTGGATCGGGTATACTGGACACTGCTGAGGAGGTACTGGACGTTGTCGCTAATCATACTGCCTTTGAGAACAACACAGAAACAAAGGATAATGGGGTAGGGTAAGTCAATATACAAAGTGAAATGTCCATTTTCAAGGCGTATTTTTTAATACAATGCTAATGACAACAGTTTAATATCTGCTGAAAGGAATTCATGATAAGCAAACATAATCATAATGTCATTTAAAGTAGATATAACAATTATTGAAATGTAAATAAAAAATATATTTAATAAAACATTATTTCGAGTAATTACTGCATATATATATATATATATATATATATATATATATATATATATAATGTCCGTGTTTGTAGGTAAACCGATCCCCATTGGTCAATTTGAAAACACGTGAGTTTTGTGTCACTGTGTCACTGATCTACATAGGCTTAGATCTATATAGTGTCTAATAATTATTCTAATCGGACATGTGTTTTCGATAGCTAAGTGGTTAATCAGACTGCCATGCGGGCGACCCGGATTCGATTCTCCAGTTACTTTTTTTATACAATTTTTTTAAATTAATATTACTTTTAAAAACAAAAGACATTAAAAATCTACGGCAACTTAGATTTTTATTAAATAAAAATACTTGCCAATTTGTTTACCCGATGACAATATTAAAAAAAAAAATGCATCTTCAGCATGGAAGCCGTCAACTAAATTTAACATTTAAAATGCTGAACAAAATTTAGAAAATAGCTGGAAGGTTCATTACTAGTAAATATTTACAACTGGTAAGAGTAATATCAACAGTTAGGCTAAATCACTATACATAGAAACTCTAGAGTAAAAATGCACAAAGAGTAAAGAACGATAAATTATAATGAATTAAATTTTAAATAAGAAATACAACACAAAAACAATGCTCAGATGAAAATGTATGCACTTCTCTTCTTCCAAAATATATGCACTTCTCTTCTTCCAAAATATATGCACTTCTCTTCTTCCAAAATATATTGCACTTCTCTTCTTCCAAAATATATGCACTTCTCTTCTTCCAAAATATTTGCACTTCTCTTCTTCCAAAATATATGCACTTCTCTTCTTCCATATGCAAGAACAAATGCTTATAAATTATTTTTCTTCCCGAGAAAAGTTTGCTTGAACAGTCCTTGAAAAAAGTAAACAATATATCTAATCAAAATGGAAGACTAGGCACAAACCACGGACGTCATAATCTTCGGTATAGAAGAAGCGTCTGTAACATATAATATAAAAAGTAAATGTGGCTCAATATAAGAATGCGGAACTAGTAAGGCGTAAACTTAATTATCTAAATGCAAATAAATCATTCACTTTATCACACAATCCATTCTGTTGACCTAGAAAAGACCATAACAATATGTCATTTTCTAGGAATGGCTATTTAAATATATTATTTATACTATAGAAATGACTATACTTAGATGTTATTTTGTTCCTAGAAATGAACGTTCAAAAATGTCATCAGCAAACTATTTTAATTTTAATGCCTTGGGAGATATTTTGCTTGAAAAGGATGATGTGGAAAAGGAATATTACGCAAAGGTTAGTTTAATAATGCATTAGTCATAATCGAACTAAATATATAACTATTGAACCTCGTTTAACTGACCCTTAGCATGATGATCCTAAACCAGGGGTGGGAAAACGGGTGTTCAGTAAACTTGGCAATGATAAATTCGGCAAGGGTATTTTCGGCGAGGTAATATTGGTAAATGATAATTTGGCAAAACTCGCAAAGCGGTAAAATTGGCAACGGTATCATTGGAAAACTTATAATATCAACTTTTATTGAAACTAGTGACAGGATTACACTCTTGTATACTAAATAAAGTTCAGGGCTTAAAAATTGGTTGTCTCCTTGGACTATTAAGTTAATATGGTTTTTCTTTAGTAAAGTATGAGAGACACTTGCAAAGAATTATTTTGTATTTACTTATGTAAAAGACTCATTTTAAATAGAAATGTTAGTGAATTTTAGGACTCAAGCCAATAGCCCGCTTTTTAAGTCTGTGGAAACTAACGTTATATTGTATGGAAATTAACTTTAAATTGTAACCGTCTCTACACGCGCTTACTCCGTTCTAACGACCAAATGAATTCCTTACGTAATAAACTCTGGCAAGTTTAGGTCATACGGGAAACAAAGCAAACGTACAATTAAATAACTTACATTAAAACCCTCCTACCCTGTACATCTAGCAAACGTACAATTAAATAACTTACATGACAACCCTCCTTCCCTGTACATATAGCAAACGTACAATTAAATAACTTACATGACCACCCTCCTACCCTGTACATATAGCAAACGTACAATTAAATAACTTAAATTACAACCCTCCTACCCTGTACATATATCAAACGTACAATTAAATAACTTACATGACCACCCTCCTACCCTGTACATCTAGCAAACGTACAATTAAATAACTTACATGACAACCTTCCTACCCTGTACATATATCAAACGTACAATTAAATAACTTACATTACAACCCTCCTACCCTGTTCATCTAGCAAACGTACATTTAAATTACTTACATTACAACCCTCCTACCATGTACATATAGCAAACGTACAATTAAATAACTTACATTACAACCCTGCTACCCTGTACATCTAGCAAACGTACAATTAAATAACTTACATTACAACCCTCCTACCCTGTACATATATCAAACGTATAATTAAATAACTTACATTACAACCCTCCTACCCTGTACATATATCAAACGTATAATTAAATAACTTACATTACAACCCTCCTACCCTGTACATATATCAAACGTATAATTAAATAACTTACATTACAACCCTCCTACCCTGTACATATATCAAACGTATAATTAAATAACTTACATTACAACCCTCCTACCATGTACATATATCAAACGTATAATTAAATAACTTACATTACAACCCTCCTACCCTGTACATATATCAAACGTATAATTAAATAACTTACATTACAACCCTCCTACCCTGTACATATATCAAACGTATAATTAAATAACTTACATTACAACCCTCCTACCCTGTACATATATCAAACGTATAATTAAATAACTTACATTACAACCCTCCTACCCTGTACATATATCAAACGTATAATTAAATAACTTACATTACAACCCTCCTACCCTGTACATCAAGCAAAAACAAATACAGTCCCCAATTCTCTCGAGAGTATTCTTGACCTTTTTGGTGAGCGGGAGGGGGGGGGGGGGTTAAAGAGCTACCATTTCCTACGCCCAGAAACTAGAAACGTGTTATAAGCGAACATTTGAAACTGTTTTATGGTGAGTAATTGCTGAAGTGATGATGTCCTTCCAGCTTCACTTGAAGAGAATAACCAAAACAAAGTGCACTAGGCCAAAGTTTGACCTGGACAAACTGCAAGACCCAGAGGTAGCAAACATATTTCAAACAACAGTGGGAGGAAAATTCGCACCACTGATCATTTCGGGAGCTGATGAGGTAGATGTCAACACATTGACTTCAGGTTTGCAATGACAGATGTTGCTACTGAACTACTTGGCAAACACCGCCCAAGGAAAAAAACCTGGATCACGCCTGAACTTTTAGATCTGTGTGATCGACGAAGAGAGATGAAAAAGAAAAAGAACAACCCTCAAGAAGCTGATGCCTACCGAGAAATCAATAGCAACATTAGAAAAGGCATGCACTCAGCAAGGCAAAACTGGATAGAGGATCAATGCCAGGAAATAGATAACAGTCTGAATAAGAACAACAGCAAGAAGGCCTACCAAACAGTTAAACAGCTGACAAGAGTTAAACAACCCAAAATTTCTGCGATCCAAAGCAAATCAGGCCTTTGTTTAATAGAAGCGCGTGACGTCCTGGAAAGATGGACAGAATACTGCTCTGACCTTTATAATCACACATCTAATGGAGACCCCTCAGTTCTAGCATGTCCACAGAATAGAGAAGGGGAAGAAATTTTCCCCATTCTTCGAGATGAAGTTGAGGCAGCAGTGAAATCACTGAAGAAAGGGAAAGCAGCAGGAGTAGACGACATACCCGCAGAACTAATTCAAGCAGGAGGAGAAGCGACGATTGATGCCCTTGCAATTATCTGCAACAAGATCTGGCAGAGTGGAGAGTGGCCTACAACATGGACCCAGTCACTAATAATCACTCTTCCCAAGAAAGGTAACCTTCAAGAGTGTCAAAACTACCGTACTATCAGTCTCATCAGCCATCCCAGCAAAGTCCTCTTGAAAATAATACTTAACAAGTTAAAACCTCAAGCCGAACAAATCATAACCGAAGAACAAGCAGGTTTCAGGGCAAGGCGAAGTACCACCGAACAAATCTTTAACCTGAGACTAATATGTGAGAAATACCTACAGCACCAACAACACCTATACCATGTGTTCGTAGACGATAAGAAAGCGTTTGACAGAGTCTGGCATGCAGCGCTGTGGGCAACCATGAGAGCATATAACATCACCCACAACATTATTGCAGTCATTAAAAGTCTTTATGACAATGCTACCAGTGCAGTTCTCCACAACGATGTCACTAACAAATGGTTCAAAACAACCATTGGCTTGCGTCAAGGGTGCCTACTCTCTCCGACACTCTTCAACATTTACCTGGAAAGGATCATGACCGATGAACTAGAAGACCATGTCGGGACAGTCAGCATCGGTGGGAGACAAGTCACCAATCTACGCTTTGCAGATGACCTAGATGGCTTAGCTGGCAGTGAAGATGAACTGAGGGAGTTAACAGCCAAACTGGAGATAACATCATTAGCCTATGGCATGGAAATAAACGCTGAAAAGACCAAAGTTATGGCAAACATGGAGTTTGAATCCGAAATACAAGTGGGCGGTTAGAAAGTCTCCTCCTTCAAATATCTGGGATCCATAATATCTGATGTAGGATCCAAGCCGGAAATTCTTGCAAGAATAGCCCAAACAACTGCTGCACTTTGCAAGCTAAAAAACATCTGGCGAAGCAAGACAATCTCACTTTACTACAAGATTCGACTGATGCGCTCCCTGGCAATGGCAGTTTTTATGTACGGCTGTGAAACATGGACACTTACTGCAGATCTCCAGAAAACAATCAGAGCCACGGAAATGAGATGCCTACGTAAAATTTTAAACATCTCCTACACAGATCGAGTTACAAATGAGGCTGTCCGTGAGCGAATCAGCTACGTCATCGGCCCTCATGAGGATCTACTCAGTGCCATTAAATCCAGAAAACTCTGATGGTATGGGCATTTGGCAAGATTCGAAGGCCTGGCGAAAACCATCCTGCAGGGCACAGTGCGAGGTGGAAGAAAGAGAGGCAGGCAGAAGAGACGATGGGATGATGACATCAAGGAGTGGACCGGCTTGTCTCTTGCAGACTCCCAGAGGGCGGCGCAGGACCGAGACAAATGGCGTAACATTATCCAACTTTCAAAAAATGGTGCCCCAACGACCCTCGCTGGGGTTATGGGATAGAAGAAGAAGAAGAAGAAGAATTGCTGAAGGGTACTTAGCTACAGGTGTATAGACGAGCAAGGCAGACTTGGACCATGGATATAAGAAACAATACAATATCTATCTAGTCTATTTGTTTCAAGTCAATGTAATAATAGGATTAGTTAGCCTACAGTCTCCAGTCTTGTATACTATATAATAATAATGATCAGAATGGCTCCTTCTGTCTCAAGAGACAATGGGTGCGCCACTCTACTGCGTCAATGGCTACTTTTGCGAAATTCTGCGGTGGCTGAACAGTCCGATTTTCGAGTGGCAGTCCCTAGAACAATCTAGGCATCTGTATTGAGTAGCAGTCTGTACATCTGGCGGTTTTATTTTTTTACTCTTCATTCTTTGCACCAGAGAATCGTTGGCTTGCTTTGTCTCGGAGGCAGATACACCAACATGAATGGCCTGTCTCCATGCTGTACGGTCCATTGCAGACTGCTCCCAGGTTTGCAGGTCGATATTTGTGGACCTGAGGTCACGTTTGAGGACGTCCCTGTAGTTTAGCATTGGTCGCCTGGCACCCTTGTGCCATTCACCAGCTCTCCATACAAAGTGTCGTTAGGGATGCGGCCGTCTCGCATCCGGCTGACATGACCCACCCAGCGCAATCTGTGTTGGGTTAGCAGGGAGTAGATGCTAAGAATATTTGCTCGGTCCAGGATCGCATGGTTGGCTATGTGGTCCTTCCAAGTGACGCCCGGTATTTGGGCGCAGACATCTCATGTGGAAAATGTTTAACTGGTGTTCCTGGCGCATGTAGGTTGACCAGCTCTCACTGCCGTAAAGTAGTGTACTGAGAATGCATGCCCTGTAGACCATCATTTTGGTATACTATATAGTTAATGACAATAAACGGGGTAGACTCATCGGGTGATCAAGTTTACAATGGGTCCATGCGTAAATTATTAACTCGTAGAAACATCCTATTTATCAATTAACACTACTATACTAATAGGCAAATCTGATATGTTCATTTAAACTAATAATATTAAATGAACTTAAGATTATTCCTTGTGACACTCCACGTTTTAAAGTTATTGGAGTTCATATAGAGCTATTATTAAATAATAATGATAACAGTTTTTTTTCCTCCGCATACCAGATAGTCTTTTCATTGGTTTAAAGCTATAAATATATTATTTATGAACTGGTAAAATTTAGCTAACATGTTTGTTTTTTATTTTTGCTTTGCACAATACTTTTTTTTAATGCAATTTCTGTATAGAGCGTTCTTAGTGGGCGTGGCTTAGGTTTTTAGTGACGTATTTGTGTAAATAAAGAAGCCACTTGAGGTACAAATGTAACGTGGTGAAAGTGAAGTACTTCTTTATCATGCAAAATTCACATCTGAATATTGGCTATCCTATTAAAAAATAAGGAGGTAAATAGTAGTACTGTAGATTAATTGATTAATGTGATTAGGCTAGGGCCGGCTAGACCTATTTACACTTTCAATTTCACTTTATAGGCCTACGCTTTTAATGTTTCGTAGGCTAGGCTACGATGTCAAGTGATATTGTTGGTGAATAGGCTATCTAGTCAAGTCACTATTAGGCTCACATCGTCTATGATCTATGTCTATGATAATAATAAAATAGCCTATTTTATTTAACATACATAATACAGCTTAAATCTTAATAAGACTTAAAACACAACACATCATTTAAAAAAAGCTCGAGCCTATATGAAACTTTATTAATACAGCGGCCATATTTACTTGTACACCATTACTCAAAGTAAACACAAATCACGTGCTTTTTGTCACGGGATTGCAAACGCCCTATTAGATGTAGTTAAAATAATTTTTCTTATAGGGTGTTTGCAATCACGTGACAAAAGCACGTGATGTTTGTTTACTTTGTTTAGTGGTGTACAAGTACAATGGCCGCTGTATTAATAAAGTTTCATATAGGCTCGAGCTTTTTTTAAATGATGTGTTGTGTTTTAAGTCTTATTAAGATTTAAGCTGTATTATGTATGTTAAATAAAATAGGCTATTTTATTATTATCATAGACATAGATCATAGACGATGTGAGCCTATTAGTGACTTAACTAGACTAGATATTCACCAACACTATCACTTGCCCTACTTAGCCATTAGCCCATTAGCTTAGCCTACGAAACATTAAAAGTGTAGGCATATAAAGTAAAATTGAAAGTGTAAATAGGTCTAGCCGGCTAGCCTAATCATATTAATCAAGTAATCTGCAGTACTTCTATTTACCTCCTTATTTTTTAGTAGGATAGCCAATATTCATATGTGAATTTGGCATGATAAGAACAACTTCACCATATGCCATATTTGTTCCTCAAATGGCTTCTATTTACAAATGACGTCACTAAAAAACTTAAAGACCAAGTGAAGAGCTTTTTTATCAAAATTGAGTTAACATTTCATTTTGATATTAAATAGTGTATTCAGCATCTGAATGTTAATAAAAATCATTTATACAAGATATCATAGATAAATTTAAAGTAATTAGTTCAATATTTGCACTAAAATGTGTGTATTTTTCGGAGATAAAATCCAAATCTCGTAGCCATTTGAGATGATTTTATTTCCGGCAACATAGGAAAGTGACGTCATAGAAAGGATTCTGACTAGAAAAAATGACTATTTTCACGTGTTTTGAATGTATTGCCACATGTTTTGAATATTTTCCCGGTTCTTATTTTTAACAAAATGGTTAAATATAGATTTGTAGCGTCGAGTTTTGTCTATTTATTTCCTTTCTCAAACGTCCCCTCCGTCTGAGGCTATTCCAAATCTCGTCCCTTTGAGAGAAACCTCTTCACTTGGTCTTTAAGCTCCACCTTTTGCAAACACTCTATTGTGTCCAAACTTTTTTTTATTTACAAAATGCATTTTGTTCTTTATTTTCATATTTTGTTATTATTCCAAGAATTCATTATTGTTTTAAAATAATTTGATTTTAGTCAATTCCAAATTTTATTAGCTGCAGTGTTATTTATATTTTATTAGAAAGTATTGTTAAGGAATCGGTGTAGAAAGTATCTTTTTTAAACCGGTCAAAACTAATCTTATGTTCATAGACGTTTTCAATGAAACGAATGTTTTCGAATCTGGATATTAGTGGTTGATAAATATAAAGTTCTCTAACACAGAAAACTAATGAGCTTGAAATGATCTGATCCTTGGACCGTTGATAATGCGGCGTCATTTAGTACATAAAAAAAGGTTTGATTACGTACCCGCCCTATCTTGCACTATTTGCCCCAACCCACTTTATACTATTTTAATCTCCTCCCTCCCCACCCCCAGACTTGTAGGCCTACTAATGACCTTTATCTTAAAATACGCTACTGAACGGGTAACATTACGTCACATTTCTAATCCATAGTTTCAATCATGCACACATACATACACAACTAGTGCCATTATTTTTGTCTTCGTTTCATGCCATTAGCTTCATTTAGTAGACTAGAGTAGAGGTCGGAAAACTTTGGATGATAGTGTGACAAATTATTATTTCTAAATCATTCAGCGCGCCAACTGCTTTAATGTCATCCTGCTCTTGTCCTGCAGAAGATATTTAAACCTACTTTTTGGCAGTCTTTCACGTGCCATTTAAAACCACTCCACTGCCAAATCTGGCACGCATTCCATAGGTTGCCGATCCCTGGACTAGAGTGTAGTCCGACCAATACGTTCATTTAAAACTGTGAATAATTTATGTTTGACAATTTTGACATTTTGATAGTTGTACCGAATTTACCGTTGCCGAATTTACCTTTGCCAAAATTACTTTAAAAATTACAAAATTACTAAACTACAGTTGCCCAATTCACGTTGCCCAATTTACAGTGATTCACTATAGGTAAAGGCATCCAGGCAAGCATGTGGTTCGTGAGACGGGATTGCTGCGTCCATTGCTTCCTCCCTACCTAAATCCGGGGCCTCTCGGGAGTGCAATGAACCTCGAACCCGCAGCGGGAGTTGTCCTCATGCGTTCGTCCGCTGGTGTAATCTGGTGATCGTCTCGGCGGTTTATAAACTTAGCCAGTTTTTGAGGGGCTTGTTGACCACCGAATTTATATATTATATATGTCTCTAAAAAATTGGACGAGTCTAAGGCTCTATAGTGCAGGGCGTAACGTTGGTGGGGGTGAACTAAGGGGTAAACATTATCTCCCCTTGCTTGAACCATTCATTCACATAAGACAATTGGAAACAACCTCATTTATTCCTCATGACTAATTTTACGAATGATGTATAGCCTATATTTCAGTCTTAAAAATAAGTCTACAATTTAAAATTACTACATGCAATATATATAATATATATATATACATGATTTGTAACGCAGTTGTTAGCGAGTTGCCCTTTCCGTGGTTTCTGGTTTGAATCCAGATTAAAACGTGATGATCTTTACTCGATTCTGTAGAGTGTACGTAGGTCTACCCAATGGGTTACCTGAAATTACAGTTTATGCGGCTGGACGTTTGCTGGCTTCGCAACAACCTAAGTATGTCGTGGCTATACAAATTAAACAAAGGAGATTTGCGAAACATATAAGCCTTTAGGCCTACTGTATAAGAAGGAATATTTAACATTGATTTAATGTGACTTTAATAATGTCATATTATTACAGATTGGACCAAGATCTTTCTAACTTTTTATCGATATTGATGCTATAAATTTGTGTTTGTTCAAAAGTTAACATAATGCTACAAAGATGAACTATTTAACCATCCACAGCATGATCCAGATACCTGGGAAGCCATAGCCAATAAGTCTGCTCTAATCAATTTCTTTGACGCGATTAAAGACATATATTCTCACTTTACTGTGTAAGTAAAGTTGGTTATATATATAGTGTGCAGTCTTAACATTGCGTGAGTAAAGTTGATTCTACTTACTGTACCTTTTAATAAATGTATGAGTAACGGTGACTATCTCCACTGTGCAGTCTTACGAATGCATGAGTAAAGTTGTATATATCTATTGCTATGAATTAGCTGAGCTCATAAACCAGACTAGAAAAGAAGACTACTGTTTAAAGTTCAAAACTTTTATCCGAGGTCTAAAACGTGTGACATCAATAAAAAGGACTATTAATAATTGTTGTCTTAAAATTGTTTTTTCTCGTAACAGAAACTAAAGTTTAATGCACAGTTGTAAACATTGTAAGTTACCGCAAACCACACAAAATGGAATATATTGTTCAAACAATTCAATGTTGAAGCTTGTTTAAAAACAACAGCGGCATAATGAATGTACGTAATTCAGTGGCGAGAATTATATAACATGACAAGAATTGGTTTTATTTATGGATTAAACATCTACTGAATGAACTATATAAACCCTCGTTACAGTTGTCAAGTGTACTTATCGTTACTTGTAACATAATATATTATATTTATAACACCAAGTCGGAATACCAACATCTACAAGTGCTGGTTTATTGAATGAAGGAACTGTTGGTTCACAAATTCTAAGTGTGCACCCAGGGCGAAAAGGGAGAGTATGTACCGATGAAGATAAAATAAAATTAAATATCACGTCTACCCTAGGACAAACGAGTGCATCATCTACAGTGTAATCTACATTGCTCTGACAACAACAAGAGAGTGGTCGTAACCAGAGTCTGTTACCCAGCCAACGAGACACAGAGACTAGAGTCGGAGATTGTATCTGTCTTATTTATACTACTATTTTAACGGACATCATTTACATCATAAACTCATATCGTAATAATAACTTTCAAGTAATTAGTTCATTATTAACACTTATATGGGTGATTATGTTTTTGTGTTTTTCACACATAGGTTGCACAGACTCACATTGTTTGCGCTCACACACATAGGTTGCGCTTACACACATGATACGCTCACTAATATAGGCTGCGCTCACATAGCCTACATAGTATGCGCTCACGCCCATAGCTTGCTACACACATAGGCGGCTTACACACATAGCTTGCTTACACACATACGTTTTCACTCACAAACACAGGTTAGGCTCATACACAGAGGTTTTTCTCACCCAGCTTGACTTAGCAAAATCTCTTAATTTTTTTTTTTTTTGAAAATTTGTTTGAAATTTTATAATTGTTTTTCTTGTAGGCCCTAGTTGTTGTTTTTGACAATATTTGTGTCTGTTAACAGACTTGAACAGAAAATATTGGGGCATCAGGCTGAACAACTTATACTATTTTGTCATTTCGCCACCAGGGACTGCTTCAGGTAAAACTTTCATTTATGTTTGGTTTATTTTAGCGAACTCATCTTCTTTTATTTTGGCACAATGTGTTATAAGTTATATATATATATATATATATATAAGTCCGGTGTAAGCCTCTAATTACTCTAATATGTAAGAGCGGGTGTTAGAATGGGAGGAATTATCTGGAATAGAGCGTGTCTTGTTGTCGAAGAGTAATGGCCGATTGCGTTCATTCGATATTTAAACTGATTGCGCCAAACACATTTATATAATGAATGTTTGGCTCGTAACTAAGATAATTTAATAAAAATGATTATTTGGATTTCACCGATGTAATATAATTTCACATATAACTTTACTAAACATTTATTACTCGATAAAATGCTAAAAAGTTAGATAATTTCTGAGTTTTATTTAAAAAAAACAACTGTTGAATCAAACTTGAGTACACCGATACACACATCAGCAATAACACATTCATTTACGTTGAGGCTTAATGTATACTTAACTGTAATCTATAACACAGTGTAGTAAATCATCGAATAAAAATCTAAGTTCAAGAACTTACCAATGATGGTATAAAAAAATACGAGGGTAATGGCGATGGGTAGGTGATGGAAAGACATACACTCTCTGATTAGATCTATTATATGTGACTAGATGTACTAGAGCGAGAAGATATTTGGCCCGGGGGGGGGTGGATCGAAACTAATCAAGTGTGCAACGTCATCCTAAAAGATGAGATCCGGTGTAGGGGTAGGGGGTGTGCCGGTCGAGTGATGTAAAAGTAACTCATGGATTAGATATATTAGTAACATACATGGACTTACAAGGCAAATGTATGAGCGAAGTATATAATTGTAATACTATAAATGTTAGTAATTATTGGCATTAATGACAACATGTCATAATAATGATATTTTCTCTCAGTTTCTTTTTTGTCAGTGAGCGCAAGTTAAGTATCAGAATTATTATGCACTTCATGTCGATCCAAATATTTTTACCAGATAATGTAGATATTGTCATGTCGGCTCTTTGTAAATATATATTTCTTTTACTTATCACAATCAGCGTATTTGTATACCTTTATGACTAATGTTCACGGTATGACAATGGACCTCATAATAAAATAATAGACTATCCGGTTCATTTTGGATTGGTATAATAGGCTAGACTGGAATATATTATCTAACTCTGTATGTATGTGTACACGAAGTGGCGGTCAATTGGGAATAGCAAGAGTGAACTAATGTATGTGTGTGTTGCTATACAAATATTACTTATTACATTAATTTTGCATGTTTCATTTGATAATATCATTTTATTTTCATATATGCTGTGACTATTTCATGATTTTTTTTTCCGTTAATTACTTTATATAAGTTCAAGGACAAATTGACTAATCTTACGCTCAACTGCCTGGCCATGCGTCATACACAAGAGATATCACCAGGGATAACATTGTGCGTGAATACCCCCACAACCACCTATTACATCCTTTGTTCTAGATCACACCAGTCGCATGTCTATAAACACGCTCGTATAAAAAGAAATATCGGGGTGACCGATCTGAGATCGGTCTGTATAGTCAGAAATGAATAATAGAAATGTCAAGCATTATCATACTTGTACTAATATTGTTAGAATATATGATGCATTTAATTTCTTTAACATCAAAGATCTTTAAAACAATAGAGAAATTGTAAAAATATAATATATATAATTTACTATTTACTGGGGTGGGGGGCATATTTAATCAGGTGAAGGCCTACAAATGTATTTTGTAGTCATGTCTTCTTTTCCATTACAATATCTTTTGCTACAATATATTTTAATCTGCTTTAAAAGCTTTCAAAAGAACAATTATTATTTAGTGATATCATTAAATGCTGGTTGATAAGCTGTTATTAATTGAACAAAAATCCATCTCCATGAGATTCCTTAGAACTAATGAAGATTGCATGTCATACTTATCAATGACTTTATAACAGTCATCAATATAGCCAGTAAATTGAACGACTACATCATATAATGTAGGTTAGTGTATCAAGGGGATTGTTAACAAATAAACATGCATTGTAATGTGAAGCTTAAACAAATTATAAAAACATTAATTATAATAAAATGTAAGTCAAATTTAAATAAAGCAGCCACGAATAAGAAGCTGCATATTTACATATCAATTGTTCAGACAGGCTTCAACAATATGGGAAATGTGAAAATAAAGTGAATAAAAATTAAACCATAGGCTATACATAATATATTGTTTGATGTACGTCAATATAAAAAAATACGTTATAATAGTAGTATGTACTCTTTAAAATAAAATTAATAATCATGATTTCATGATTGAGTGGGTGACGGCGTCATCGGAATCTAAGAAGTACATCTGTACGTATTGTGGACTTTCAAATTCACCCTTAACATTTTGTGTTGGATGTACTGCCATATTCATCTTATGGTAGACTAGTCCTGCTGCTATGAAGCTGTAGACTCTGTGACTATTGATTGTCCGATCGTCATGTACCTCTAGCGAAGTCAGTGCGAAACATGAATTTAAGTTCCCGATCCTCTTGTGGAAGAGGCAGGCCAACTCATATGGAAACACTAATGGTTCTATGTTTACTTGACCAGATAAACAGCAGTCACCATAAGAGTCGCGGTTGATTCTGTTCGACACCCGTTCTTCGGGAAAATGAAAAGCATGACAGTGAATACATGCTATGTTAAAAGGTCCGACACTTGTGTAGGTAACGTCGGAATTTGGTTGCGCAAATGTAGGTTGGCAATATATTTTGTTTCATAAATAATTGTTGCCTTACATTACGGCGACGTTGCTCTTCCAATCGTTGTTCACGTTGATCAATGGTCTCTATCGATAGTCCTTGGATGGCTTTCTGTCGCTTGAGTTGCAACCTTTCTTTTTGCTTATCTAGTGTTTATCTAGTGTTTCATTTTTTAATTGCTCTGCCTTGTGACGTCTCAGATTGTCTAATCGTCTTTTCTCTTACATCTGCAGTTTCCTTATCTAGTTATTTTGTCCTTCGCTTTTTTTTTCTTCCAATCGTCTTTCTCGTTCTTTTGCAGTTTCCTCCTCTAGTTGTTTTGTCATACACTTTCTTTGATAATCCAATCTTGTTTCTGTCTTATCTATAGCTTACTTTCTAGTTGCTGTAAACTACAAATGTGTTTATTCTTTAATTGTTGATCGCGTGTTTCTGCTATTTCTTTGTTAATAAATTCTGAAATTATTCCCATGCACCTGAGCGTAGCTTCTCTGTCTGGCTTTATAATTGTTTGTATGGAATCATAAAAAATTTATATTTGAAGACATGCAAGAAATACTTTTAAAAATAATGTCTGCTTCTGCGCTATCATCAGTCCGTGCCTTTCTCTTTTTCTAGTTTAAAATAGGATTATTCTTTTTTTGTCCGCCAGGCATTTTCATAAAGTTGTAAATGTTATAACTTTAAAGACTGTATAAAATACTTACCATCACAACTGTTAATGGTTTATTTTACTGTAATCATTAATCAACATAAAATTGTCTATCACCAGTCTCTTCGTTTCACAGTGTAAGTGTGGTAGTTACTTACTTGTAGTTCACTTTATATATATATATATATATATATATATATATATATATATATATATATATATATATATATATATATATATATTCAATAACAACGTTATTGTAGCACAAATAACTTTTAATTCACATTATCACATCCATGAATAAAGAATAAAATCATTAGTTCTAGGTTTACAGAAAACATTTCATAACGTTCAAACTTATAACACTTTAACAACTCTTAATAATTCTAAGTCCAGTTTATATTTCTTTTTTTCATCTCTCTTACTTCGACCAGAGCAAAAAGGAGACTGACTTCTACAGCTTTCTAGTCACATGCCCTCTCGAAACTTCCGCTCATGTTTCTCGTGCATTGCAAGACATCACAGAATTAAACTACGCCTTAACAATACGACAATAATTCATTCATTCAACGGCAATAATTCGTGATATACTTTTTCATTAACTGAGTTTTTCCCCTTAGACTATAACATTACTATTACAACAACTATGCAATTAACGATATATATTTTAATGTATTCCACAGCTTTAATAGTACCCTAATTTGGACCCCCCTCCCCTAGCTACGCCACTGAATATACCCCCCAATTTTTTCTCGTTTAATATTATTAGATATCTAATCTCCTTGTCGATGTACGCAAAACCCATCACCCCTCCCTCTTCCCTGGGAGACAGTCATTGTCTAAACTCACCGCCCTCGTCCACGCTAATCTCCTCCTCTCCTGTCAATCAAAGTGGAGAGTTAAATAAATGCTTTAGCCAATGGAAATTTGAGATAAAAATCAAAATTTCAGCCCCTCTTTCCCATTGTGTAAATATTAATTCTTAATTTAGAGAGTTGTTTTCGATACAGTCTAACGAACCGACGCGTCTAGCTATCTGTGCTTGTCTAGCTATCTGTGCTCGTCTAGCTATCTGTGCTCGTCTAGCTATCTGTGCTCGTCTAGCTATCTGTGCTCGTCTGGTCATCTGTGCTCGTCTGGCTATCTGTGCTCGTCTAGCTATCTGTGCTCGTCTAGCTATCTGTGCTCGTCTGGTCATCTGTGCTCGTCTGGCTATCTGTGCTCGTCTAGCTATATGTGCTCGTCTAGCTATCTGTGCTCGTCTGGTCATCTGTGCTCGTCTAGCTATCTGTGCTCGTCTGGCTATCTGTGCTCGTCTGGCTATCTGTGCTCGTCTGGTCATCTGTGCTCGTCTGGCTATCTGTGCTCGTCTGGCTATCTGTGCGCGTCTGGCTATTTGTGCTCGTCTGGCTATTTGTGCTCGTCTGGCTATCTGTGCCCGTCTGGCTATCTGTGCTCGTCTGGCTATCTGTGCTCGTCTGGTCATCTGTGCTCGTCTGGCTATCTGTGCTCGTCTGGTCATCTGTGCTCGTCTGGCTATCAGTGCTCGTCTGGCTATCTGTGCTCGTAAGCGCTTATGATATTTGCCCACGCTTAATTCTATGAATTAGAACACTCTTTTCTAGTTTATATTCGTATTATATTGTTCAATTGATTGCATTGTCTAAACACTTTATTAGCCATTAGATGCCATTGTTTGTTTGAAAAGAAAATAGAATATTACCCACCACGCTAGTAATTTATTTAATCCTGTTGTCGTTATTAGTGTCAAGCAAATATACCTGCTGCATATTACCTTCTCACAAATATATAAATGTTGTTGGACATCAATGGAATTAATTGGATAAACCACTTTAAACAAAACATTTCAACGGCTTTTATAATTATGGTGTTTGCCATTTACCAAAAAACTCTAACACGTAAACTGCAACTAATAATGTTGCATTAGTTCACGCTTGGGCTTTATTAAACACAGTTCTAAATCATCGAAAATTTATTAACAATATATATGGGCTCTGCGGCCAGGATTATTAACAATTATCATTTAAACTGTGACATACATTAATGCTCGTTACGGAAATATTATCCACTTCGTCACACTAACATAATTGTTTAGTCTTGTTTAATTAGTTGTCTTATTTTTATAGCTAACAGCATCAATGGTCTTATAATTTCATTGTAAAGTGTTGCCAATTTAACTCGTTAAATATTAATGCTTTTTTTTTTTCACAATTCCTTTAGAAATTTTAACCAGGTTACAAATGCAGACAATGGTAATTGCTACACAATAGAAGATAAAAGGTTTATTTCTAAGCACAGTGGACCTTTAGACGGTGAGCTGCTAGTCACAATATAATAATATCTAACTTTAAAAAATGGTTTTAATTTTAGCAATCTCTAACTGTGTCCTTATATTTTAGCCAAGGCAATCTTTTACATTATGACATTCCAGAATTAGTAGGCCTATGCATTTGTATTCATTATATATCTAGTTTTGCTTGCACAATCTCAATAACAGTCTTGATAATAATTTTTTTACACAATTATAACTATCTAACAATTTTAAAGTATTTCATTTCTACTTGTTGTTATTCTATAGCATGTGATTTGGTATCAAACTTTTCAATTTGTTGTAATGTAATCCTAAGATTACGGCGAGCACAGTTATGTTTAGTTGTAGCTGAACGTAGCGTGTTGTGTGTGTAAATTATAGTGGTTCTTATGTGTAAACTATTGTGTTTCTGGTTTGTTGTTTAATACAGTAAGGATTATGTTACTCTACATTAAATACACGTTAGGTGAGATAATTAGTTTCATATTCCGGGCTGTAGAAACAATTGTAAGTTGTACTGAGATTTAGTTGATCTAAAGATTAATTAAATTTGTGAATTTGTTGGTGTAATTGATTCTATTGTTTTTATTAATATCGTCCTTCGGAGGCTAATAGAATGTTGAGTTAAGCTATACTGTTATTTTTCACATCACGTATAATAAACTTGATAAGGCGAAATCTTTGCAGCAATACATATATATATATATTTTATTATTATTAACAATTGAAAGATCAGATATAAAATGTCCAGTACATCCAAGATATATGAAATATAAACATAAGTTCATGTTCTATAGAAGTATTTCAAAAATATATAGTCTCACTGATTACTTAACCTTATCCTTCTACACTTTAGCTCTAACTGATCCTATCCTCTCAAAACACCTGACCAAGTAAAGAGTTATGTGTCACTTAAATCATGAAGACCTAACAACAGCTCACAATTTCTGGACTTTTCTCTCCCCCCCAAAAAACACACACACACTTTATCAATACGTATATACTTGGTCAAAGGGAATTCAATTTACATTACAACTTTCATCTCAATGGTTCCCATTGATATTCAATGTTTGATAATTATAACGCTAACAGTTGTTGTCAGGTTTAATTAATTTTTGCTGGTAAACATTTCAAAGGAACAGTACTGCATCGATGACGGAATATATTTATCAGAAGACAATACCATATTCTGTGTCGATGTACATTTTCAAAAGATGCTAAGTCATTCAAACAATATTGGCCTTTAATATTTAATTTAATGTAGAAACAGAGAGAGAGAGAGAGAGTGAGAGATAGAAAGATTTTTAAAATATAATAATTTAAGTGCTTGTGGCGTGCTGGTCTAAGATTCTGTCACCGAGCCTGCAATTAGCCTAGGCTATCAGTGCAGACTTAGTGGATAACTCAGCAGGTACACAGGGTGATGGGGAGGGGTGATTTAGGCAGGTTTTCTAGGTGGTATGTGGTCCCGAAGTGCAGATGATTCCTAGGTGATTCTAAGACAAATTTATATCCAGGTTTCGTTTGGCTCGTTAATACGTAGGTTGAGTTAAACTGTTGACTAATTGACACTGTCACTGGACGTCACACAACAGGTATTCTATCAATCGATAAGCAAGGCGTATTGTAACAACGAATATTTTATTCACGTGAAAGTCCGTATTCAATCATTGATGACATGAGCACATAATTCATACAATCCAAATACAAGTGATAAAGAGTGTACATTTAATCATAGGCTAAAACTATATGTAGCAGATAGTCCTAACAAGGACTCTACAACAGACTATAGCACCGCGTGGTGCTGTTGGAGCTCGGGGCATCCAACCCTCGAGACTCCTTAAGCCAGACTGACCTAAAACTAACTTACATTTACATTACATGTTAAACAACAAGTTAGGTTGCAACTCCCCACGTGATTGTAATGAGGGGGGAGGGGCAAGGGTAAGATTGACCAGTAGATAGCGTATCCGATTGGTCAACATGTCTCTTCAAGTCAACATTTGATTGATTGGCATGTGAAAATAAGTACCAAACGGTAGTGGGGAGGGGGTGCGGGGGGGGGGGGGAGAAGACGCGGCGGTAGGGAAACTTCGAAGGCCCTGTGTTGTTGGTCAGAGTTTTCTCTCTTGTCCGTCGGGGTCCTGCATCAAAGATTCCAAGTTCCCTATTCTCTGACCAGGGGAAGAACCGTCATTGAGATGTGAATTTCCTGTGATCTGGTCAAAGAGACTGTGGGGTGGGGGGGGGATTAGCTTGGTTGCGTCAGGTATGACCCTGGCCTTGTTCCGAGGGCATGGGGCGGGGAGGGGGGAGGAACACACACGTGCTACAACATTTATAATGTACATGAATGGGAACTAATATCAATGACTAATCGTATAACAATAAGTAATATACTGATAAGCATGCAGAACGTATACATATATGTAAATAAAATTCAATGCAAGCTAAATACTTTAATCTTAAATATTATAGGAGATAGAAAGGAAAGACACATTCTTACTCCAATCAGACATTCAATAGTGGCACATAGTGTCAGTGGTTTGTACGTACATATGAGATGATTATAGTATCTTATAAGAGCGGATTACATCTAAGACCTTTCTTAGTTGAGTGTGACGTTAATCTTCTCCCCAAAACGCCACAGTGCTCTAATATTACTGTTTATTTTACGTATTTTAATTTTCCGTCACATTTCTTTACAGCCCGTCGACCTATGGTCGAGTTATAAAATATATTCTCGCCCTCTTAGTCCCCATGAGACACTTTGTCAACGCTAGAGATCCAATGGACAGTTTTACGAGCTTATTGTTTTAAAAGAAACCGTAGATTTTATTTTGTTCTTTATGAGCATCCAATAACAGCCAGCTTCAGGAAATCGTATGTACATAAACACTTAAAAGTATATTCGGTAAGAAAAATATCTAAAAAAGAACCAAAAATATATTTTTTAAAAATATAATAAGACCCTATGATAAGTTTGGTCCTGAAGGTTGTTGTTTTTTTTTATAGTAAAACCAGTGGCGATGTATAGCGAGGAAACGTAGACAATGACATAACCATTTAAAATGTGCTAAACAATTGGGAAAGAAAAAAAGTGCTGCAGAAGAAATATGGAGCTGTGCAAGACACAGATGGATAAAGAACAAGAACAAATTTTGAAGATTTACATACTATATACGAGGATCCAGCAATGGTTGCTGAATAAACAAGAGCAGACTGTGGTGGGTAGACAACCTGAAAAGACTGACAGAAAGGAGAGCAGAGAGGACAGTACATTACCAGATACTAAGGCGGAAGATGCTTAGGGACAGACTAAGACAAATATGACTCGAAGCTGTAGAAACAGATATACATATGATTGGTGTGAGGGCATTGTAACGTTGTTGCAGTGGATGTCATGGCCAACATGGTGCCAGATGTCGCACGCCCAAATGGAGCGTGAACAGGTTCCGTGTCATGGTACTGTCCCTAAGGTCACTAAACCCGCACAAAACTATTGGCTTGTTTGTCTAAGGGCTTTATAGCCGAACTATTCTTCAGCACTATTGAATTCGCTGCCCAAAATTTGTATTTGACAGACAGCAGCTTTTCATCTGTATGTTCTAGCTCACACGTGCACACCAGGAAAAAAACTTTACAAAATACACTGTTTATATAAGAAGATGATTCCGTTTATTGGTACGAACAAGTTTCTTTTAATGACATTGCTAAACTCTTATCACACAAAGTATTTTGTTTTAATTCTCACTACTCACAGAGATATTGCTTTACACTAGTAATGGTCTCACAAAGATTATTACTCGGAGCCGAACATAAAAGAACATCTGCTAATAGTGGGGAATCTTAAAATCTAACAATTGAGGGTTAGTCATGAAAGTCCAATTACTAAATGTCCAAGTCCTAAATAGTAGAAGAAATGTCCCACATAAACAGATAACATGCGAAAAAAATACAGTGTCCAAGTAGCGTTTCAGCGTCTCAAAACCTCGGGAGTAGGGCCTACTTTCAGACGCGCACAGTAAGTCGTAAGTCTGCTTGTTGAAAAAAAGGTAGGCAAAGAGAGATAATCTTAATAATAATAACTTAAATCTATGGAAAGAAGGGCGGGACAAAGGAAAAAGGCCCGCCCAACTTAACCAATGAAAATCCAAGTCGAGTTCTGACGTCAACGTTCAGGTGGTTTTGACAATGTTCTGTAAGAACACGTGCTATGAGAGGAAGGGTTTGTAGGAGTTTCCGGTCAACACGGTCAGTCGGGGGAACAAAGGTAGTCCAACATTGCAACCTGTTGGCTAATTGTCTATTGTTCTATCAAATCACAAGCAAGCTCTGTGAAACCTATGTTTACACTAGCCCACAATAAGGAGAGAACGAGATGGCCGTGGCCTCCCAGGTGACTTATGATCAGGGGGAGAGTATCGGGGTAGCCGCACAAAGGCTTTTAGGTAAACACGGCGATTCAAACGGGCATGCCGTTCCCACCCCCCTCCCATGCAAAATGGTGGGGACAAACCGGCCATTTATGACGATAAAAGGGAAATGAACACAAAATTGTCTATGAGTTGTAAGAATTGAATGTAAAGTTAAAACAGCTAAGCTTTTAGACGAGCGGCAATTATTTGAGGCTTGTCGATTTGTCAATGGTGGAGGAAATATTATTTGACTTTATCCAGCTCTCCAAATATTGTTCGTTTTCTATTTTTCTACATAGGTGTATCATTGTTGTCTAATTGTATCTCAAATGATCTTTGTGTACGACTCGGGAAAAGCTCATTAGCTCTCAGTATAACTCCATTGACTTTTAGGTTTATAAGTATACGCTAGTAAAGATTTAATAAACTGCCTTCAAAGCAATATTCATACTCCTAACTACGATGCGAAACACGTGTCATGCTTAGTTCCACCCAATGGTTTATAATTTTAAAAAAAACTCGACACAAACTTTATCAATTTTAACTCAGATATATTTTTCTAGATCAATAAAGTCAGGACATTGTGTTACGTTGTTAGAGCTTGTGCAAAAGAGATTGCATTTTTTTTAAATTTTATTCTACCTAATTTTTTTTATACTTTTACACCTTCAGGTTTGGAATTAATTCTGTATCTCCAGACTGATGAATATTTTCCTATCGTGACCCAGGGCACAGGTGCCCAGATAATTATACATGCTCCAAACACAGTGCCACTTCCAGGCGATGAAGCCATATCGATCCCTGCAGGGCAACAAGTTATGATTGGTTTAAAGGAGGTTTGAAATTTTATTTGCCGAATTGATGTGGGTAAATAAAGTCTTTAATGGACGGAAACGAGCAAATAATGGTACCAAGCCTGTCTCATATGTGCAAAGAATCCTTCTATAATTAAACTTCCCCCCCCCCCATTTTTATTTTACTTGTTCCTGATTTGAGTCAAGCATTGGGCTTTGATTAAGTTGTTTTTTTTTCCCTAAGTAGTTCTAGCAAACTATTCCATGTAAATGCTAATGGTGAAAACAAAAAACTCTTGGCATATGGGGTAAGAAGTGCTTAGCTGTCCATGTCTTTTAGACAGGAATTCTACGTTTAAATCCGGTAAGCACGTCATATTCTCCCTGATGTTGGTGGCATCACTAATGGGTAAATTACATCTACTGGAGAAAGTAATCGCAGTTGGACATTGTGATTGGCCTCCCAATCTCTTAGTTAGCATGGTATAGCAACAATTTGAGCTTCCTAAACCGCACTAAAGATTTATATGGGTTGCAACCGAAAAATATACTAGAATTTTAGGTTTTATGTATCTTTACCTAACAACAAAAAATAATTGTTAGTTTGATAGTTTTACAAATGCAAACAACTATTTCTTTGTCAGGTGAGAGAATAGATTTTAGAATCGATATTACATAGGATTGATAATTTAAGTGTCTCAATTTATTACCGGTACATAGGAGTCATGGATTCTAAAATTAATTATTTAATAAATTAAGTATAAGGAAAAAATCTTTATTCAAGTAAGTTAAAGGGGCCAACATGCCCCCCAGGGAAGAGTAATGACCTCCAAAATAGTAAATTAAATTGTGATGACTATCCACGTCAAAATGGAGTGTATTGCTCGCTGTAAAGTCGTGGGAAACTATGAAAATCATGTCGACTTATTTGGAGTGAGAAATATAATTAATGATAGATTTTTTTACATTGTGGGATACGTCATCACCTTTAGTTCAGTTCTTCTAAAGCGCTTGTACAGGTAAGAAATATTTATTTTTCAACTTGAGAATATTTCTTCAATTTTGAACGTATTAATTGGCAGTTAATTTAATACTAAAAGTACTATTGGCAGTTAATTTAATACTAAAGGTATTATAAGCACTTAATTTAATACTAATTAAGTTTTGGGTCTAGACACAACTTCATCAAATATCCATTAACCCTTACAGTCCCGGGCGCGTATATAGCGGAACTGAAGGCAGCATAGATAGAAGTAGGTCGGTACGGGAAGGGTTAAATTAATGAGTTTTAAGACATGTCATGCAAGCGGACGTTTTTGTTCATTCAATATTGTTTATTTGTGTTTGTTCAATAATTTAGATCTAATTATTTATTATATATATTAAAAATATAAATTACATTAATTAGTTGTATACTCTACGGCTTATGGGTTAATTATAATCTTGAATGTTTCAGGTAAAGATAACTCGTCTAGGTGAACCATATTCTCCTTGCATTAAAACTGATGAATATAAGAAGCTCTATAACGTAACATATACCAGAAACGTAAGTCTTTATGTGTGAAATATAAATTTAATTCCTTACGTCAGATATGGCTCATACATCATAGACAACGTACTTAATTAAACTTGCTCCACAAATATTGAGTTACTCCAGTTGTAGACATGTATAGTTTACTGATCAATACACAAACACATAATTAAAAAAAATTATTGCACTATTTAATGATAATCAAATAGATTTATAAATATAAATTTCTCACAATCTCTTCATAAAACATTATCAAAGTCCGACGATCCTGAGATCCAATGCTCATACAATATAGAGAGGCTTCTCTCTGTCTTAAATCTAACACAAATCCCCACAACAGTAAGCAGTATATTAGGTCGCAATGACGTAGCATTTTTAAGGATAATCCGCCCATCGATAATTAGTAGTGACGTCACTGAAAACAAGACGGCGACCGGAAGTGGTATTACCGGCAAATAGATGGCATTTCCTCGTGTCAAAGTGTTTCACGTGGAGCCAATTTATTTTTTATCAATTTGATTATAATCACAAAATGTCTTGTCGATTTGTTTTGAATAATATTTTCGTTGTCTTATAATGTTTATTTTATAATTGACACATTTCAGTGGTTCTAATACATTTTTTTCTATGGTTTTATAAACATTTGTTACTTTAAGCCGAAAATTGGTTACAAATGTATAGTATTACCATACACACTGTGAAAACAGAGGTTCTGCATCAGCCTGCACCAGGGACATTACAATCAGATCCAGAAATCACAAGCTAGGGCCAAATTCTCCTACCTTGGTATTCACACTCAGCTTCAAAAATCTCAAACGCAATGGGCTGGTCATTTAGTGAGAATGCCGACTCATAGATTGCCTAAGAAGCTCCTATTTGGCGAGGTAGCACACGGGAAAAGATGAACCGTTGGTCAGAAAAAAAGATTCAAAGATAGTCTGAAAGCAACCTTAAAAGAACAAGACCCAGACAGATAGGAGGCACCGGGTTGCCGATAGACGCAGGTGACAAAAGGTTGTGTCTTCCATGGCACAGCTTGCGGAAAACAACTGAATATCCCGAGCCGAACAAAGCCAACAGAAAGAAAATCCATGCAGATCTGCAATGCGCACTCAGATCCCACGGCCTCGTCATTTGTCTGCAATAGAACTTTCAGGGCCCGAATAAGACTGATAGGCCACCAGTGAGGCCACCATGCGACTGGGAGACGACGTCATCCTCTGAAAAGAGGGACGAACAACATATGTGTGTTTGTGTGTGGAGGGGGAGTGTGTGTAATACCTTCATACTACGTAAATTGGCGTCTCTTTTTTCAGATGCATCTTTATCAAACTTCTGATAATTGGTTTTATGTTAATTTTCAAACATGCCCAACACAATTCTTGTAATTCTTTCTTTTCATTCAGCTCTGTAAGAAAATCTGCTACCTAAAGCGTGTTGCAGATCAATGCAAATGCATGGATCCTCGTTATAATGATATCACTGAAGTAATGAAATTAAACATTATCCACTGCAATAGATCTCGAGGAGGTAGGTTTTCAAGTTTTTCCTAATTCGTATGTGTTTGGTTTTCAAATTGTCTAGGTAAGCTAGACTTTCAAAACGACACGTTTTTTTTTATAGCCATATCTGTTTTCCAATTGTACGTGGTAGGCTTATACATTTAAATTTTTCATTATACATTGCTGTAAGTATTTCTTATTTATTTTATACTTTTCTTCTTATAAATACTATGTCACGATGTGGCAATTGAGAGGGGGGTAATAATGGCTGGTTGTCTTAGAGGTACGAGGTGCCGATGCTGTGGTTGACCTGGAATTTTAATTTGTTCTCTACTGGCTCGCTTAGATGTTGTTAAACACACACAGACAGACAGTTCTAAGTTAGGCAAGCAAGTTTCTGGTTACGTTTCAGGTGTTTATTTTTGATTCAAATTCAATATCCAATGATGAAATACACATACTAACATGCAGGGGAGATACAATGCTTGAGATATATGCACAGGAACGTCTAACACTCAATATACTGTGTTGTTGCGGAATCCAAGTTTAGGCTACGTAACTATAATGAGGAAATTACGATTACTGGCTAAGTATCTGCAAGTCCAAGTAACAATTCGGGGGCTAGACCAAAACGATGTGTCTAGCTCGGGAGCTGGGGGAGATCTGCTTTAGTTTAGTTGGGCGGGCTTTTTCGTGGACACTAGTCACCTGACCCAAAGTTAATTTGGTTGGCTTACATTTAATTACATCCTATTCTCATTGGCTAGATTGAATATACATTTGCATAAGAAAAGCTTATTGGAGCCAAAAATGGATTGGGGGTCGGGGTTGCGAGGGCGGAAAGGGGGGGGGAGAGAGGTCTAGATGAAAGACAATTGAACAGACGTCATGCTGAGGGGGGGGAATTTATCTCCCTTTGGTAGAATTTTAAGTAGTTAACTCAAGTGGCTGGGGGGGGGGGGGGGGGTTCGGACGAGAATTAGTTATATGTGTGCGAACTGGGTTCTCCGGTCAACGTTCAGGGAACGACCGTCTCAAAGCAATTGCATAACGTGCCGCTAAGCTGAGGGGATATAAAAGGGGATGGGGGTGGCGGGGACGCGAATAGGAGGGGGTGAGTGAGGGATCGAGTAATGACTGTCTACACATGCGTTAAAATAGCACAAGATATAAATACATTAAGACATGATATGAATACATTAATATAGCATAGGATAAAATATATACATTCTAACTAACACATTCGTACCCATTCAACCAAGATGTAGTACCAAGTTGAATCGTATTAGTCAGTAGACTCTGAATTTGGGCGTAGTACGAGAGTATAGTGAAGGGTAGAGAAACAGGTGAGAAAGAGTGATGGGGAGATGTAATTGCGTAAGGGAGGGAGAAGATAGTGACGTCAGACTAACCTTCTCTCTATTCTAGCTAAACTTAAGCTAATCTAAGGTTCTAGTTATACACTGCTATCTATCTAAGTGCTAATCGTCACGATTAAATCCAGAATTGTGACATCCCTCCGGGCCAATTTGGAATACACGTGAGAGTGGATTCACACCTAATTTAATTTACTGAGTCTGAGGCCGGGGTTTGAGTGGTGTCGGTGGGCCTGAGTCAGGGGCGGGATCTGAGTCAGAGTACCGGGACAGGAAATCTGCGAGATGGTGTTCCTTCCCGGACTGGTAGATGGTCTGGAAGCTGTACTGTGACAGGGTGAGGGAGTACCTCATTAACCTTCTGTTTAGGTTTTTTGCGCATGCGAGAAACGTGAGGGGTTGGTGGTCTGTGTGGAGGATAAAATGGCGACCGTATAGGTATACGTGGAACTTCTCAATTCCAAACACAAGAGCCCAACATTCTAGCTCAGAAGTGCTGTAATTCATCTGGGTGGCATTGAGCTTACGCGAGGCATATGCCACGGGAAACAGCATATTATCGTGCTCCGGGTCGGGTTGTAGCAGGGCCGCGCCGACGGCGCGTCCACTAGCGTCGCACTTCAATACGTAGGGGCGGGTCGGGTCAGGCAGACGGAGTATGGATTTACTAGTGAGAGCAGCCTTCAGCTGGTCGAACGCTAGCTGGCATTCTGTTGACCAGGTGACTTTTTCCAGGAGGTTTTTCCGCGTCAAGTCTGTTAAAGGGGCCGCGATGCTATTGTATTGCGGTATGAACCTTTGGTAATACCCTGTTAGTCTTAGGAGGCACCTTATACCTGATTTGGTGGTGGGCTGAGGGGCTAACTTAATTTTCTCTACTTTGGTTTCGTCTGGCATTATTTTGTTCTTTTCGATCATGTGACCTAAGAATTTCAGTTTATTGAAACCTACCATGCATTTCGACGGCCTGGCGGTTAGGCCGGTTTCGCGGAGTCTAGCTAGTAGAGCGGTTATCGTTTCCACATGTTCTGCCCAGGTGGGCGTGGCTATCAAGATGTCATCCACGAAGTGGGTGATCCCAGGTCGGTCAATTGGCTGGATCAGTTTTCGCATCATGCGAGTGAACACGGAGGGGGAATTGTTTAGGCCAAAGGGGACGGTTTGGAATTCGAAGTGCCCTTGGTCGGTGGTAAAGGCGAGGTAAGGGCGGCACTTCTCTTCCACTTCTATTTGGAAGAACCCCTTGCTAAGGTCAAACTTGGAAAAGTATTGAGCGTTGCTCAGTTTTGAAAATAGTAAATCAGGGTCTGGCATGGGCTCGACTTGAAATTCAGTGACTGCGTTTAACCGGCGGAAATCTACGCACATGCGGTGAGATCCGTCTGATTTCTTTACTAATACTATCGGCGCATTGTATGGGGAGGTTGAACTCGCGATGATGTTATGGGCTAACAGATAATTGATTTCTTTCTCAATGACGTCCAGTTTGGCGTGGGGCATAGCATATGGCTTGACCGTAATGGGTCGCGGGTCCGTGACTTTCATGGTGAACGTCTCTAAGTTAGTACGTCCTGGGGTGTCAGTTAGCACATCTGAGTGTGAGGAAAGTAAGTTTTTGACTGTTTTGATCTGTTCAGGGGTTAAGAGGGGACAGATTCCTACGTCATCCATGGTTTCTCCCGTATGTAAGGGAAACGCGGTCAGTGAGTCATCGGCTTCTGTTTCTTCCGCGATGGCGGTTGCTACAAGGGGCGTATCGTCGAGTGGGCGTTCGAGGTATTGTTTTAGCAGGTTGATGTGGAACATTTTGTCTTTGTTTCCGACTTTGATGAGGTAGTTAGTGCCTGAGAGCTTTTTTGTAACTGGGTAGGGGCCCCTCCATGCTAACTGGAGTTTGTTGTAAGATGAGGGGAGGAGCAGTAGTGCCTTATCGCCCGGAGCCAGAGAGCGTTCTTCGGCCCGCCGATTGTATAGTTTCTCCTGTTTCTCCCTCTCCTTGGCTAAGTGTTTTGAGGCGATAGTGTGGACAGTGTTAAGCCTAGCCTTTAAGTTGTTGATGTAGGCGTGGACGGAGAGTTCTTCGGGATGCGGGGAAGGATTAGTCCAGGCGCGCATGAGGAGTTCTAGAGGCCCACGGGGTTGGGAACCGAATAGCATCTCATAGGGGGTGTAGCCTAGAGTAGAATGGGGGGTGGACCGATATGCGAATAAGGCTGTGGGGAGGAGTGTGTCCCACTCATCCAGAGGGCCATCGACGGTTTTCTTTAACAGCCCGATTAAAGTTTGGTTAAAACGTTCGACTAGCCCATTGCATTGAGGGTGGTAGGGGGAGGATCGGATGTGGGTGGTGTTCATTATGTGCAGCGCTTCTCTCATCAGTGTACCGGTGAATTGGGGCCCGTTATCGGAGAGTAGGACTTCGGGAAACCCCACTCTCGTGAAAATGGTAAACAGTGCCTCGGCCACGTGTTTCGCGTCCTCTTTCGGCAACGCTACTGCTTCCGGCCAATTGGTGGCCTGACATATCACGCAGAGTATGAACCTGTTCTTCTTACGTGTTATGGAAAGTGGCCCGACGAGGTCTACTGACACCCGCTGAAAGGGTGTGTCGGTCACCGGGTGTTTACCTAACGGTACTGGTTTAGTGTGGTGGGCTTTGGACATGAGCTGGCATTGGTGGCATGATGCTACAAATCGTTTGATCTCATTGTGCATGCCGGGCCAGTGGAAATAATGGGTGATTTTGTTGATTGTGGACCCTTGCCCTTGGTGACCACCCAGGGTTGAGTCGTGGGCCGCCTCCATTACTTGTCTACGGTAGGGACCGGGAATGATGAGCTGGTCTCTGACCGATCCGTCAGTGAGGCTGGACCGTCGGAACAGTCGTTTCCCTTTTTGAATAAACGAGTGGGGTTTCGGGGGTTCTGGGTTTTGACCGACCTTAGCGAACAGTGGGGCCAGGGTCGAGTCTTCCTGTTGGGCCCGCAGGAATTCGTGGGCCGTGGGGGATTCCTCGAGAGGGTGGGGAACAGGGTCAGGGTGCGCGCGTGTGGCCACTGAGGCTAGGGGGGGGGGGGAGGGGGACATCGGCAAGGTTGACGTATCGTTCCCCCAGGATGACGTCATAGGGTAATTTGGCTCGGACTGCTAAGGTAGCCGTGCCAGTGTATGGTTGTGACTTAATGTGAACCTTGGCGGTTGGGAGGGACTCAACTTCTCCCGTTACCACTCTATATTGGATTGACTCGCCGGTGTAATCGGAGGGACTCACGAAGGAGGTCTTAGCGAACCCATCGATCTGGCATCCTGAGTCGAGAAGGGCCCTGGCTCTTTTAGAGTTGATCTCTATATTTCTTTCTGTCTTGGTTTCCGGTTTGTCGGAGGGTGTAAGCGGGGGGGTGTCATTTTCTGGGTCTTGCGTCCGGGGGGTGTCCGCAGGGCAAAGGGTGATGGTGTATACTCCTCGGGGGGGGGGGGGGGGGTTCTGGGAGTGATTAGGGCCGGTATGTGCATTAGGCTGTTGCCCAGTGGAGTTACCTTGTCGAGTCGATTGGGTTTGCCCGGTGCCGGTTTGTGCCCTGGTCGGTTGGTATGGTTGGCCCGCACGTCGGGAGTCTTGAGGGGGCGGGGGGGTCTGGGTTGGGGTGGACCCGGTCGGGACGACGGGAAGCTGGTTTGACTGATTAGTGGGGGAGGGTTGGTGCGGTGGTTGTCCCAGTTATTCCAGGGTGACTGTGGGTGACCCGGGCGGGACAGATGGCCCGGTGGCCGTGTCGACCTCCCATTTTCCTGTCGGGAAGCGGGATGTGAGAGAGATTTCTCCCGGGGGTGGGACGATTCTACCTTGTTGGCTTGCAGAAATCTATCTGCGCTTTGTAGGGAGGAGGGTAACCCTTCGATCCCGTGTTGTATCAGGAAGGCCTTGAGTTTAGGGGTCATTTGTGACTCTACCTGCTCAGTCATTAGGAGGGTGACCTTACCGTCGAATGACTGCTCGATATTTCCCAACTCAACCCACTTAAGAAGGTAGGATTGTATTCGTTCCGCGAATCGGGTGTAATTCTCCCCTGGTCGTAGCGTGGACGACCGAAACTTTTTCTGGTAGTGGGACGCGTGCAACTGGTGCCGGTTTAAGAGCGCGTTTTTCAGTGCATCGCATGACTCCCTGTCTTCTGGGGCCAGTTTACAGTAGGCCTCGTAGTCCTCTCCTCTCAGAGTGGAGACGAGGATCCTACAATGCAATTCTGGGGGGAACTCATTCAACTCCATGCAGTCGCTAAACCGCCGGAGGTAAATGTCAAACTGTTCTAAACGGGGGTCGTGGACGTCGGTCCATAGAGAAGCATGTCTGGGGAGGGGATGGTTGGGGGTGGCTGAACTAAATGATGAGGGGGAGTTTGGGTTGTCGTTGTTATCGGGGGCCCTAACACTTGCTGCTAATTCAGCTAACCTGAATTCGTGTGCCCTGCGTGCTTCCTCGTCTAACCTATGTTTCTCTCTCTCCTCTCTAGCTAATTGTTCTACTCTAAGCCTATCTTCTCTTTCTAATTGTTCTGCTCTCTCCTCTCTAGCTAATTGTTCTACTCTAAGCCTATCTTCTCTTTCTAGTTGTTCTAATCTAAGTCTCTCTGTCTTGGCCTCATGGGCCGCTACCTGCTCTACTACGTATTTAGTGATGTCTGAGTCAATGTAGCCTATAGCTATAGCCTCTTCTCTCAACTGCTTACGCAATAGTACACCTTCCGCCATAGTAACAGAGTGAGGCGAGATTAAGATACTAGAGGCGGACAGAGATATAGCGAGATAGGAAAGGAAAATATAGGAGGGGTGTTGGGGTTCAGAGTTTAGCTAACGTAATACAACTCAAAATGGTACTCACCAGACAGCAATTCCAGAATTTTACACACATACACTAACACACGTATATCCAATCATAAAGTTATCGTTTATATTGGGCTCGGCGCTGTTGGTGCAGATTACTTCGGGCTGGTTAGGAATTCTCTTTCCCCGTGCCGGGACTGGATTAGCGTTTAATGTTAGTGTCTATTTTCCCGGGTTTGGATACCGGGAACTACGGCGGGTTCCTACGGGGAGGTTGACAGGGCAGTTGTCGGGTTCTCGGCGGTCTCTAGTTGTCGGGCAGGTTGATGCGGCGGCGGTGGGTCTCTCTGCTGACGTCTCGGGTGCCGGTACGTTGGTGCGGGGTCAGAGGGTGGCGACCTGGCGGTTGGGGCGGCAAATCTGGCGTAATGGGGTGGCAAATTTGGTTGCTGGTGTGTCTGGGGTGACGTAGGCTGGCGTGACGTAGGCTTAGGCTGGGGTGGCGTAAGCGTAGGCTGGGGTGGCGTAGGCGTAGGCTGGGGTGGCGTAAGCGTAGGCTGGGGTGTCGTAGGCGTAGGCTGGGGTGACGTAAGCGTAGGCTGGGGTGGCGTAAGCGTAGGCTGGGGTGTCGTAGGCGTAGGCTGGGGTGGCGTAAGCGTAGGCTGGGGTGTCGTAGGCGTAGGCTGGGGTGGCGTAAGCGTAGGCTGGGGTGGCGTAGGCTGCGTAAAGTGGCGAGCCTGGTTTGGTGGGTTGATGGATCTGGTTGCTGGCGTTGGGATGACGGGTCTGGTTGCTGGCTTAGAGTCTTTGTGTTGTAGAGAGATGAGCCCCCATCCAGGGTCGGTTTCAGAATCGGCGTAGTCCTCGGGTTGTTGCTGTTGACAGTGCGCTGAACGGCTTGAAGTTCAGATAATCCCGGATACGAGGTCCCACTTTGTCACGATGTGGCAATTGAGAGGGGGGTAATAATGGCTGGTTGTCTTAGAGGTACGAGGTGCCGATGCTGTGGTTGACCTGGAATATTTATTTGTTCTCTACTGGCTCGCTTAGATGTTGTTAAACACACACAGACAGACAGTTCTAAGTTAGGCAAGCAAGTTTCTGGTTACGTTTCAGGTGTTTATTTATGATTCAAATTCAATATCCAATGATGAAATACACATACTAACATGCAGGGGAGATACAATGCTTGAGATATATGCACAGGAACGTCTAACACTCAATATACTGTGTTGTTGCGGAATCCAAGTTTAGGCTACGTAACTATAATGAGGAAATTACGATTACTGGCTAAGTATCTGCAAGTCCAAGTAACAATTCGGGGGCTAGACCAAAACGATGTGTCTAGCTCGGGAGCTGGGGGAGATCTGCTTTAGTTTAGTTGGGCGGGCTTTTTCGTGGACACTAGTCACCTGACCCAAAGTTAATTTGGTTGGCTTACATTTAATTACATCCTATTCTCATTGGCTAGATTGAATATACATTTGCATAAGAAAAGCTTATTGGAGCCAAAAATGGATTGGGGGTCGGGGTTGCGAGGGCGGAAAGGGGGGGGGGGGAGAGAAAGGTCTAGATGAAAGACAATTGAACAGACGTCATGCTGAGTGGGGGAATTTATCTCCCTTTGGTAGAATTTTAAGTAGTTAACTCAAGTGGCTGGGGGGGGGGGGTTCGGACGAGAATTAGTTATATGTTTGCGAACTGGGTTCTCCGGTCAACGTTCAGGGAACGACCGTCTCAAAGCAATTGCATAACGTGCCGCTAAGCTGAGGGGATATAAAAGGGGATGGGGGTGGCGGGGACGCGAATAGGAGGGGGTGAGTGAGGGATCGAGTAATGACTGTCTACACATGCGTTAAAATAGCACAAGATATAAATACATTAAGACATGATATGAATACATTAATATAGCATAGGATAAAATATATACATTCTAACTAACACATTCGTACCCATTCAACCAAGATGTAGTACCAAGTTGAATCGTATTAGTCAGTAGACTCTGAATTTGGGCGTAGTACGAGAGTATAGTGAAGGGTAGAGAAACAGGTGAGAAAGAGTGATGGGGAGATGTAATTGCGTAAGGGAGGGAGAAGATAGTGACGTCAGACTAACCTTCTCTCTATTCTAGCTAAACTTAAGCTAATCTAAGGTTCTAGTTATACACTGCTATCTATCTAAGTGCTAATCGTCACGATTAAATCCAGAATTGTGACATACTACACTAATATATTTTAAAATCACTCTCCGGGGCATTTCTATTATTAACTCCACAAAGTTTTATACAGCGCTCTAATGACATTGAATTATATTACTTACATAATTGATACGAGCAAAATCTGTTAACATAAAATGCTGGATTGCTAATGGGGGACTTCAATCTCCCTGACACTAACCAGAAAAAACTACTCTAACAACTGATTACTAAACATTTTTAGAACCCTTGCGGTGTCACAGCTAAGCGGTGGAGGACAAATCAAATATAATTATAGTAATTCAATCGGTCCTATTCGTTAATTTACTAACAAAACATGCCTATGTGCTTTTTTTCTTGGTTGTTCTGCGAGTAAAGAAGAAATAGAGAATAAAATAATTTCAAAAAGATATGTTGGCACATTTGTAATTTGTTTAAGATGTCTCTTCATCTCGCTCTTATATCTTTTATTTATTCCTGAAGACCTGGAGTGTCTTTTTCGTGTCAAAAACCTTTTTACAGTGGATAATAACGATTGCAACTGTCTCAACCCATGCAGGTAGTTTTATTGTGTTAGTCATGTTTGTTTTCTGAATACAGTTTGAAACACATGTTTTCTGTGTGTATGTGATAGTAAAGTTTTTTGTACGTATGTGCTAGTCAAGTTTTCTGTATGTATTGTGATAAGTTGTCTGTATGTATTGTGATATTTCTTCCTTATGTATTATGATAGGTCTATGTTTTCTGTTTGTATTGTGATATTTTTATTCTGTTTGTATTGTAATAGGTCTGTGATATGTTTTCTGTATGGTACTTTTTTTCTGTATGTACTATTAAGTTTTTTCTGTATGTTTTTCATACTAGGTTCTTTGTTCACACTGAAATAATGCAATCAAGCTACTCGATGTATGTTTGAATGTAACGTAACTTATCTACACTAACAATTAACTTCACTGATAAGTAAAAATCTGCTTCCATGAAGCTAAGCAAAAATATTAATAACAACCTAACAAAACCTCTGCTTATTTTATATAGATATTGGTGCAGAAATTGCTGGAATGTTCTTTCCCCAAAGTGTTCAAAATGCAAAAAAAAAATGCCTACTAGTAAGCTGTAGAGACTATGAAACATTTTTGCTGAACATTTTTAATCCTGAATGATATTCTCTTGAAATAAGTCTTTTCGATGCCCTTTTTTACATTGAGATTTTTTATCCTGCAAAATTATGCTTTTGAAAATATCTTTTTTAACTTTTGGATTTTGAAAGGCATATATTATCCTGCTAAAAAATCCTCTTGAAATTTGTGGTCACATTTTATATCATGCAAGAAGCTCCTGTTTAATTAATCTTCTAAAACTGTTGGATGACATTTTTATCCTGCACTATTATTATGTTCAACAAATGTGTAAGGGATATTTCGGATTTGTGACGTAGAAGGTCAGCTTTAGTTCACTCCTGTACCCATCACTATTATTGTGATTATCTTCTTTGTAGACTGGTGGTCCGATTGGACAGACCGGTCACGGGTGGAATGACATGGTGTGTTTCTTCCCGTGTTCTATTTATAATCAACGTTTGTTATCTTATAAAAAGATATAAGAAAAACGCAGAACGCCTTTTGCTAACTAATCGACATTCCGAGGGTAAACAAACAATTTAATTTAGCACACGGCAATCTTGTGGTAGCGCGTGGGTTGGTGTACCGAATGTCCAGGGTTTGTTTCCTTGCAAAGGCTAAGATTATGTTGTTGAGAAGAAACTAACTACATTTGGCTGCCATTTAAAACTTAGATAACTCCTTTTTTAAATGGTCATTGACTAATTCCATGATTATGTTTAAGAACAACTGCAAATTTTTCACAACACAAAATTGATTCATTCTTTTCAAATAACTCTGTATTTTGTTTTTATCTTCAGTGAAATCGTCTTCGACTTACAAACCGGCTACAGGTTATGGCCTAATAGAGATTGGGCGGTAAATTACCTACTATAAGGGTTTAACTACTAAAATAACTATAATTAGATTTAGATATGTATAATTTTTTAGCATGTTGGACTTTACAATTTTTGTTTTACAAAAAAAAGCATACAATGAGTTGTTGTAAATTCAAAATTTCCCAGAGATAAATAATTTTAAGATGAATTTTATCGTTTCTTTTACACAAACCTATAGAGCTGTCTAAATAAGTTTATGACTTATATTATTAATTATTCTACTGTCAGTCGTTTCCTGTATACATACTAAGATATCAAACATAAACAATGCTTAGAGCCATGAACATAAAAATACAACTCTTAGGTTAATATACATCTTTATAGTATTCACATTAAAACAATTATCTAATTGTCGACATATAAGTTTGGTAGATAGCATACTTTTCTTTTCTTCAGGGCGTAATAAAAAGCGGTAGATCCAAAACCCTGCCCAATTATGCCGATGGGGTGCGCCTTATACTAGGTTTCCCCCCTTGCGGAATTCCCCTTGTATCATTAACGGGGTGGCAAAACTCCCTACACTTTCGCCCGGTAGCACAAATACCACACTATAGACCTAGTCATCCAGGTACATCCAGGGCTTGGCGAAACGGGTTTTGTAGCGCTTATTTCATCCTCCCGAAACTTTATCATTAGTTACTTTATTATCACGGGTGGTCGGTCCTATGACATACTAATCACTACCACCTTTCATTGTTAAATATTAATTGTTTTAAATTACATTTAAGGTCCTTTTGATAGAACCTGCTTGTAAAGTCGATCCTGCAAATTGTCATTCATTGAGAACTAAAACGGTATCGCAACTTCGGTGAGTTTTTATAAAGAGTACTTAAAAAATATAAGAATGGTTGATTACCCTTAACTCTTAAAGATTGCGGAAAATTTAAATTGAATGTTGTTGAAAGATCTATGGCAGGTATGTGAGTCTTGCAGGTGGGCAAGTTGGTCTTGATGGCGATCACAGTGGTCTAGTAGGCGGGCACAGTAGTCTAGTGGGCGGGCACATTGTTCTAGTGGGCGGGCACAGTAGTCTAGTGGGCGGGCACATTGGTCCAGTGGGCCGAAACAGTACTCTAGTGGGCGGGCACAGTGTTCTAGTGGGCGGGCACAGTGGTCTAGTGGGCGGGCAGTGGTCTAGTAGGCGGGCAGAATGTTCTAGTGGGCGGACACAGTGGTCTAGTAGGCGGGCACAGTGGTCTAGAAGGCGGGCACTGTGGTCTAGTGGGCGGGCACAATAGTCTAGTGGGAGGGCACAGTGTTTTAGTGGGCGGGCACAGTAGGCTAGTGGGCGGGATCAGTGGTCTAGTGGGCGGAATCAGTGGTCTAGTGGGCGGGATCAGGGATCTAGTGGGCGGGCAAAGTGGTCTTGTTGTCAAGTACGTTGTTGCAGAGAGCAAGTACTGTGGTCTAGAGAGCAAGCACGGTGATTTAGTGGCAAGTACTGTGGTCTAGAGCAGGCATGTCAAACGTACGGCCCGCGGGCAGCATGCGGCCCTTTGCAAGCACGAGTGCGGCCCGCACAAAGGATACTGCAATTGTCTCATTTAATGGCAAAAATTGCAGTTTTAATACTTTGGTATGCAATGTATGCAATAACAGCATTGCCATGGCAAAAGACTACAATTTAAAAAAACATTATGCAACCAATATCCGATCCCGAGATTAATTCGAGGGCTTAATAAGTGTTTCAAGACTCAAGGATTTGAAGGCTAACTTCATACAGCAACAGACGTGTTTTACAAAAATAGATCAAGCCAACGTCGCTTACGTTACTGCAAGCTATCAACTCAGCCGAATGGTCGCCAATCGCCTTTAGTGGGAAATCTTACAGTGAAGGAGATTTCGTAAAGCATTGCCTTATGAAAACGGCTGACATTGTGTGCCCACAGAAGGCAAGGTTATTTAAGAATATTTCGTTAACCAGGAACACTGTTGCTGGACGGATTGATGAAATGGCAGTTGAACTTGAAGGCTGAATCATCCAAATTTGAACATTTATCTATTGCTATTGATGAGACCATTGACATCACTGGAATAGCACAGCTTGCAGTTTTTATTAGGGCCTGTGACGGTGAATTTAATATTTATGAAGAACTGATCGAACTAATCCAAGTGCATGACATTACAGCGAGCGAAGACGTCTTTGAAAAAGTCGAACAAATTCTGCATGACTATGATTTTGAGTTGAGTAAACTTATGTGTGAGTAAAATGACGGTGCTGCGAATATGGTTGGCAGACATAATAGTGTTGCTGCCAAGTTGCGAAGAAAAATTGAGAATTGGTAACCAGATTCATCATTTGCACATTTTCACTGAATTATTCATCAGCAAAATTTGTGTACAAAGACTTTAAAATTTAATCACCTGCTTAGTGTGGTCACAAAAACAGTGAACTTTATCAAATGCAATGATCTCAATCATCGTCAATTCAGTCAGCTGTTTGCAGAAATGAATAAAGAAATGGATAGTCAGTTCGACGTTCCATTCTACACAACTAGTCCGTTGGTTGTCGTGTCACAAAGTGCTGAAAATATTTCATTTGCTGAGACCAGAAATTGCTTTATTTTTGGAGATGAAAGGTGAAAACACAGATGAAATAAAAGTTGAAAGTTGGATCCAGGATCTAGCGTTTGTTGTGTACATTATTGCACATTTAAGTGATCTTAATTTGAAATTACAAGGCAAAAACAAACTCATCACTCAGTTGTACAATGACATCAAGAGTTTCATTACAAAACTAAACTTATGGAAGACACAGTTGTCACGTGAAAATTTGGTTCATTTTCTGAACTGCAAAGACCTAAAAAACCAGGGCAATGCTAAATCTGTACTTACCTTTGCTAAATATGAGAGTCACATAGAGTTCCAGGAAAGTTTTAGTAATTTTTCATCTCATCTTTTGAATACCATTTTGCATTATTCTCGGCACCATTCAACTTTGATGTTGTCAAAGCATAATGAAAAATTTGCAGATGGAGCTATTAGAAATGCAGTTTTAAAGTGTAAAAATGATTGAATGTTCTTAAATAAATGTTGGATTACAATTGTTGTATTTGGCGATGTGGGGCGTTAGCTTGATAAAGCCGTTGTAGTAGGCGTGCAAATTAATTAAATATAATTCAATAAGATTACAGTGTTTCTCGGATTTGTTGGTGTGGCCCGCCGGTATACTCAAAGTATCTTATGCGGCCCGTGGTGCTTTTTTAGTTTGACACGCCTGGTCTAGAGGGCAAGCACGGGGTCTAGTGAGCAAGTAATGTGGTCTAGAGGGCAAGCACGGGGTCTAGTGGGCAAGTAATGTGGTCTAGAGGGCAAGCACGGGGTCTAGTGGGCAAGTAATGTGGTCTAGAGGGCAAGCACGGGGTCTAGTGGGCAAGTAATGTGGTCTAGAGGGCAAGCACGGGGTCTAGTGGGCAAGTAATGTGATCTAGAGAGCAAGCACGGGGTCTAGTGGGCAAGTACTGTGGTCTAGTGGGCGGGCTCGGTGGTCTAGAGGGCAAGCACGGTGGTCTGGAAAGACACATATGAACCATTCGCAGTAAAAAAATCTCTCTCTAACTATGGATAAGCCATTGTTTTCTTGACAAAACTTCAACATGTAATAGAATGGTACAAAGATTTGACGCAGGGTTGGGATGGAAGAAGCTAAATGTGGACTAGTCTTGCTTTATATTTAAAATATTTTGTTCTTTGTTTGAAGAGCTGTTCCTTGTCCAAGTTAGTAGTTATAATACGATATTTTTTATCTAAGCTATTCATGTCACCTTCTTTTGAAAAGTTTTACTTAGTTTCAAAAGATTATAATAAAAGCCGAATGATTCACATGTCTATCCGTTTTTACAGAGAAAACTTTATTAAACTGAATATATTCTTTCGAGATTTGAGCTATGAGCATCTAGTGGATCAAAAGGATTACGAAGTAAGATTTAAAATATGTATGCAACAATATCATATTGTAAAACTATTTGTATTGTTTCGAATCTGTATATTATTGCCGAAAAGGGACTTAGGTTGTGTTTAAACAAACACCACGCTGTTCCATTACTGTTTTTCTGGAGCTAATTTTATCCAAAGAAAATCATTACGCTAAATTTCTTTTTTTTTCGACAAAAACCCAGAAGTTGACAAAAACCCAGAAGTTGAAAATTGTAAACTATTAAAAACTGTAAACAAAGTTTTAAAAAATCAATTTATTGATAGACATGAAGATGAGTTACGAGGGCGAAGATTTGAGTTCTGGGTTTAAACATAGACAAACAAATTCTCATTTCTAAGACAATGTTTCAGTTCAGGAATGTTTCGAGTTTCTCAGACTTTATTTTAGTTAGTGGTTAGGGTTAGTGGTTTTTGCTTTTTCTAATTGTATTCTTTAAATTGCATTTTAAAATTATTATTTTTTTACAATATGATTGACAATGTGATTGAAACACATTTTTTCCTAGCTGAAATTTTCTTTATGTGAGTCTTTAACGGTCCTATGATTCATACTAAATTACAATTGAAAACATTAATTGACTGTCTTTAAATCTGAACTGATTATTTTCTACACAGCTTTTCTCTTTACATATCATCGGCCGAAATATTAAATTCCATGACCGAAAAATGTATAAAGCTTTCAAAATTTACGCTACAATTATGTTATTTTGGGTGTGTGGACAATGTGATTCATGTGACCATTTTCCTCAATCAAGCTGGTTTAGTTATCCCAGGTGCATTAATTACATGTTTTAAGATTGAAAAGATGGCCTTATCAAGAAAAAATAAGGACTTTTTCAAGCACAAAAAACAAGGGCTTTTTAATTAATAATAAGTGTAAACTATTGTTAATTTTTTTTTAAAGTGAAACATTTTCAATGACTGAAAAGTGGGGTCCTTTCATAAAAGAAAATGGAAACTATTCAAGACAAAATACATGAGGGTGGATGAGAAAAGTGCGAAAAAAAAAACCTTCTCCTGCTTAGAGGTAATGACGGCCCCGGATGTTCCAAGTACTGCATAATCTATAGCACAACTGGATATGCCTACTTCTAAAATAAGGTCTTTCTTACCAAATTGTGTCTTAATGGGCACCTTCACGTATAAGTATATATTCTGAGGTTTTGGTCTCCCTGTTTCAACATCCATTCTGATGCGACCGAATGCAAGCAAAATGAACTTCTGAAGGAAGTCTGAGACCCTCTTCAGAGCAAAGGGAAAAAACATATTTCGTTTCACTAATATACAGTTCTACTCTCTATGGAGCAGATGCATTTGTCTAACTTACAAGCTTTGAATCACAAATCTCTCTCTAAGGTTGATCCAGAGACGGCCTAATGTCTCTGATCGTGCCACTGACAGAATGGTGAGAATTATTTTTCATAGACTGGCTGGCTAAATATTTTGAAATCTTAACACATAATCATGAAAGTCTTTGAACTGACGATTCTGCTGTCTTAAAACCAAATGACAACATAAGCTACAGATAAACCATTTAACAATGAAGAAGAAAAAAAAATTAGAAAAAGAAAATCTTACAAATAATAAATAATAAGTCGTCCTTAGTGTCTGGATGGGACAAAAAGAAGAAAAAAGAAGTTGACGATCGTGCAAAGAGTCATCAAATGTGCGAAAAAGTATGCATGATTTTATTTAACACGACACTCTATGAACCTAGGAGTTATCAACAACAGCCCAGCTCCGACAGCCGAACTGTTCAGGACAAGGGGACTGCTTTCACATAAAATCTGATCAAATATCATATGGAAGACGAAAGGGACACAGAGTAAGACTTCATGCAATCATTGACACAACTATGCAATACCCAATAGATTCACATGAACTAGTCATTATCAAAGAGAGTCATTTCAGTACTATTATGTGTTGTTGTTTTTTTTAATAGTGAAACATGACAGTGAAAATGATAAACATGATGGATGGTTTACTCACCGCCGTTACACTGTATTCGAGAGTTATAAGAGGTTGAAGGAGACGGTAGATCTCTATGCCATCACTTATGATCTACTCACGCAATCAGCATGAGCAGAGAGATCGAACTTCCAATAAACCGCTTGACGCTATGGACGGGAGTGGAGCCTCCTCCACATATTTTCCCCTATCTACCGGAGGTGCGAAAGCGCTTGATTGATCCCGCATTCGGAAAACTTAGCAGCTGTGTTTAGTAGCTTGCTACTATTATCGAAACTGTACACTCCTATCAAGCGTGAATCAAGGCGTTTACTAATGGCAGTGCCAGGAGTGATGTTGAGTAGCGTGCTATACTGTGCTGTATCTAAGGGCGGGTACCCAAAGAGAATAGTTGTTTGAGCCTTGTGGTGCAATCTGCCGCTACGAGACAGAGGTGGAAGCCATCAGACATACCATAGAGACAATCGGGGAAAGATTTGTAGATGGTTCGGAAGTGAAAGGCGACGTAGACGTCGTCAATGATGCGCTTTCAAGGCAACAGGCCATCGCCAACCTTAGGACTTGGCCCGAGCGACTCTCTCGTAAGCTATCGACTATTTCAGATTTGATCTCCAAGTAAGAAGTGAAGGTCACCATCCAGTGGATACCTTGTCATGCAGGTGTCTCTGGAAACGAAATAGCAGACATTATAGCCAAGAAAGTGTCTTTGACACATGCGCTATACGAGCTGTGCTCATTTGAGACTGACCGGAAAACGTGACCGTGAATGGGTGACTGAACGTTGATACACGGTCGAAACGAATCCGACATGTGCAGCATTGAAAACGGTCAAATCTAGCTGACACATTTCAGACGATTGGCGCTTTTGAGAACGAAGAAGAAGAAGAAGAAAACGTTTGGCAAAATGGAACTGTCCACGACCGCAAAATGTAGAACTGAGCATTGTGCGACAAGGACCTAATTTAGAAGGTTTAGGCCACACCTTGATTCGCGGTGTCCAAACTGTAGGGATGCACACAATACAGCAGAGTTCGTTCTCCGAGTCCTAAAAGAGTAATCTCGCTCGCTTTCTAAAAAATAAGTGGGGTTCAAGTCTGTGTTTTTTTCACAGAAATGTATTAATATGACAATGCGCGCTGGCTTTCTGTTTCTCGGTCTTATACGTGTAGCCATCTAAAACTTGGTTAGGTGAACTTTGCTCTAAATGATACTCACACAATTGAAAAGAAAGAGAAATACATTTTTATTACTAAATTACGTTTGTTGAAATAACGGTCGGGCCTAGTGTTTGAACAGCTGAAAGGAAATAATTAGAAAAGAATAGAGCGTTCATAAAACCTATCAAAGAGACAGTGTTTTGTAATTGGGACAACATAGACACAGTAAATTAAAATGTTGAAACTCTATTTTTTTAAATGTCTATATTGGCGATTTATCTTGTCTTTCAATATTAAAAGAAGAAGAATGCAGACCTATACAAGCATTCGCGTTAATTATATATATAATTTTCGATACTTGGTGTTCATCTCGAAACCATGAGCACAGGATTTCACCACTACTAGTTGCTAGGAAAAGAATCAATGATAGTGAAATAAAAACTGCACTATTACACAGTATGTGTACCCTGTAGCACAGAATATTCTTGTAAGACTTACCGTAATACGTACGAATTCTTAGTTCTTCTATTAATCTAGAAAAAGTGCTAAAAATGGGACCTTTATTCAAAAAAATCGCTCCCCCTAGTGTCAAAACCTGGCTACGCCATTGATGGTAGCCATAAATATAAGACAACTACCATCTTTGGTAGCCATAAATATAAGAAATATATTATCTTTGGTAGCTCTTCATATACAATACTATTATTTTAGGAAGCCATAAATATAAGATTACTACTACCTTTGCTAACTGCATCACATCGTATTTAATACCTAATGTTTCTGCTACTTTTAGAGAATTACAATTTGGTGAGTGTACTAGTGGAATATGAATATTGTAGAGTTATAAAGAAATGTTATTTGATCTTATTCTATGCAATTTTTTTTTCTTTTAGTTCAATCAGTTGCTGTCTGACTTTGGAGGAAGTCTTGGGTTTTGGATCGGACTTTCATTTATCAGTCTATTGGAAATGACCCATATGTTAATGGGCCTCTTACAATATTTCCTATGCAAAGTTAGGCCCACAAATTAGGATTCAAAATAGAAATACATGTTCAGAATCTATGCAACTAAATATTATCGCATTATACTTGACCGGAAAATAACGAAGACAAAAAGTCTCCCACACACTTTAACAGATTTTCGAAACCGTTTTACTTTTTAATACACAAGTAAAAGTTTTTAGTAATTTCTTTCTGCACATGTGTACATTAATTTTTATTTTCTGGAAACATCTCTAGGAGGTGTTTCTGTGAAACATGATAGATCTTTAGCTTCTCAGACTAAAACAGGCAACCCTTTTCATGTCCAAAAATGCCATTTTTTATTGCTATTGTCATGCAAAAGTCATTGTGATTTTCAAAAATATATTTAAAATTTAATTTTAAAAGTTAATTTTTTGGTGGCTTTGAATGTTTGTCTTTATTAAAAATAAAACCTTGTTGTATTTAAATTCTTACCTCATTAGTTGTTTCTTATTTAATGCAACAAATTATTTGTTTACATTGGAATGTTACAGTATTTTAAAAAAGTGGATTTATAACAAGATATATTATATATGTTAGAGGTATAAAGAGGCTAACTTAACAATACTTAACAATGCAACAATACAGACTTATTGTAATACAACATTACATACTTACTGAAAAACAACAATACAAACTTATTATAATACAACAATACAGACTTATTGAAATACAACATTAAAGACTTACTGAAAAACAACAATACAGACTTATTGAAATACAACATTAAAGACTTACTGAAAAACAACAATACAGACTTATTGAACTTCAACTATACAGACGTATTGAAATACAACATACAGACTTACTGGAAAAACAACAATACAGACTTATTGTAATACAACAATACAGACTTATTGAAATACAACATTACAGACTTATTGAGATACAACATTACAGACTTAATGAAAAACAACAATACAGACTTATTGTAATACAACAATACAGACTTATTGAAATACAACATTACAGACTTAATGAAAAACAACAATACAGACTTATTGAAAAACTACAATACAGACTTATTGAAATACAGCATTAAAGAATTACTGAAAAACAACAATACAGACTTATTGTAACACATCAAAACAGACTTATTGAAATACAACAATAAAGACTTACTGAAAAACAACAATACAGACATATTGAAATACAACAATACAGACTTATTGAAATACAACATTAAAGACTTACTGAAAAACATCAATACAGACATATTGAAATACAACAATACAGACTTATTGAAATACAACATTAAAGACTTACTGAAAAACAACAATACAGACTTATTGAAATACAACAATACAGACATATTTAAATACAACAATACAGACATATTGAAATAAAGACTTGCTAAAATAGAAAGTACAACAATTCTGACACTACCAAAAATGTCAATTCATATAAAATGTACTTTGAAGCCTTAATAACAATTCTATCCCCCTGCTTCCCTTCCCCGGCTACGCTACTGTTAACCAACTGTAAAAGGTGTGGAGCTTTAGAATTATATCCCTGAACACTATTATTTAAAATATTTATTTATCTATTAATTATCTTGGTTTTCTACAAGCTCTTCAATATTTTATTTAAAAGCAATTTTAATTAGGCCTAGCTCTCTTTAATACTTTAGGTCTCTATGAATTAAATTTAAATGATCAGGTAGATATTCTGGGAGGGTAGAGGGCAGATCTCTATGTTATCACTTATGCTCTGATAACGTATGATCTACTCACGCGATCAGCATCGAAATCCCAATGAACCGCATTACCCTATGGACGATAGTGGAGCATCATCCACATATTTCTCCCTATCTACTGTAGGTATGAATGTGCTTGATTGATCCCGCAGTCGGAAGACACCGTAGCTGCGCTGAGAAGCCTGGTACCGCTCTCGAATCTATACACTCCTATCACGCGTTTACTGATGGCAGTGGCAGGAGTGATGTTGAGAAGCGTGATGTGTTGTGTGTTGTGCTGTATTTAATAGCGATACTTGAAGAGAATAGTTGTTCGGGCCATGTGGTGCGATCTGCAGCTACGAGACAGATGTGGAGACCATCAGAAATACCATCGATGCAATCATGGAAAGATTTGTAGATGGTTCGGAAATTAAAGCCGTCGTCAATGATGCGCTTTAATTGTCACAGGCCATCGACAGCCTCAGGACCTGGCCTGAGCGACTATCTCGTATTTCAGATTTGATCTCTAGGTACAAAGTGAAGGCCACCGTCCAGTGAATACAGAGTGATTCATGTGTCTCTGGAAACGAAATAGCGAACTCATTATAACCGAGAAAAGGCTCTCTACGAGCTATGCTCATTTGAGAGTGACCTGAAAACAATTAGTGAGTGGGTGACTAAATGGTGGTGCACGGGTGGAACGAATCTGACAAGGGCAGCAGTAAAAACGGCCAAATCTAGCTGACCTGTTTTTGGGGCTCGGCAGAATGGAACGGTCTAGGATCGCTACATTTAGAATCATACATTGTGAGATAAGGGCTTACTTTAGTAGGTTTAGGCACCACCTTGATTCTCGGTGACGAAACTGTGGGGACGCAGAAAAGATGGTCGAGCATGTGCTAATTGAATAGCCTGCATAACATGATTTTTAGAGTGGACAGGAACAGCCAACCATTTGTGCCGAACTTTTACTTTTACAAAAGAGTAATGTCGCTCGCATTCTCAAAATGAAATGGGGTTCTGTTCAAGTCTGGTTTACTCACCGGAAATCCAGCTATCCATTGCACACCGGGTATGCCTGTGGCCCCGGTGGGGAGGTGGAACGTTTTAAACCCGTCTCGAAGACTCACCCGATGCCAGGATGCCTATGCCTATAGTATAGGATTAGTGCTACTAAGGGACATTGCAGGTATACGGGCGAGCCACAACGATAATGTTCCTAAGGGAACCGCAGTGAGTTAATAAGCTGGGTTGCGGAAACCTTCCGTTACACGGTATGCCACGCATTCGGCGTGTTGTGGGGTGGCTGGAGCCCGGAAAGAGCTTCGGTGTGCCCCCCAAACCCCTCTAGAGCTCACTCGTAATACGTTACACCCTTGACTATAGAGCCCCTTGGGCTCGTCCGGTTTGTATAGAGATGTTAGTGCCCATAATTTTATAGCTTATTATTATTATGGTAGCGTGGTATCCTATGGGCAGCTAAACATTACAATTTATCTTCAGTTTTATTATAATCCTATACTATAATACGATTAAAATTGTATATATGTATGCATTTCTTTCACTTACTTCAATTATTTATTTTCAAAGCATAAAATACAGATATAGGCCTATATATTCTTCTATGAATCAAAATGTAGGAATTGTAGGCACATATGATATACTTTAATTAAACAATTTTACAATGGAGATATTAAATCAGTTCCATCTCATTTGGGCCTCTCTAGCAGAAGTCCCTTACACAATTTTAGCAGAATATTTCTTTTCTTAACTTTTTTTTTAGCAAAGATTTTCTACAATATTATTTAGTGCACTGACATATATATAATATTAAATAACTGATACTAATAATTAATAAAACAAAATGCATTTGTCTTAATATAATTATCAAATCAATTCACTCATTAATATAATTATTATTATCTTGGGAAAGGCAATATCTACAAGAGACTTATAAATTCAGTTTACTTGACGAATAGTAATAATATGACTTAAAGAGCGCTGGTTCTCTGGTTCTCGTTCTCATACGTGTAGTGACCTGGTTACCTGAACTTCTCTATTAATAATAATAATAATAATAATAATAATAACGGTGCTTATATAGCGCATATCCCGTTGGTGACAGTTCCATGCGCAGACGACAGTTACAGAATACAGACAGACAACGAAATATAATATAGTAATACGCTAATTCTGCTGACGAAATAGGTGAGTCTTCAGCCGGTATTAATGATACTCATACAATATTAATTGAACAGAAATAGAAATAACATTTTATTACAAAATTCCGTTTGTTAAGGATATAACCGTTGAACCTGGTGTTTCGAAAGCTGAGAGGAAATAATTAGAAAAGAATAGAGCGTTATTAAAACGTATTTTAGAAATAGAATGTATGTAATTGCGATTTATCTCGTCTTTCCATATTAAAAGAAGAACAATGCGTTGATTCTATAAATACCTTTTGATACTACATGTTCATCCCAAAAATGAGCAGTAGATGCAATCAATTTTGCATAATTTTTCAATAATTAATAGTTTGATAGTTGTTAGGAAAAGAATCATGAATGGTAAAATAAAAACTGCAATATTATATAGTGAGTTTGCCCTGAGGCACAGAGTATTATTGTAAGACTTGATATGAGCGAATTCTTAGTTCTTATATTAGTCTGGTAAAAAAACGCTAAAAGTAGGGCCTTTCACTCCCCTAGCGTCAAAACCTGGCTACACCACTGTTGGTTAAAGGCTCTGCCCGTTTTGGCTTTTAAGTCTGCCCCTGTCCCTCCTGGGTTGTCTACTATGCTGCTTAAGTACTTGAAACTTTCCACTTCTTCTAGACTATCTCCAGCTAGCACTACTAGTAGTTGCTTGTTACATATACCTTTAGGACTTTACTTTTCCCTTTTACGAATATTCAGGCCATTGCATGTAGAGTAATTTGCTAAATCTGTTGTTTTCTTCTGCATTTGCTTTTGGGTGTGTGAGAGATGGGCCAAGTCGTCTGTAAAGTCAAGATGGCCCAGATGTTTCCAGAATGTCCATTGTATTACATTCCGCTTTGTCACTGTGGTCATAAGCTTATTCCTTATCCAATCAATGACTAATAGAAACAAGAATGGTGAAAGCAGGTAACCTTCTCTTACTTCTGCACGGGGAAGGCTTATTACTTATTACTCACAACAAATTCTAAAATAAGATATTGATATAATAAGGTAATTTTTCCTGAAGGCAAATTCACATGATTGACATTCAAGTACTTTGTTTATAAAGAAAATGCTGAAAAGGTATATTGAATTTCTGACTTACTTTTCATTCTACTATAGTCAATTGTGTTATTACAGTTTATATCAATACATATTGCTCATTTATCTATATATATAAAAAGACTGTGATTGTGTCCCAGCGGATCCCCATTGGTCAATTCGAAAACACGGGATTTACAAGCCCAATCACTGACCTAAAGATTATTTTGTAATTAAATATATTTTGTCTACTTATCTTATCTTATACATTACAGACGCTCCTTCTATAAAGAAGATTATTGCGTCCTACGTTCATATTTCCTAAAGAAGAAGCCAATAAATTTCTATTAATATTTCTTTTTTTTAAGATTGTAAGGATTTTATGACTTAAACCTTTCCTAAAATGTTTTCAATAAATAAAATCTAATAGATTAATTAGGCCTAGGCCTATATTTTTGACGCCCGTGAAAGAGAGTGTTTGATTCTCATCAACAGGGATAGTCAAACTTTTCGTTAATTTAAAAGAGAGTTTTTTTTTTACCCGATTACAATATTTACTTTTAATTACCTTCTTAAATGTTTTCTGTAAATAAATAATAATTATATCTATATTTTTTAAAGTAATTATAGCTTTCTGTTCATTGTAGTTTATAAAAATTGTAGGCCTATCTGTAACTTTAGGCCTATCTGTAACTTTAGGCCTATCTGTAACTTTAGGCCTATCTGTAACTTTAGGCCTATCTGTAACTTTAGGCCTATCTGTAACTTTAGGCCTATCTGTAACTTTAGGCCTATCTGTAACTTTAGGCCTATCTGTAACTTTAGGCCTATCTGTAACTTTAGGCCTATCTGTAACTTTAGGCCTATCTGTAGCTTTAGGCCTATCTGTAGCTTTAGGCCTATCTGTAGCTTTAGGCCTATCTGTAGCTTTAGGCCTATCTGTAGCTTTAGGCCTATCTGTAGCTTTAGGCCTATCTGTAGCTTTAGGCCTATCTGTAGCTTTAGGCCTATCTGTAGCTTTAGGCCTATCTGTAGCTTTAGGTCTATCTGTAGCTTTAGGCCTATCTGTAGCTTTAGGTCTATCTGTAGCTTTAGGTCTATCTGTAGCTTTAGGTCTATCTGTAGCTTTAGGTCTATCTGTAGCTTTAGGTCTATCTGTAGCTTTAGGCCTTTCTGTAACTTTAGTCCTAAGCCTATGTAAATGTATTTTTCCCAGAGGGACGCTGGGTAATTAAGCTTTTGGTTTAATAAAAAGACTTGCTTATATTTAACGCGATTGTAATAAATTTATTTGTTATTACTTTCCTAAATGTTTTCAATAAATAGTTATTATATTTCTAAATTTATTAGATCTTGGTTAGATTATATCTTTCTGTTTATTGTAGTTTATTAAATGTTTATTTAGCTTAGCTTATATACTATATAGGCTCTTTTATTTTTTCCCCGGGCAACGCCGGGGGATTTAGCTTGTATTTTAATAAAAATATCTAAATGCCTCTTCTTTGGAAATGTCATATTATCTCAGTTTCATCTGAATAATTTGCTACCTCTGAGCCTAGTCAATCTTGAAAAACCAGCCAAAAGGTAAGAGACACAAATATATATTATTATTATAAAGTCATTTATTTGCTTGGTATTGGTTACTTCTATACAATCTGTTACAAACTGTATTTTATTGAAGAAACGAAAGTTTCATAAACATTACTATTTTTATGAATAACACAATGATAACTTTTTTTTAAATTCAATAATCTTTTAAGCTAATATATATACATTGTCTATTGTAGTCTAACTAGTTACTTCAAGAAGTAATTATGATTGCATTGTTTTATATATTTAATTTATAAACATTAATAATTAATGTTTTAAAATAACTATAGAAATCATACAATAATAATCTTTTCACATCGATTCTCTGCCAATTATATTTATCTACTGAGCATGCTAATTGTATAGCATGGATAGAAGCGCTATAAGAAATGCCCATTCTTATTCTTTTTATTCTTATTCTTACTTTCCCCCATTCCCTGTTGATAAAGTTTTACTGAAGCTTATAATTTCTTCACTGAATAATTGATCGGAAGAAGGTGAGATCAGTGTAGTAAATTAAACTCTTAGGGTTATTATTATTTTCCATCACAAACAGAGGTTTATTATTCAATGGTGATATTAAATATTTTATTTAATCCATAGATGAAGAATGATACTATGAGATGATGTGACCAGTACAATTTTAAGCCACTTTTTCTTTTCGCCAATTAATTACAGGTACATAGTGGAGTTAAATCTACTCAGGATCATATTTTAGACAAAGGAGAAAATCTTAACTTTTGCAAGAAAAGGAACCCCGGACCTTCGGTACACAAACCCAGCGAGCTACCATAAGAACACCGTGTGCTAAAATTGTAAAAAAAAATAAAAAAAATATAATAATAATTTTAGAGCCATGTACTGTTGAATGAAACTATGGGCTTCACTGAACCAATTGCCAGGAATCAGAATAAATATTTTCTTTCCATTATTTAATGTGCAAGGGTGTGTTACATCCAGTTTCAGGGGAAAGGGGTAAAAATTATCTTAAAAGAGAATACGATTACATAAATGACGACTGACCAATCGTTTTACTCTGACGACAGGTTAAACTACCTATACATAGGCCTACCGGTGTATTTGTTTATAACAAGACCATTCAATAGACCTTCATACTTACAAAAAGTACATACACGAAATTTCAAGGTATTGCACGAAACGAAATGGACACTGATTTGAGTCAACAGAAAATTGTTATTTTTTTTAAAATGTCTTTTAGGCTTCATAGTACATATAATAAGAATTGACATTTTTGGTAATATCAGAATTCCAGAATTGTTGTTCTTTCGATTTTAGGAAGTCTGTACTATTGTTTTTTTATTATTTCTGTATTTTTTTATTTAAATAAATCTGTATTGTTGTATTTCAATAAGTCTGTATTGTTGATCTCAATAAGTCTGTATTGTTGAATTTCAATAAGTCTGTATTGTTGCATTTCGAATATGTCTGTATTGTTGCATTTCAATAAGTCTGTATTGTTGCATTTCAATAAGTCTGTATTGTTGAATTTCAATAAGTCTGTATTGTTGCATTTTAATAAGTCTGTATTGTTGCATTTCAATAAGTCTGTATTGTTGCCTTTCAATAAGTCTGTATTGTTGCATTTCAATAAGTCTGTATTGTTGAATTTCAATAAGTCTGTATTGTTGAATTTCAATAAGTCTGTATTGTTGTATTTTAATAAGTCTGTATTGTTGCATTTCAACAAGTCTGTATTGTTGAATTTCAATAAGTCTGTATTGTTGAATTTCAATAAGTCTGTATTGTTGAATTTCAATAAGTCTGTATTGTTGTATTTTAATAAGTCTGTATTGCTGCATTTAAAGTTAGTCTCTTTATACCTCTAACATACATAATATATCTTGTTATAAATCCACTTTTTTAATATTGTATCATACCAATGTAAACAAAAGATTGGTTGCATTAAAAAAAGAAACAACCAATGAGGTAAGAATTTAAATACAACGAAGTTTTGTTGTTACTAAAGACGAACATACACAGCCACACACAAAAAAACAACAACTAACTTTTCAAATTAAATGTTAACACTATATTTGTAAAAAGTACACTATAATTTTACAATCACAATGACTTTTGTATGACAATAGCGATACACAAAATTGAAATTTCGGACATAAAAAGGGTTTCATGTTCTTGTCTGGAAAACCAAAGATCTATATCTTTTACAGAAACACATTGTAGAGATGTTTTCAGCAAATTTAAAACCAATATACACAGATACAGAAACACAATTTTAAAACTTTTAGTTGGGTAATAAAATGTAAAACGCATTAGAAATATCTGTTTAAGTATGTCTTCGTTTTTAGTGCCGGTCAATTATAATGTGATAATATTTAGTTGCATGGATTCTAAATAAGTATTTCTTAATCCCAATTTGTGGGCCTAACTTTGCATAGGATATATTGTAAGAGGCCTATTAACATATGGGTCATTTCCAATAGACTGATGAATGAAAGTCCGATCCATAAACCAAGACTTCCTCCAAAGTCTGACAGCAGCTGACTGAACTAAAAAAAAAAAGAAAAATAATTGCAATTGCATAGATTTAAATCAAACTAAATTTCTATATAACTATACATTATCCATATTCCCCTAGCCCTAGTACACTAACCATTGTCTCACAAATTGTAATTCGCTAAAAGTAGCAGAAACATTAGCTATCAAATACAATGTGATGTAGCTACCAAAGGTAGTAGTAAATGTATATGAAGATATACCAAAGATAATAGTAAACATATATTTATGGCTACCAAAGATAGTAATGGTATTATATTTATGGCTACCATAAGTATATGCAATTTATATTAATGGCTGCCAAAATAGTAGTAACCTTATAATAATGGCTACCAAATGTAATAGTAATCAAATCTACAAATGGTAATAGTAATCTTATATTTATTGCTACCAAAGGAAAAAAAATATTCTTTTATATATATATATATATATATATGGCTAACTAAAGTGAATAGTTTAAATCCACACAGTTTTGTGTTTTTCTTCCCTTTACCTCTTCCATCTTCAACCTTTCCCACCATCCTACAGACGGTACTTTTGAGATAGGATATCTATTATAATATGGAGCGATTTAAGAAATTATAAGGTCAGATACCGATACTAAAAGTATTTAATTTCTTGTCATGTTGAGGTTTTTAACTTCTGGGTCTCACTAGTAGTACTATATTCTCACCGCTAACTAAAATAAAACCTAAGAAACTCGAAACATTGCTGAAACTTTGTCTTAGAAATGAGAATTTGTTTGTCTCTGTATAAACCCAGAATTTAAAAATACTTCACCCTCGTAATTCATGACCATGTCTATCACTAAATTAATAACTTTATTAACAGTTTTTAATAGTTTACAATATACAACTGCTGGGCTTTTGTCCAAAAAAGACATTTCTTTGGATAAAATATGCTTAGGGAAAACTGTAATGGAGCAGACTGGTGTGATTTTAAACACAATGTATGTACGCTAAACTAAAATTATTATCTTTTTGTATGTTTTAAATAATTAAAATAATCATTTAAAATTAAGATTAGAATCGGCTATAATATACAGATTCAAAACATTAAAAAAATTTAACAAATCTGATATTTTTGCATATATATTTCAAATCTTACTTCGTAATTCTTTTGATCCACTAGATGCTCATAGTTCAAATCTCGATAGAATATATTCAGTTTAATAAAGTTTTCTCTGTAAAAACGGTTGGATATTTAAATCATTCGGTTTCTATTTGAATATTTTAAAACTAAAAGTTTTCAAAAGAAGATGACATTAAGTACAATACTTGCCCACTAGACCACCGCGCTTGCTCTCTAGACCACAATACTTGCCCACTAGACCACCGCGCTTCCTCTCTAGACCACAGCAATTGCCCACTAGACCCCGTGCTTGCTCTCTAGACCACATTACTTGCCCACTAGACCCCGTGCTTGCTCTCTAGACCACATTACTTGCCCACTAGACCCCGTGCTTGCTCTCTAGACCACAGCAATTGCCCACTAGACCCCGTGCTTGCTTTCTAAATCACAGTTCTTGCCCACTAGACCCCGTGCTTGCTCTCTAGACCACAGTACTTGCCCACTAGACCACCGCGCTTCCTCTCTAGACCACAGCAATTGCCCACTAGACCCCGTGCTTGCTGTCTAGACCACAGTACTTGCCCACTAGACCCCGTGCTTGCTCTCTAGACCACAGTACTTGCCCACTAGACCCCATTGCTTGCTCTCTAGACCACTGTGCCCGCCCACTAGACCACAGTACTTGCCCACTAGACCCCATTGCTTGCTCTCTAGACCACTGTGCCCGCCCACAAGACCACAGTACTTGCCCACTAGACCCCGTGCTTGCTCTCTAGACCACAGACCACTGTGCCCGCCCACTAGATCACAGTACTTGCCCACTAGACCACTGTGCCCGCCCACTAGATCACAGAACTTGCCCACTAGACCACTGTGCCCGCCCACTAGACCACAGTACTTGCCCACTAGACCCCGTGCTTGCTCTCTAGACCACAGACCACTTTGCCCGCCCACTAGACCACAGTACTTGCCCACTAGACCACGTGCTTGCCCTCTAGACCACAGACCACTTTGCCCGCCCACTAGACCACAGTACTTGCCCACTAGACCACGTGCTTGCCCTCTAGACCACAGACCACTTTGCCCGCCCACTAGACCACAGTACTTGCCCACCAGACCCCGTGCTTGCTCTCTAGACCACAGTACTTGCCCACTAGACCCAGTGCTTGCCCACTAGACCACAGTACTTGCCCACTAGACCCCGTGCTTGCTCTCTAGACCACAGACCACTTTGCCCGCCCACTAGACCACAGTACTTGCCCACTAGACCACGTGCTTGCTCTCTAGACCACATTACTTGCCCACCAGACCCAGTGCTTGCTCTCTAGACCACATTACTTGCCCACTAGACCCCGTGCTTGCTCTCTAGACCACAGTACTTGCCCACTAGACCCAGTGCTTGCCCACTAGACCACGTGCTTGCTCTCTAGACCACATTACTTGCCCACCAGACCCAGTGCTTGCTCTCTAGACCACATTACTTGCCCACTAGACCCCGTGCTTGCTCTCTAGACCACAGTACTTGCCCACTAGACCCCGTGCTTGCTCTCTAGACCACAGTACTTGCCCACTAGACCCAGTGCTTGCCCACTAGACCACAGTACTTGCCCACTAGACCCCGTGCTTGCTCTCTAGACCACAGACCACTTTGCCCGCCCACTAGACCACAGTACTTGCCCACTAGACCACGTGCTTGCCCTCTAGACCACAGACCACTTTGCCCGCCCACTAGACCACAGTACTTGCCCACTAGACCACGTGCTTGCCCTCTAGACCACATTACTTGCCCACCAGACCCCGTGCTTGCTCTCTAGACCACATTACTTGCCCACTAGACCCCGTGCTTGCTCTCTAGACCACAGTACTTGCCCACTAGACCCAGTGCTTGCCCACTAGACCACAGTACTTGCCCACTAGACCCCGTGCTTGCTCTCTAGACCACAGACCACTTTGCCCGCCCACTAGACCACAGTACTTGCCCACTAGACCACGTGCTTGCTCTCTAGACCACATTACTTGCCCACCAGACCCAGTGCTTGCTCTCTAGACCACATTACTTGCCCACTAGACCCCGTGCTTGCTCTCTAGACCACAGTACTTGCCCACTAGACCCAGTGCTTGCCCACTAGACCACAGTACTTGCCCACTAGACCCCGTGCTTGCTCTCTAGACCACAGACCACTTTGCCCGCCCACTAGACCACAGTACTTGCCCACTAGACCACGTGCTTGCCCTCTAGACCACAGACCACTTTGCCCGCCCACTAGACCACAGTACTTGCCCACTAGACCACGTGCTTGCCCTCTAGACCACAGACCACTTTGCCCGCCCACTAGACCACAGTACTTGCCCACTAGACCACGTGCTTGCCCTCTAGACCACATTACTTGCCCACCAGACCCCGTGCTTGCTCACTAGACCACATTACTTGCCCACCAGACCCCGTGCTTGCTCTCTAGACCACATTACTTGCCCACTAGACCCCGTGCTTGCTCTCTAGACCACAGTACTTGCCCACTAGACCCCGTGCTTGCTCTCTAGACCATATTACTTGCCCACTAGACCCCGTGCTTGCTCTCTAGACCACATTACTTGCCCACCAGACCCCGTGCTTGCTCTCTAGACCACAGACCACTTTGCCCGCCCACTAGACCACAGTACTTGCCCACTAGACCCCGTGCTTGCTCTCTAGACCACATTACTTGCCCACTAGACCCCGTGCTTGCTCTCTAGACCCCTTGCTTGCTCTCTAGACCACAGTACTTGCCCACCAGACCCCGTGCTTGCTCTCTAGACCACATTACTTGCCCACCAGACCCCGTGCTTGCTCTCTAGACCATATTACTTGCCCACTAGACCCCGTGCTTGCTCTCTAGACCATATTACTTGCCCACTAGACCCCGTGCTTGTTCTCTAGACCACATTACTTGCCCACTAGACCCCGTGCTTGCTCTCTAGACCACAGTACTTGCCCACTAGACCCCGTGCTTGCTCTCTAGACCACAGACCACTTTGCCCGCCCACTAGACCACAGTACTTGCCCACTAGACCCCGTGCTTGCTCTCTAGACCACATTACTTGCCCACTAGACCCCGTGCTTGTTCTCTAGACCACATTACTTGCCCACTAGACCCCGTGCTTGCTCTCTAGACCACAGTACTTGCCCACTAGACCCCGTGCTTGCTCTCTAGACCACAGACCGCTTTGCCCGCCCACTAGACCACAGTACTTGCCCACTAGACCCCGTGCTTGCTCTCTAGACCACATTACTTGCCCACTAGACCCCGTGCTTGCTCTCTAGACCCCTTGCTTGCTCTCTAGACCACAGTACTTGCCCACTAGACCCCGTGCTTGCTCTCTAGACCATATTACTTGCCCACTAGACCCCGTGCTTGTTCTCTAGACCACATTACTTGCCCACTAGACCCCGTGCTTGCTCTCTAGACCACAGTACTTGCCCACTAGACCCCGTGCTTGCTCTCTAGACCACAGACCACTTTGCCCGCCCACTAGACCACAGTACTTGCCCACTAGACCCCGTGCTTGCTCTCTAGACCACATTACTTGCCCACTAGACCCAGTGCTTGCTCTCTAGACCACAGTACTTGCCCACCAGACCCCGTGCTTGCTCTCTAGACCACAGTACTTGCCCACTAGACCCCGTGCTTGCTCTCTAGACCACATTACTTGCCCACTAGACCCCTTGCTTGCTCTCTAGACCACATTACTTGCCCACCAGACCCCGTGCTTGCTCTCTAGACCACAGTACTTGCCCACCAGACCCCGTGCTTGCTCTCTAGACCACAGTACTTGCCCACTAGACCCCGTGCTTGCTCTCTAGACCACATTACTTGCCCACTAGACCCCTTGCTTGCTCTCTAGACCACATTACTTGCCCACTAGACCCCGTGCTTGCTCTCTAGACCACAGTACTTGCCCACTAGACCCCGTGCTTGCTCTCTAGACCACATTACTTGCCCACTAGACCCCGTGCTTGCTCTCTAGACCACAGTACTTGCCCACTAGACCCCGTGCTTGCTCTCTAGACCACATTACTTGCCCACTAGACCCCGTGCTTGCTCTCTAGACCACATTACTTGCCCACTAGACCCCGTGCTTGCTCTCTAGACCACATTACTTGCCCACTAGACCCTGTGCTTGCTCTCTAGACCACAGTACTTGCCCACTAGACCCTGTGCTTGCTCTCTAGACCACAGTACTTGCCCACTAGACCCTGTGCTTGCTCTCTAGACCATATTACTTGCCCACTAGACCCTGTGCTTGCTCTCTAGACCACAGTACTTGCCCACTAGACCCCGTGCTTGCTCTCTAGACCACATTACTTGCCCACTAGACCCCGTGCTTGCTCTCTAGACCACATTACTTGCCCACTAGACCCTGTGCTTGCTCTCTAGACCACAGTACTTGCCCACTAGACCCCGTGCTTGCTCTCTAGACCACATTACTTGCCCACTAGACCCTGTGCTTGCTCTCTAGACCACAGTACTTGCCCACTAGACCCCGTGCTTGCTCTCTAGACCACATTACTTGCCCACTAGACCCTGTGCTTGCTCTCTAGACCACAGTACTTGCCCACTAGACCCCGTGCTTGCTCTCTAGACCACATTACTTGCCCACTAGACCCTGTGCTTGCTCTCTAGACCACAGTACTTGCCCACTAGACCCCGTGCTTGCTCTCTAGACCACAGTATTTGCCCACTAGACCCCGTGCTTGTTCTCTAGACCACATTACTTGCCCACCAGACCCCGTGCTTGCTCTCTAGACCACAGTACTTGCCCACTAGACCCAGTGCTTGCCCTTTAGACCACAGTATTTGCCCACTAGACCCCGTGCTTGCTCTCTAGACCACAGTACTTGCCCACTAGACCCCGTGCTTGCTCTCTAGACCACATTACTTGCCCACTAGACCCCGTGCTTGCTCTCTAGACCACATTACTTGCCCACTAGACCCCGTGCTTGCTCTCTAGACCACATTACTTGCCCACTAGACCCCGTGCTTGTTCTCTAGACCACAGTACTTGCCCACTAGACCCCGTGCTTGCTCTCTAGACCACAGTACTTGCCCACTAGACCCTGTGCTTGCTCTCTAGACCACAGTACTTGCCCACTAGACCCCGTGCTTGTTCTCTAGACCACAGTACTTGCCCACTAGACCCCGTGCTTGCTCTCTAGACCACAGTACTTGCCCACTAGACCCTGTGCTTGCTCTCTAGACCACAGTACTTGCCCACTAGACCCAGTGCTTGCCCTTTAGACCACAGTATTTGCCCACTAGACCCCGTGCTTGCTCTCTAGACCACAGTACTTGCCCACTAGACCCCGTGCTTGCTCTCTAGACCACATTACTTGCCCACTAGACCCCGTGCTTGCTCTCTAGACCACATTACTTGCCCACTAGACCCCGTGCTTGCTCTCTAGACCACATTACTTGCCCACTAGACCCCGTGCTTGCTCTCTAGACCACATTACTTGCCCACTAGACCCCGTGCTTGCTCTCTAGACCACATTACTTGCCCACTAGACCCCGTGCTTGTTCTCTAGACCACAGTACTTGCCCACTAGACCCCGTGCTTGCTCTCTAGACCACAGTACTTGCCCACTAGACCCTGTGCTTGCTCTCTAGACCACAGTACTTGCCCACTAGACCCCGTGCTTGCTCTCTAGACCACAGTACTTGCCCACTAGACCCAGTGCTTGCCCTTTAGACCACAGTATTTGCCCACTAGACCCCGTGCTTGTTCTCTAGACCACATTACTTGCCCACTAGACCCCGTGCTTGCTCTCTAGACCACAGTACTTGCCCACTAGACCCCGTGCTTGTTCTCTAGACCACATTACTTGCCCACTAGACCCCGTGCTTGCTGTCTAGACCACAGTACTTGCCCACTAGACCCCGTGCTTGTTCTCTAGACCACATTACTTGCCCACTAGACCCCGTGCTTGCTCTCTAGACCACAGTACTTGCCCACTAGACCCCGTGCTTGTTCTCTAGACCACAGTACTTGCCCACTAGACCCCGTGCTTGTTCTCTAGACCACATTACTTGCCCACTAGACCCCGTGCTTGCTCTCTAGACCACAGTACTTGCCCACTAGACCCCGTGCTTGTTCTCTAGACCACATTACTTGCCCACTAGACCCCGTGCTTGCTCTCTAGACCACAGTACTTGCCCACTAGACCCCGTGCTTGTTCTCTAGACCACATTACTTGCCCACTAGACCCCGTGCTTGCTGTCTAGACCACAGTACTTGCCCACTAGACCCCGTGCTTGTTCTCTAGACCACATTACTTGCCCACTAGACCCCGTGCTTGCTCTCTAGACCACAGTACTTGCCCACTAGACCCCGTGCTTGTTCTCTAGACCACATTACTTGCCCACTAGACCCCGTGCTTGCTCTCTAGACCACAGTACTTGCCCACTAGACCCCGTGCTTGTTCTCTAGACCACATTACTTGCCCACTAGACCCCGTGCTTGCTCTCTAGACCACATTACTTGCCCACTAGACCCCGTGCTTGCTGTCTAGACAACAGTTCTTGCCCACTAGACCCTGTGCTTGCTCTCTAGACCACAGACCACTTTGCCCGCCCACTAGACCACAATACTTGCCCACTAGACCACGTGCTTGCCCTCTAGACCACAGACCACTTTGCCCGCCCACTAGACCACAGTACTTGCCCACTAGACCACTGTGCCCGCCCACTAGACCACTGTGCCCGCCCACTAGACCACTGTGCCCGCCTACTAGACTACTGTGCCCGCCTACTAGCCTACTGTGCCCGCCCACTAGACCACTGTGCCCGCCTACTAGACTACTGTGATCGCCTCAAGACAACCCTGTCCACCTACAAGAATCACATACTCGCCATTGATCTTTCAGAAACATTCAATTTAAATTTTCCGAGCGTCCTTATATTTTAAAAGTTATCTTTATAAAAACTTACCGAAGTTCCTCTTCCGTTTTACTTCTCAATGAATCGCATTTTTCAGGATCGACTTTACAAGCATATTCTATCAACTTGGCCTGGAATATAATTAAACAAGTGATATTTAACGTTGAAAGGTGGTAGTTATTAGTATGTCATATGACCGACCACCCATGATAATAAAGTAGATAATGATAAAGCTTCAGGAGGAAGTAATAAGCGCTACAAAACCCAATCCCTGTGCCTGGATGACTAGGTCTACGCTTATAGTATGGTATTTGTGCTACCGGGCGAAAGTGTAGGAAGCAATGCCACCCTGTTAATGATACAAGGGGAATTCCGCATAGGGGGAAACCTAGTATAAGGCGCACCCCATTGGCATATATGGGCAGGGTTTTGGATCCACCCCTTTTTGTTACGCCCTGAACAAAAGAAAAGTATGCAGTCTACCAAACTAAAGTGTCAATAATTAGATGTGTCTTTATGTGAATACTATAAACATGTATATAAACCTAAGAGGTGTCTTTTCATGTTCATGGCTCTAAGCATTGTTTATGTTTGATATCTTAATATGTATACAGGAAACGACTGATAGTAGGAAAATTAATAATATAAATCCTTAATTTATTTAAACAGCTCTATAGTTTTGTGTATAAGAGACGATAAAATGCATCTTAAAATTAATTATCTCGGCGAAGTTTGAACTCAGTGTATGCGTTTTTGTAAAAACAATAATAAAAAAGGCCAAAATGTTAAAAAAAAATATATACAGATCTGAATCTAATTATAGTTATTTTAGTAATTAAACCATTATTGTAGGTAATTTACCGCCCAAGTTTTAATAGGCCATAACCTGTAGCCAGTCTGTAAATCGTAGACTATTTCACTGAAGATAAAAACAAAATACAGAGTTATTTGAAAAGAATGAATCAATTTTGTGTTGTGAAAAATTGCAGTTGTTCTTAAACATAATCATGGAATTAGTCAATGACCATTTAAGAAAGGAGTTATCTAAGTTTTAAATGGCAGCCAAATGTAGTTAGTTTTTTTTTTCAAAAACATAATCTTAGACTTTGCAAGGAAACAAACCATGGGCATCAATCAACCCACCGCGCAACCAAACGACTGCCGTGTGCTAAATTTAAAATTGTTGGTTTACCCTCGGAATGGCGATTCATTTTCTAATATATTTTTTTTATTAGATAAGGAACGTTGATTATAGATAGAACACGGGAAGAAACACACCATGTCATTCCACCCGTGACAGCCCTGTCCAATCGGACCACCAGTCTACATAGAAGATAATCACAATGAAAGTGATGAGTATAGGAGTGAACTAAAGCTGACTTTTCGTCACAAATCCAAAATCCAAACAAACGTCCTTACACATTTGTTGAACATAATATTAGTGCAGGATAAAAATGTCATCCAACAGTTTAAGATTAATTTAACAGCATCTTCTTGCATGATAAAAAATGTCATCCAACAGTTTAAGATGAATTAAACAGCATCTTCTAGCATGATAAAATATTTCACCACAAAATTCAAGAGGATTTTCTTAGCAGTACAAAATATGCCTTTCAAAATCCAAAAGTTGAAAAAGATTTTTTTGAAAGCATATTTTTTTATGATAAGAAATACCAATGTAAAAAATGGCATCGAAAAGAGTTATTTAAAGAGAATATATTCAGGGCTAAAAAGGTCCAGCAAAGATTTCTCGTAGTCTCTACAACTTACCAATACGCATTTTTTTTTTTTTTGCATTTTGAAACTTTGGGGGAAGTCTATTCAAGCAATTTCTGTACCAATATTAATAAAGCATACAAATAAAACAAAGCAAGCAGAGGTTTTGTTAGGTTGTAATTGTGAAGTTGAATGCTATTGTAGGTAAGATCAAGCATTACATTTAAACATTCATCGAGTAGCTTGAGTGCATTATTTCATTGTGAAAATAGAACCTGGTATGATAACATACAGAAAACTTAATGGTACATACAGACAAAACTACCATACAGAAAACAAATCACAGACTTATCACAATACAAAACAGAAACAAATTCACAAAACGAACAGAAAATATATACCTATCACAAAACATAAAGAAAAAATATCACAATACAAACATAAAACATATCACAGACCTATCACAATACAAACAGAAAACATATGACATACCTATCACATTACAAACATAAAACATATCACAGACCTATCACAATTAAAAAAAAACAAAAATATCACAAAAACATACAGAAAATAAAGACCTATTCAAATACTTAAAGAAGAAATACCACAAAACAAACAGGAAACATAGACCTATCCTACAAAACATAAAGAAGAAATATCGCAAAACAAACTGAAAACATAAACCAATGCCAATACATAAAAAAGAAATATCACAAAACCAACAGAAAACATATACTTATGATAATACAAAAGAAATATGACAATACATACAAACAACATCACTATCGCATATATACAAAAAACTTAACTATCACATACACACAAAAAACATGTGTATCAAACTGTATTCAGAAAACAAACATGAATACCACAATAAAACTACCTGCATGGGTTGAGACAGTTGCAATCCTTATCATCCACTGTAAATGTGTCTTTGACACGAAAAAGACACTCCTGGTCTTCAGGAATAAATACAAATATGAAAACGAGCTGAAGAGACATATTAAACATATAACAAATGTGCCAACATATTATATCAATAATCAAGATCAGCTTCTACGCCCCAATAAAAACTCCGCCTTGCCATTTGGACGTTTCGATACGAGCTACCAAAGTAAACTTTGTGCTAGACCTATATCGAAACAAATTATAACAGTTTTTTTTTACAAATCTAGTCCGATCACAAATGTCTAAGTCTTATCATGTAGAAATGTATAGAACAGAAGTATGCGAAAAGTAAAAAGAAGAAGAAATAGATGTTCAGTAAGAAGCGTGACAATGACTATTGACAAGTCTTAACGAGTATGCATGCATAAAAGTTCATAAGAAATAACTTTTCCGGTCGAATTCGATCATTTTATTTGAAACATGTCTGTGTGCTGGGTTGCTGGTTGTACGAACATTTGTTGGGGACTAAAGTTTCTTTCCTTTCCAAAAGATATTTACAAAAGAAAACATTGCATTGTGAAAGTCAGAAGGGAATAATCACCTTTTTATAATATCAAACTTATTCCTTAATGCAAAAGAATTTTTGTTTTTCGTTTTTTAAGAATTTACGAATTTTGTTTTTCAATAACCAAGAAAACGCAACTCGTGACTAAATTATTTTATAAACAAGCTACATGCGACAAACACTTGAGTATTAATTATCGCCTACTAACTTTTGATGTTAAAAACGGATTCCTCAAAACTAATATTGTATCCTTTGTATAAATAGACTAGAACTAGCCGTCGCGGTTGAAATCAACTGTCAATAACCAGCAAAAGCATGCTTTTTTGTTTACGGAAAGGCCTAAAATAATTAAACATTTAAAAATAGAACCGGAAGTTCAAGATCACACCAGTTCAAAAGGTCACGCCTAATTAAGACTTGTCAATTTTCGTGTGTATTTATAGACAGAGTGCAATCTGGAGTAATCTGTCAACGTAAAATTTAGATGAAAAATGCTAAAAAAGTGAATTTGTTAAAAATTAAAATGTATCATTTTAATAGAAATCCTAAAGCTAGATAGTAAGTTACGTTAACCGGAAAAGTATATTATAGATTTTAAAAAAAAGCTGGATCAAATTCGCGTACATTTCGACATTTTTGGTGGATGGCATCTTACCCCATAGAGGACAATTTATTATAGTATAGGTTTAACTAACGTGCGATAGCATTTTAGATATATGTTTTAATTACGTTTATAAAACTTTCTTTTTATTAAGCCTAATGTAATGTTAGATTTTTTTATTCCTTCATCAATATGTTTATTAAATGATAAATCATCATTTATTATTACTCATAAGTACTTTGTACTTTGAGGTTGGGCTAAGCATTTACAACAAATGAAGTAGTTTGTTATCATTTGAGTCTTTTTCTTGTATACTCTTAATAGTTCTCACTTTTCTGGGTGAAAAGTTAGGATCCCATTTTTTGTAATTTATTTTTGTCTATTAGTAAGGATCAACTATTTTATTTAATTTTATCTTTATTTTTCTATAAATATTATACAATCATCAGCAATTAATCTTATTTTTGTGTTTCTGATTTATTGAAATTTTATTGGGTGTGTCATGATCGGGACTTGGGTGATTGGGGTTGTTGTGGCTTGTTGTCGTAGGAGTATGTTGTGCCGACGCTGCAATCGACCTGGAATATTATTAGTTCTCTCCGGGCTCGTTAGATGACATAAAATACACACACAGACAGTTCTAAGGTGTACACAAGCAAATCTCTGGTGACGGTTATAATGTTTATTGTCATTCAGTAATCCAATGGGGAAATATACACGAATCGATACAATAATAACTAGCACTAGCGTATGGTATTGTCATGTAGTCTATCATTAAGTTATACAACTACACTGTGGAAAATCTATTGCTCGCCGAAGATCTAGAGTCTAAGCATGCGGGGGGGGGGGGGGTCTAATATGCAAGTAAAAATGTACAGGTAGGGGCTGTCAGGCCCAAGTTTAAGTTTACAGGCTGAAAGCCAAGCCAAGACTGCCTTTCCAAGTTTTTGCACTTGCATCCTTGCGACTCTAAATCACATGGTCGCTCTCAATTTGGTTGGCTAACTCCCTTAATTAGATTTAGATATGATTACGATTGGCTAGTTCGAAAATATTTCGGTATAAAGGGATGACTCACTAGAGGGAGAAGGGGGATGTAGGCGGGGTGGGGGTATAGATGAAAGCAATTAATACAGCCAATAGCCCGGGTGGTAGGGGTCTAGAGGGGGGGGGTCGGGGTGTACGGGGGAACAAGGGCAAAGGGGAAATGATTCATCTTTCCTACAGGGTACTTAATATCAGAAGTGTTATATATGCGTGGAAACGGTATCTCTGGTCAGTTTCTCAGGAGCCAGCGGAACAAAGGGATTAACTAACATGCCGCTGCCCCGTGAGTTGGGTAGGTGAAGGGGAGATTAGGGGTTGGCAGGGAGAGCACGGAAGGGGGCGGTTCAGGTAGGGGTTAAGCGAGGAGTCGAGTTTTTGGGCCATTGACGTAATGCTTATATACATGTATGTTGAATTAGCAATATGAATTAATAGTTACTGACGTGATATCTGTATAAACACATTAAAATAACAACATGAATTAATAATCAAAGACATGATATAAATATATACATTGTAGGTTTCACATAACTGACACATACACTCTCATTCATCCGAAATTGAGTACCATTTCGGCAGCATTTAGTTAGTAATCTCTGAATTTGGAAATAATAGAATGCAGTGAAGGTTGGGGAAAGGTGTTGAAGGGTGGCTGGAGAGTTACAGTTGCGTGAGAGAGAGAGAGAGAGATGTGTTATGACGTCAGACTACTCTCCTCCTTTATATCCTAAACTATCTATGATCTTACGTTCTACACTACTATCTATCTACATTAGTGCTTATAAGTCATGGTTGCGCCCAGAACCGTGACAGGGTGAGCCATTAATATAAATTAGAAATAGCAAGGGCTCTAGAAGAGTTTCTGAGTTTGCAGTTATTCAAGTCCCCCATTAGCAATCCAGCATTAGTATGTTTATAGATTTTGCTCGTATCCATTATGTAAGTAATATTAATCAATGTAATTAGAGCGCTATATAAAAGTTTGTGGCGTTAATATTAGAAATGCCCGGAGAGTGATTTTTAAATATATGAGTGTAGTATTTATAATAAGAACAGACCATAAAATAAATAAGAAATTTTTAATATTTACAGCAATGTATAATGAATAATTAAAATGTATAATCCTACCACGTATGAAGGGAAAACATATCTGGCGATAAAAAAAAACTGTCCGTTTTGAAAGTCTAGCTTACCTAGACAATTTGAAAACCAAACACATACGAAATAGAAAAAAAACTTGAAAACCTACCTCCTCGAGATTTATTGCAGTGAATAATATTTAATTTCATTACTTCATGGATATCATTATAACGAGGATCCATGCATTTGCATTGATCTGCAACACGCTTTAGGTAGCAGATTTTCTTACAGAGCTGAATGAAAAGAAAGAATTACAAGAATTGTGTTGGGGCATGTTTGAAAATTAACATCAATTATTATTAGTTTGATAAAGACTCATCTGAAAAAAGACGCTAATTTACGTAGTATAAAGGTATTACACACACTCTCCTCTCCACACACATAGACATAAACACACACGCACACACACATGTTGTTCGTCCCTCTTTTCAGAGGATGACGACGTCACCCAGTCGCATTGTGGCCTCACTGGTGGCCTATCAGTCTTTTTCGGGCCCTGATGTTCTATTGCAGACAAATGACGAGGCCGTGCGATCTGGTTGCGCGTTGCAGATCTGCGTGGATTCTCTTTCTGTTCGCTTTTGTTCGGCCCGGGACATTTAGTTGTTTTCCGCCAACTGTGCCCTGGACGACACAACATTTCATCACCTAATTATGTCGGCCACCAGTGCCTCTTATCTGTCTGGGTATATTCTAGTCTAGTGCTTTCAAGGTTGCTATTCAGACTATCTTTGAATCTCTGTTTTTTCTGACCGCCGGTTTATATTTTACCGTGTGCTAGCTCGTCAAATAGAAGCTTCTTAGGCAATCTTTGATCCGGCATTCTCATTAAATGACCAGTCCATCGCGCTTGAGATTTCAGAAGCTGAGTGTGAATGCCAAGGTAGGTTATATTGTCGACTATTTGAGTTATTGGCCCTAGCTTTCTGGATCTAATTGTAATGTCCCTTTTGCAGGCTGATGCAGAACCTGTTTTCTTTGTGTTTATGGTAAGAGCAAAGTTATCACAGGCTTTAGTGAAGCAATCCATGAGATTTTGCATTTTGCTTTCTGATTCAGCATTATGAGCAAAACCAGGGTGTTTTTCAATTTCGTAACCGTAACCACATTCCGTTGTTGGTTAAATAGGCCCTTGTCTGTTCTATAGCATTTATATACATGTCGTCTTTGCAATCGCGGAAGGCATCGGTTAGCATGGCTGAAAATACCATACTAAAGAGGGTTGGTGCGATAACACTTCCTTGTTCTACGCCATATGTTACAAGAAAAGTCCTGTACTCTTCACCCTTTTCCGTTTAATTTGGCCATTATGCAATCGTAAAACTGTTTGACGTTGTTACTAAATTTTGGTGAGAAGCCAAACTTTTCCGTTATTTGCAATTAGGCAATTTCCGCTTAAAGTTTGGAATTAGTCAGATTGACAAAAGTTATATAGAGGCTGCTGAATTTTTCTTGGCGTTTCTCCTGGACCTGGCGGGTAACAATTATCATGTCTGCTGTACCTCGTTCGGAGCGAAATCCTATTGCTTTCTGGCAAGAGGCCATGATTCAGGTGAAAGATTAGGCGATATAGCAGAATGCGGGCAACAATGTTTTTAGCAATGCAATGACAAATATTATATATATATATATATATATTATATATATACAAGTTACATTGCCCGGAGTTGCCCGGGTGAAAAAAAACAGGACTGTATAAGGTGCAGCTAAAAATTTTATAAACTACAACTAAAAGAAAGCTATCAATCTAATATTTCAATTATTATTTTTTTATTGAAGACTTTTTAGTAATTTAAAATAAATATTGTAATCGGGTAAAAAAATAGGCAAGTATTTTTAGTTAAGAAAAATCTAAATTGCCCGTAGATTTACAATGTCTTTTGTTTTTAAAAGTTTGAAAAAAAAATGTCGAAACAAATGGTATAGTGTAACTGGAGAATCAAACCTGGGTCGCCCGCAAAGCAGTCCTCTACGTTAACCACTGAGCTAGCTAAGACACATGTCCGATGTGAAAAATTATTAGACAGTATATAGGCCTAGGCCTAAATAGGTCAGTGACACAAACTCACGTGATTTCAAATTGACCAATGGGCATCCGTATGTGGACAAACACTCTGTTTTGTATATAAATATAGATATATATTTCGATAAATCAATCAATCTATCTCTCTGTATCTACGTCTCGATCACCTAACCTATCTGTCTATCTATCTTTATCTATACATCAATCAATGTATATTTGTATATATTTATGTAACTTTTTATCAATAAATCATGTAATGTATCTATCTTGTCTGGCTACATGTAGATGTGAACCAATCTAGGTCGGCTAATCGACCAAGTAAATTTCCCTCACTAAGAAACTAAATTCCCTTACAAGGAAACATTCGAATCTATTTATAACGAACCAATTAAATTAAATTTAAAAAAAACAACTGGCTGGTACGTTGTCTCAAAATGTCGTAAAGGTAATTTTTAAACAATTCTTTTTTAGTTTTTGTTTTGTCTTGTTTACTTGTACATACTAATGATAATTGTATGAAACTCACAACAACGAACGTTGTAAAGGCTTTAACGAAGTAGTTTGCGATGAGTGGGCTTCCGAAGTCCGTGCAAACATATCAAGGCACTAATTTTACATATGGTTTCTTCAAGCAATTTATGAACCAGTTGTGGAATATTACATGTAGATCAGCTCGCTCGTTTCCATTCCAGATGTGTGTTTACACAGTTTTTTACTGTTTATCACTTCACTTTATCGTTAACAAAATGTCTAAACGTCGCAAATTGTTCCTCTTCTAAAATCGTCCTTATTTTTTTACTTCTCACGCCAAAATGTAACGTCACCATACATATTAGATAGGCTAAAGTTAACGTTAGCAAAGTAAAAGATTCTGAAACCCCGGTTGTAGACATATGTATGGTTTTATTTAATAACATAAACACACATAAATGATGAAGTACTCCACGCTGTCACAATAATCCAACAATTGAAATACAATCTCTTTACAAAAATATCTAGCGGCCTATACCCTACTGGACATAACGCACTGTCCCAGCCATCCTAAGAACTATCCCCTTCACATCGAGCTCTCACATGTCCCGTGACCAAACACCGTGACCACAATTCACATAACGGTCGGTCACCCCATCACAGTATAACAAATCACACTAACAGATGCCCATTCAAATTCTGCTTATCTAATTTCACATCTGTTAGAGTCAGTTTGAAAACATATTGTAAGTTACCAACATCCAAATATATTATTTTAATATTTCATTAGATTCTTGTAACTACAAAAGTATTACTTTTTCTAGATTATCCAGTTCATAAAAATGGAAAATGCTCCATTTAAATTATATGTTTTGGAGTGTTATGTGAATAGTGTGTTATAATAGTAACTTATAATTGTATTTGGAATCGTCTCGCTAGTTCACGCTGAGTTATTTATTTTATTTTGGCGTAGAGATTATTTACGTAGATAGTTATGTATTATTATGTAAAAACACCATAATGTTTTCTCGTAGTCTCTACATCTTTCGTATATAAATTTTTCTTTTCCATTTTGAAAACTTCGGGGAAAATTTATTCTAGCACTTTCTAAAACAAAATCTATATTTCCCACCGCTGCCACCATAGTTGTTAATGAGATTATTCTTGCTCATTAAACAATATTACAATTTCGATGATAGTTTATGTCTTTATTTATGGAACTTTGAGCTTATCTCTCGTTTCTGACTTGAGAGTGCTTCTTGAGCAATTATTTCATTTTATCACACATGTAACCGTCCAAAAGAATAGTGCCTAAAAAAACTATCCCTGGATGGGTTTTTGTTTTTTTCTAAGCTACAAGGCATTTACTAGTTATTATTAATCAGTGAAGTTGAATACTATTATTATTATTGAAAACAAGATCAATATTTAAATATATCTTTTAAATGTTTATCGATTAGTTAGAGGGTATTATTTCATAGTGTAAAATATCTTAGAAAGACAAGGTAAAACCCGGATTCGTAACTTTATAAATTTGTAACCAATTCTTGGCTTAGAGTAACAAACGTTTATGTAACAATAAATCAAAATATTAGAACCACTGAAACGTGTCAATTATTAAAATAACATTACAAGACAACGAAAAAAATATTGAAAACAACTCGACGCTGTCTACAAGACATTTTGTAATTATAATCAAATTGATAAAAATTAATTGGCTCCACTTGAAACACTTTGACAAGAAGAAACAACATCTCTTTGCCGGTAATACCACTTCAGGTCGCTGTCTTGTTTCCAGTTACGTCACTACCAATTATCGACTGGCGGTTTATCCGCAAAATACTACCCATTGAGACCTAATATACTACTTACTGTTGTGGGGAATCGTGTTAGATATAAGACAGAGAGAAGCCTATATATATATATATTGTATGAGCAGGGGATCTTAGGATCTTTGGACTTTGATTGATAATATTTTATAAAGAGATGGTGAGTAATTTAAATTTATAAATCTATTTGATTATCATTAAATAAGGCAACATAATATTTTTTTAAATTATATGTTTGTGTATTCATCATTAAACTATACATGTCTACAATTGGAGTAACTCAATATTTTTGGAGCAAGTTTTTTAAGTACGTTGTGTGTGATGCATGAGCCATATCTTACGTAAGGTACTAAGTTAATATTTCACACATAAAGACTTACGTTTCGGGTATATGTTACGTTATAGAGATTCTTATATTCATCCACTTTAGTGCAAGGAGAATATGGTTCACCTAGACGAGTTATCATTACCTAAAAAATAAAAGAATACAATTAACTTATTAGCCTTAGAGTATATAACTAATTATTAATATAATTTATATTATTAATATATAATTAAAAATTTATTATTTAACAAACACAAATTAACAATATTGAATTAACACAAAAAATATTTATAAAATTATATTTTGTTTCAATTCCCTTATTATTGCCCTACTTCAAAGTCCGCTTGCATGACATGTCTTAAAACTCTCCCCTTTAGTGGATATTTTATGAAGGTGTGTCTAGGTCCCAAATTTAATTAGTATTTAATTAACTGCCAATAGTACGTTCAAAATTGAAGAACCATTCTCAAGTTGAAAAATAAATATTTCTTACCTGTACAAGCGCTTTAAAAGAACTGAACTAAAGGTGATGTCGTATCCCACGAAGTAAAAAAAAAATTCTATCATTAATTTTTTTTCTCCCTGCAAATGTGTCGACATCCAAATCATAATTTCCCACGACTTTACAGCAAGCAATAAACTCCATTTTGACGTGGATGGTCATCACAATTTAATTGAATATTTTGGAGGTCATTACTCTTACTTTGGGTGAGGGTGTGGGGGCATGGTGGCGCGTTCGCCTGTCGTACCGAAGGTCCCGTATTCGAATCCTGGTGCTGGCTATTAATTAATTACGTGGATGGTCATCACAATTTAATTGAATATTTTGGAGGTCATTACTCTTACTTTGGGTGAGGGTGTGGGGGCATGGTGGCGCGTTCGCCTGTCGTACCGAAGGTCCCGTATTCGAATCCTGGTGCTGGCTATTAATTATTCCCGGTTCTGGAGGGTGTCCCTGAGTCTACCCAGCTCTGATGGGTACCTGACTTAGTAGTGGTAAAGTAAAGGCGGTTGTGCATAGTACTGGTCACACAATTATTGATCACTTTGGTCCGACGGGATACTTTTCGACCTACTCTTCCTCTACTGTGAAGGGTCATTGTATAATGCAGAAGCTATTTATATATCTTAAGTTCCTAACAATTTCTTACTTAAATAGCCTATGTGATAAATTGAGAGTAGTATATCAGGTCCCCCTTGATACTTATTTTTAATCCTCAGCATCATTGACAAGTCTTAACGTGTATGCATGCATAGTTTAAAAATAGAACGGAAAGTTCACGATCACGTAAGTTCAAAATTTCACGCCTCATTAAGATTTGTCAATCTCCCTCCGAAGATTAATCATCATAATCCTCACGCGATCATCACCTCCCGACACGTGTTCATCCTTCCGACACATGCTTGCCATTCACCCTGCCCGATCACCCTGCCGACACCAGGTGTTACATTATCTGCCCCCACCCCTTGGATCATTAATGAATAATTAAAATAGTAAAGCCACGTCAGCAAGATGGTAGTCTTTTTTTCATTATTCAGAAACTTAAAAAAAGTTAGAAAAAACGTAGTTTTTTTTCCCTTTATGCAACAGGTTTTATAAAATAATGTATTATGTATTATTCGTTATTCAGTTTTGTAAAAGGGTTGTTAATTTTCGTTTAGTAAAACTTTTCTTTTTGTAATTTTTATTAGTTTTATTTTTAAAGAATATGTTTATGGCACATGACATGACACACAGCATTGCGACGGATTACATAAACTATCGTTCTCAATGCAATGGATATACTTGGGAAAACGATGGTCGGCTTGAAAGTGTTATCGGCAGACCAAATTCTGCTCAAAATGCTATGAGAATACTAGGAGATGAATTGAAAGAACGATTTAGGAATAGATTTTATAACCTAATTGATGGTCTAGTTATAACTGACGACAATGCTTAAGACACATTCACATCGATCGTTATAGAAATATTTTGTGATGATATAAATTGGGGACGAATTGTGGCGTTGTTTGGATTTTCAGGTCTGAGGATTAAAAATAACTACCAAAGTGGACCTGATATACTATATTACAAGGCAATTTATTCACCATAATAAATTATGGATGAGACCTTCTATTTATCACACAAGTATAATTATAATTTATAATGTTATTACGGCTAGAGCCCCCATTCAATTTATGAAAATGATAGTTATAGTATTGTTATTGTTAGTGTGAGTATCCTTGTATTAGTGAAGATCTTATTATATCATTCTGAAGTTTATTTGTAGTTGTCTAGAGTATTCCGTGGTTCTTAGTATCCCCTGGCAATTCACATAGCGTAGTTTTAGAGTTTTCAGTTGATTTACTTCATGTATAGTTATTTGTGTGGCTCATATTATACAGCAAGAACCTCGATGTTGAGTGGTAGTGTAGATTATTAATATAGTTGAATAAATATTACACATACACACATGTATATAACTTTGAAATATCGACGTTAACCAAGTTGTGTAGAAAGCAACGATAAATTTGGTTTAATTTACAACATCAATCCAGTAGGAATCCAAATAATATTATATACACAATCAAGAAATACACATATTCCAATTAGTAATGAATATCCTCAATGAACATATAGCATTGTAGTTAATAGTAGAATAATAAATTTTCCATAATACAACTCAAATAGAAACGATTCTCAGAGACTTAATATTAGATGTTATCCGAACGGCTGTACGCCAAGAACTGACTAAAAGTGTCGAATTGCGTAGAAATATATTACGGGTCAATCGTTGGAAAAACCAGACAGCCTAGTGACACGAGAATTTTAATCAAGCCTGCATGTTGACTGCGTGATCAGATACTTTTTATTAAGAACAATCAATAATGCTCTAACAAAATAAGGAGAGACCGGACGACCTTGACATGCTGTATTCGCGTGCACAGTTCATGTTTTTATCGAGGTTAATAAAAAAACAATAATGCTTTAATTAGGTTAGGAAAAACCCGGGGAAAACCGTGAGCTGAGAAATATTTTGTATCGTTTAAACGCAATTCGCTTAAATGGTTTAGTTGGTTTATTAACATTACAATGTAGGGAATTTACGTTTCGTAACAGTCGCCCATACCAAAAGGAAAAGAACATTGCATACTAAACAATAGAAGTGTGCAATTTCTTTTAGAACCGCCTGCACTTAACTTTAGTTCTAAACAATATACAAAAAAAAAACTGACTCCACCTGGGTAGTCCGTTAAATAAGACAAGTGAGGGAAATAATTTATTCTATTAAACCCTCATCATATAGGATCTTAAGTTATCCTTAGACCATAACACATGTTCGCGTTATTCTAAAAAATTATACTCTCTGAGATATCATTCCTTATAAACATCATCATCTTATTTATAAGGTAAAAATCAGCATAACCAATGTTATCATATTAAACAATTCAATCATTAATTAATTCAACTTAAATGAAATTAATATTTAAATAAACTTAAGAGTAAGAATTTAATCTTAAGTGTGTAAGCATGTGAAGTGTATGCACATTACTCTATCTTGGTTTTTACATAATCACAACTATAGTTTGATTGTTTCAAAATAAGGATGTACATTTCTGTTCATTCATTATCTTACTAATTATGTTCATAAATCCATAATATTTATAAGTAACTTATTAGGTTTTTTTCTTTTTTCTTACAACAATAATAATATTTGTTTGAGCAAATGGAAATATTCATGGCATAAAATAAGGCATAAGATATTGCATAAAATAATCACAACATATTCATATATTCATGCATTTATATTTTAAATGATCCAATTCTCTTAGTTAGGATTATCAGAATATATACATGAAGTTACCTATTTCCTTATACATTTGTTACATGCGCGATAGGGTGTCCGCGACGATGTGATCTTTTACCAATACGTAAGTTATTCTTAAGTTGTATGGTATTAACCCTATAAGGATGTTGTTTGACAGGTTTAACCTTATCATCTTTAAAAACTACATCATGGGTAACCAAAGTTGTTTTGTTAGGAATATCACTAAACAAATTTACATGATCATAGATTAAACCCTTGATAGAAGTCTGTTCACCTGAGTCTAGATGTGTCAGTTTATCATTGAGGTTTTTAAGTGCTTCAGTGTTTTGAAGTTTACTTTCTATGATTGTCTTTTTAAATTTAGGCGGGGGTGTTTCAACAGTTTTGATAGCACTCACTGGCCTAATGTCAGTTTGTTCTTCCCTAACAACATAAGGTTTTAGCATGTTTATATGGCACAGTCTCTGTGTTTTCCTTCTATCAGGGGTTTTTACAAGGTATGTTACATCACTGATTTTATCTAAAACCTGATATGGTCCTGTATATTTTGCACTCAGGGGTTGTCCAGACAATTGGGTCAACATGAGGACTTTATCACCAGGATGGAAACATCGGGATCTGGCCTTGACATCATAGTACCCTTTCATTCTTTTCTGAGCCTGCAAAAGATTATCTTTAACATGATTAAAAGCATGATAGATTCTATTGCTAAATTGTTCCACATAAGCTACGAGTCCAGTCTCTTCATCAGAATTTAACAAGGTTTCCTGCAACAGTTTTAGAGGTCCTCGAACTGAATGTCCAAACACTAACTCGAACGGACTGAATCCAAGAGATTCCTGCACAGTTTCTCTAGTCGCGAAAAGAGCGAATGGAATACCGCGATCCCAGTCTTCAGTGTTCTCAAAACAGTATGTGCGGAGCATTGTTTTCAGAGTCTGATGATATCTTTCTAGGGCACCTTGGCTTTGCGGATGGTACGCAGTTGAAGTTGCATGTTGGATGCCTAGTTTCTTTAAGACCTGGTTAAACAGCTTTGATGTAAAGTTAGATCCTCGGTCTGACTGTATAATCTTTGGAAGACCGTATCTTGAACAAAATGCAATCAGTGCGTCAGATATCTTATCTGCGTTAATGGTGCGTAGCGGAATAGCTTCAGGATATCTCGTGGCAGTGCACATTATAGTGAATAAGTACTGGTGTCCTGTCTTTGTTTTAGGCAGAGGACCTACACAGTCTATTAGCAAGTGGCTAAATGGTTCTGCAAAGGCAGGTATTGGCTTTAGAGGTGCTACCGGTATAGTCTGGTTAGGTTTACCAACTATCTGGCATGTATTGCATGACTTGCAGTATTTAGTGACGTCACGATGTAGTCCAGGCCAATAGAAGTACGGAAGAATTCGACGGTAAGTCTTGTTCACTCCTAGATGACCAGCATATGGCGTGTCATGAGCCATGTGTAAGATGTCATTACGATATATGGCTGGTACCACAATCTGACTTCCTTCTCTGCAATTGTCATTATCACATTTCACATCTCTCCATTTTTGCATTAATATTCCCTCCTTCAGAAAAAATCCATTTCCTTTAATTTCTGCCTCCTGTTCAGTTATCACCTTTTTCTTCAGGTGTTTAATTCCTGAATCTCTATTCTGTTCTAATAGGAGTAATTGTCGAGGTGACAAATTACTTTCAGTAGTCTTGACTGAGGGACCACTCAAGATGTCAGCCAGGAAAGTTGCATGTAGGTCAATTTCTGGTTCTATTTTTGACTTTGACATGGTTTCGACAGACTTTTGTTGTTGGGCCATACCTCTCGTGACGATGCATATAGGTTTGATAAAGCTCTCACTTTTATTGAGGTATTGTTTTTTCTTGGATATGGAATGCACCACATCTCCAGCAATATCATTTCCCAGTATTAAAGAAACGCCTTTAAACGGAAGTGATTTGTATACACCCACAACTACATTTCCAGTGAAGTACGCACTCTTCAGCTGTATTTGATGCAAAGGAACTTGTACATTTTTCCTTGATACACCTTGAATAGTGAGATCCTGTCCTGTATATGTCGATTGTGACGTAGGAACAGTATTCTCTAAAAGTAGTGAAACCTCAGCCCCTGTATCACGGAGTATTCTGATGTTCTTTTCACTAGTGACACCATTTATTATGGATGACACGGTACCTTCTTCAATGAATGGTAAACAATTGCTTGGTATCTCAGTATCGATGAGATCTGTATCCAAGTTATTTTTGTAAGAGGTATGTTTAGTACTCATGGTGATTCTATCTGATATAGACTCCTTGGAGCTCAGATTAGAATTAGAATTATTGAAAACCATTGTCTCTATTTCAGGAACTATTTCTGGTTTCAAGTTTCCTAGATACGTGTGTTTTGTCAGGTTATCTGCATTAGCACTAGGTATCTCTGTTTGAGTTCTAATATCCTTCTTTACATTTTCATGAGTTCTTTGTTTTGGCATTGCTACATACGATAAGACAACATTCTTTTTATTCGGGTTCCCATTCAATATCCAGCACTTTTCCTTAGTATGTCCAATTCGTTTACAATGGCTACAGGTTGGCTTGGAATTTGTTGGACCTTCATTGCTCTGCTGATGTCTCTTTGATTGATAGGATTCATTTGGATTTATGGTTTTCTTTTCTACCTTCATATCTCGATTCTGGAATTTTGATTTATCAACTGTTGTAAATTTATTGCTGGAATGGATAATAACATATTCGTCTGCCATCACTGCTGCTGTTTCTACTTGTTCTACACCTTTGTCTGCTAAATGTATTCTTACATCACCTCTGATGTTATTGTTAAAGTCTTCCATTAGCATAAGATTAGCTAATTTATCAAAGTCTTTGTTTACACCTTTGGATCGAATCCATCTTTCAAAATATTTCTTTTTCTGTCTTAGAAAATCAACATGGGATTGTTCCTGTTCTTTCTTAGACTCACGAAACACTTTTCTATATTTTTCAGGTGTTAATGCATAACTTAGCAGTACTCTATTCTTGATCAGTTCATAATCATACAATTCCTCTTCAGTAAGACTTAATACAACATCAAGTGCCTTTCCTTTGTTCAGAGCTGAGCGTAGGAGTATAGCTTTCTTACCCTCGGGAAATTGATAGTCTCTAGCGTTTCTCTCGAAAATCATGAAGAACTCTTCCACCGAATTATCTTCAAAAACTGGAATATGTTTCTTAAACTTATACAGTTCTGCATCTGCTTCAGAGCTTGCATTCGAATGATTTGACGTACGAGACCTTGCTATCTCAATTCTTTCTTGGCTTGCTATTTTCTCTCTTGCTATTTCTCTTTCCATCTCAATTCTCTGGCTTTCTCTCTCTCTTTCCATCTCAATTCTCTTGTTTTCTCTTTCTCTTTCCATCTCTAATTCCATCTTTCTTAACTCAAGTTTAAATTTCAATTCTTCACTTAAGTCACCAGTTGTATGCTTTACTCTTTGTTTTATAGGAAAAGGTAATTCATCATCTGATTCATCATTAATGTTATCATTAGCAGTAGTTTCTTCAATAATTAGTGTACCTTGTTTTCTTAAACACTCAGTTACCTCTTGAAGTAATTTAGTTTTTGATGGCCTAGTTTCTGTGATAGAAATGCCCAATGATTTAGCCAATTCTTTTAATTGTATCATTGACATTTTATTAAGCTGTTCTGAGGTTAGATCAAATATCTCTGGATCCAATGTAAGATTATTTGTGGCTTCCATTTTATATTATTAAAAGTTACTGTAAATCTTGTTAATAATACAATAAAAGTGTCCAACTTACTTTCTGTCCTTTGAATAATTCACTACACCACACAGTTCAGATTTGTCACAACAAGGTCATAAAAATAATACTTTCTTAGAGTTACTTTGTTTGATAAGGTAATACACAAGATAATTTTCCAGGCTGAATAGTTAAGTTTTCCGATTCTCAATAGCAATGTTCAATTCAATCACAATCTTTAGTATATTGTATATTGTTCATATTTTCCAACACAATCCATCCAAGTTACGAGTATGTATTACGGCAGTTGTAAATAGTTTGTGTAAATAGTATAACGATTCTTGAAGTTGAAGCAAATCCTCTAAACGTTTGTTAGTAAATCACTGACGAGCAAAACCCATTTTATTACAAGGCAATTTATTCACCATAATAAATTATGGATGAGACCTTCTATTTATCACACAAGTATAATTATAATTTATAATGTTATTACGGCTAGAGCCCCCATTCAATTTATGAAAATGATAGTTATAGTATTGTTATTGTTAGTGTGAGTATCCTTGTATTAGTGAAGATCTTATTATATCATTCTGAAGTTTATTTGTAGTTGTCTAGAGTATTCCGTGGTTCTTAGTATCCCCTGGCAATTCACATAGCGTAGTTTTAGAGTTTTCAGTTGATTTACTTCATGTATAGTTATTTGTGTGGCTCATATTATACAGCAAGAACCTCGATGTTGAGTGGTAGTGTAGATTATTAATATAGTTGAATAAATATTACACATACACACATGTATATAACTTTGAAATATCGACGTTAACCAAGTTGTGTAGAAAGCAACGATAAATTTGGTTTAATTTACAACATCAATCCAGTAGGAATCCAAATAATATTATATACACAATCAAGAAATACACATATTCCAATTAGTAATGAATATCCTCAATGAACATATAGCATTGTAGTTAATAGTAGAATAATAAATTTTCCATAATACAACTCAAATAGAAACGATTCTCAGAGACTTAATATTAGATGTTATCCGAACGGCTGTACGCCAAGAACTGACTAAAAGTGTCGAATTGCGTAGAAATATATTACGGGTCAATCGTTGGAAAAACCAGACAGCCTAGTGACACGAGAATTTTAATCAAGCCTGCATGTTGACTGCGTGATCAGATACTTTTTATTAAGAACAATCAATAATGCTCTAACAAAATAAGGAGAGACCGGACGACCTTGACATGCTGTATTCGCGTGCACAGTTCATGTTTTTATCGAGGTTAATAAAAAAACAATAATGCTTTAATTAGGTTAGGAAAAACCCGGGGAAAACCGTGAGCTGAGAAATATTTTGTATCGTTTAAACGCAATTCGCTTAAATGGTTTAGTTGGTTTATTAACATTACAATGTAGGGAATTTACGTTTCGTAACAACTACTATTGAGACACTTAAATTATCAATCCTATGTAATATCGATTCTAAAATCTATTTTCTCACCTGACAAAGACATAGTTTTCCCCTTAGTAAAACTATCAAACTAACAATTATTTTTTGCTGTTAGGTACAGTTACCTAAAACTTAAAACTCTAGTATATTTTTCGGTTGCAAACCCTAGAAATCTTTAGTGCGGTTTAGGAAGTTCATACGTTTGCTATATCATGGTGACTAAAAGATTTTGAACAATCACAATGTCCAAACGCCATTACTTTCTTCTTTAGATGTAATTTACCCATTAGTGATGCCACCAACGTAAGGGAGAATATGACGTGCTTACCGGATTTAAACCTAGAATTCCTGTCTAAAATACATGGGCAGCTAAACAATTCTTACTCCACATGCCAAGATGTTTTTTCCCCATTAGCATTAGCATTGACTTTTTTCTAGAACTACTCAGGAAAAAATACCAACTTAAACGAAGTCCAATGCTTGACTCAAATCACGGAAAAGTAAAATAAAATGGAGGATGGATAATTTTAATTATAGAAGGATCCTTTGAGGCTTATGAGACAGGCTTGATACCATTATTCGCCCGCTTTTCAGTTCTTTAAAGACTTTATTTACCCACATCAATTTGACAAAGAAAATTTCAAACCTCCTTTAAACCAATCATAACTTGTTTCCCCGCAGGGATCGATATGGCTTCATCGCCTGGAAGTGGTATTGTGTTTGGAGCATGTATAACTATCTGGGCACCTGTGCCGTGGACCATGAAAGGAAAATCGTTATCAGTCTGGAGATACAGAATTAATTCCAAACCTGAAGGTGTAAAAGTATAATAATTAGGTAGAATATTTTTTTATAAATGCAATCTCTTTTGCATAAGCTTTAACAATGTATCACAATGTCATGCGTTTATTGATCTACAAAAATACATATTTGAGTTAAAATGAATGAGATTTGTGACGAGTTGTTTTTTTTTTAAATTATAAACCATACAGTTTGGGTGGAATTAAGTATGATACGTGTTATACATTGTAGTTAGGAGTATGACTTGAGCATTGAAAGAAGTTTACCAAATCCTTACTTGCTTAAAAATATTGACCTATATGTTAACGAATTTTTACTGAGAGCTAATGTGCGTGTCCCCGAGTCGTACAGAAAAAGCCTTAGAGAGATAAAAAGACACCAATAATACACCTATGTTGAAAAATAGAAAAAGAACAATATTTGGACAGCTGGATAAAGTCAAATAATATTTGCTCCAACATTGACAACTCGACAAGCCTCAAATAATCGCCGCTCGTCTAAAACGTTAGCTGTTTAAACTTTACATTCAATTCCTACAACTCATAACAAATTCTCTCTCTCCCTCTTCGTTTTTGGGTTGACCATAAATTTTGTTGATATGTCATGATTTTAGCCAGCTTTCACATCTCTTTTCACCCATCGTGACAGGTCATCGCAAAAGTCTTCATGTTTTGTCGACTACATTCCTTATAATCTGCACATTTGATATTACAACGAGCATTTGTAAATGAAAGCCATTGTTCAACCTCCCATATATATATATATATATATATATATATATATATATATATATACTATATACTATAGATAGTACTATCCATCCATCCCTGTGGCCCATGAAGGGCTTTGGTCGGCTTCACCACCTCTTTCCATTCAGACTTATGGCTTTCCTCCAACATGCCCACACACCAATCCCATGTATATCTGTTTCTGCTGCTTCGATATATCTTTGTCTTGGGCTGCCCCTAAAAATCTTCCGCCTCAGTGTTTGTTGATGTACTGTTCTGGCTGCCCTGCCTTCTGTCAGTCTTTCCGGGTGGCCTTCCAACCCCAATCTGTCCTTCTTTATTTCAGCAACCATTGCTCGATCCTTGTACATAGTATAGAAGTATTCATAATTTGTTCTTGTTCTCCATCCATCTGTCCATTCCCCATCCATCTGTGTCTCGCACACCTTCATATTTCTGCTGCAGAACTTTTCTTTCACAAATGTTTAGAACATTTTTAATGGATTACGTTATAGTCCACATTTTCCTGCTATACATCGCCACTGGTCTTTTTGTAATTGAAAAAAAAGTACCTCACAGGACCAAACACGCACAATGTTACCCCTGGGATCTGATTATAGTTTCGCATATTACATTTTTGGTTCTTTTAAAAATATTTTTGTTACCGAATATAGCCTACCAGTACTTTTAAGGGTTAAGTAAGCACGATTTCCGGATGCTGTTATGTACTGGATGCTCTGAAAGAAAAAATAAAATCTACGGTTTCTTTGAACACAATAAGCTCGTAAAACTGTCCATTGGATCTCTAGCGTTGACAAAGTGTTTCATGGGGACTGAGAGGGCGAGAATATATTTTATTACTCGACCAAAGATCGACGGCTGTAAAGAAAAAGTGCCAAAAGGTAGAATACGTCAAGTAAAATAAACAGTAATATAAGAGCACTTACATTATTATAATTTCAATATCTATATCTCTCTCTTTTACATTTAATCAAAATATTAAAGTCCACTATTTTTTTAATGACTTAGCATCTTTTGAAAATGTACAACTCATGCTACATCAACACAGAACATGCTATGGTTTTCTGTTCAATATATCCCGTCATTGACGTTGTACTGTTCCTTTTAAATGTTTACCAGCAAAAATTTATTAAACCAGACTCCAACGAATTCACAAATTTAAATAATTTGCTTCTACAGATCAACTAAATGTCAGTACCACATGCAGCTTTTCCGACAGCCCGGAGTAGGAAACTAGTTTTCAACCCTGCATGTATTTAGTGTATAGTAACGTAATCCTTACAGTATTAAACAACACACTATAAACTCAATAACTTACACATAAGAAACACCAAAATTTACACACAACACGCTACGACCCTCGACAACTAAACATAACTGTGATCACCGTTTTCTTAAGGTTACATTATGACAGTTTGAAATGTTTAATACCAAAATCAAATGTTATGGAAAAACAACAAGTAAAAATGAAATTTTCTTTAACATTGTTATTGAGTTAAAGTTTTGTACAGTGGCGTAGCTATGGTCATTTGCGCCCGGGACATGACACAAAATCTGCGCCCCTTCTGGGACCGACAGAGTCTGGGGGCTCTTAGAGCCCCCCCAAAAAATGTTGAAATTGTAGGGTTTTTATGGTTCAATTTCGAAGCATCTGGTATTTTAATGAAATAAAATACTGAATGACTAATAATTCTCTATACGATGTAAACAATTTATTTAAAAAAAATAAAAAATATACCCTTCTAATTATTCATGACTGGAATAGACATAGTCTACAATAAATTGATCCTCCTTGATTTGACTGTCGCAAACTCGTTAATCACGTTGTCAAAATTAATATTCTCAAGTGTTTCTCTTTTGATGCTAAAGAGTGAACGATAACTGAGATGAACATGTCCCATTGAAGCACGTAAATAAGACAAAATAAGCTTCAGTTTGCTGAAGGACCGCTCACAGGTTGCAAGTGAATTAGCAATTGTTAGAAGTATTTGCAGTGAAATGCGCAGATTCGGAAATACGTCATCTCCAGATGAAACAATAAAACCAAGATGATCCAAAGGAGTTTCCGGTAGAACTTCAGTCCGGGTACTGAGCAGCATTTGCAGTCTCCGATTTCTGTGCACAATTCGTGACCATTGACGAAGCAATTTTGACGAAGTGTATCGACATTTGTCTCAGCGAGAAGAGTTTTGACGTCTGGTAAATATCCAAATTTGGTGTTTAGCTTTTTTAGACGTAAAAACCGTATTGATATCGCCTGTTGGAGTCTATCAATTACGCTGTTAAAAAACACGTGCAATTTCGTTTTCTGCAGAAAGTCCTGCATCTCTCGCTAATTCTCCAGGCATCCTCCAATGTCGTCTAATCCTTCTCTCAACCTCGATTCCCCAAGTTGTGCTTCTTGTTTTTCCATTGTCTATCGCAACCTGGCTCAAATTATCACGAATTTTCACAAGTTCTTGCTCCAGCGATTCAAGATCAGATGCTGCTTCCTTGAAATCTATAGTAGGATCATGCAACAGTTTTTGGACACGATCAATTTTCCCAAGTATGATATTCCAGAAATGTAACAAAACTAGGAAGTTAAAGTTTAATATACCTGCCAGCAAAGTTTCTGCATCAATTCTGGTGTCAGGCGTCATAGTTGCATAGTTGCATCATGCTTGCCAACTGGTTTGTAATGAAGATATTTGTTGAGCTCCAAAATTCAATCTTGCAAACGTATTTGGGATACATTAGTTTACATCAAAATAAAATTAAATAATTAGTTTTAATACTCATTTTGGCGCCCCCCAACGTGGCGCCCGGGGACATACATCCCCCCCGCCCCTCCCTAGCTACGCCACTAGTATTGTAAGCATAACTAGACATATAAGGAATACAAAATTAATAATAATTCTGGAATGTAAAGGATTGCCTTGGCTAAAATAAGAAGGACACATTAAGAGTTTGCTTAAATAAAAACCATTTTTTAAATTTAGAAATTATTATATTGTGACAATCTCACCGACTAAAGGTCCACTTTGTTTACAAATAAACCTTTTATCTTCAATTGTGTAGCAATTGCCATTGTCTGCATTTGTACGCTGGGTAAAATTTCTAAAGGAATTTTGAAAAATAATCAATGCATTAACCCATATCTTGCTGAGGTCTTATTTTTTCTTGATTTTTACTTTTGTTATAGAAAGTCATAGTGTAATACACAAATGAAAGTTTGTTTGTTAAATTGTTGTATTTTTTTAAAGATTTTTAATTATGTCCTTAAAAAAGGAAGCCAACAGAAAATGGTAACGTGACATTGCATGTTTGCAAGAGAAACAGGCCCTCTTATCTAAAGGATAAATACATATTTTTTAACATATTAAGTTAGAATGTTTAATTTATAGCTTTTCAAACAATAAGATAAGAATAAAGCGTAATAAAACATTGGCATTCGAGTGGCATCCAAGCACAGAATTGGTTAACTGAACAAACCAGAAAAACCTAATAAAAATGCAAGACTAGACTCTGACTACAGATAAGACTAGGACGCATTACACTTCTTTACAGAAGGAGCGTGTGTAATATATAATATAAGATTGTATCAATCATAGTTAATTTTTAAACAACAGGCTTTATTTAATAATATCTTTGTTTGCAAAATATGCTGTAGATACTCGGCGTAAGCACTTAGATAATTATATATTATATATATAATATATATATATATATATATATATATATATATATATATATCATCATCATCATCATACGGTGCCATGCCGGGTGACGTAGGCGATCATGTCTTTCCACGTATCTTTTTATTCTGGCTAATTCCAGCATTTCCGTTGTTCCTGCCTGTAACGACTGTTAATGTTGGTCAGTAGATCGTGACCGGTCATTGCGACCAGGACTGTGTTAGGCACAGTCGTTTGACCAGTTTTGTACAAACACGGGTAATGAGAAGGGGAGATAGAGGAGAGGATAGAAAAACAAGAGAGAGTGTGTAACATGGAGAAGAGATCGGGAAGTTGAGACATATTTTGATGATATTCGTGGGACTATGTTTTTGGATGTATAGTTATAAGGACACTGTATAGAAGTGATTTTCGGAACTATGTAATTAATGTTGAAAAGTGTTACTTTATGTTTCAAGAACTATTTTGTGTGTATCGTGAATAAAATATATATGTTTAAACATTGGAGTTGTATTCTGTGTGTGAGGTGAAACATATGAAGTGCGTCCCATGCTTGTTGTGAGAGCTGTCTTGACGGCAGGAAATAATGTAACGTACAACTCATGGGGATGTTACACTGCCATGCCATGCCATTCCGCTAGATCATCTAGTATCCTCTTTCTCTGTCTTCCTCTGCGTTTCTTTCCCTCTAGCTTTCCGGTTATTATGATGTTTTCTATGTTTTCTTTGCTAATTATGTGTCTTACTAATGTCGATTTTCTTTTCACGATCTTTACAATTATTTCTCTGTTTTAGTGTTTGACCTTTTTAGCACTTCCACATTAGATATTTTATCTGTCCATCCCACTCGTTGCCTCCTCCTATAGAGCCACATCTCTGCACTTTCTAAATATGCAGTCATTTTCTTGTTCAATGTCCATGCCTCACAGCCATATAGTAAAATTGGTTCAATGTAGCACTTTAGTACCTTCTTCCTTGTCTCTATCCCAAATGATTTGTTTCTTAATATATTTTTCATTTTCATGAAGTCACCTTTTGCTTGTGATATTCTAGAGATTATCTCAATCTCACAGCGCCCATCTGATGTCCCCAAGTATTTGAATTTATCTACTTGGTTTAATACATTGTTGTTTATTTTTACTTGGCATACTGTGCTGGTAGCCTACTTTGTTATAACCATAGTTTCCGTTTTTCTTATATTTAGATCCAAGCTCTTTTTTTCACTTTCTTTTCGGTATTTCGTTTTTGTTCTTTTTACTTGTTTCTGGTCACCCTGTCCCACTACTGTACCCGTGGGCCTCAAAGACTGGCGTAGTGTGTAAACCGCCGATACATTCCCATTAAGAATACACCGGCGGGCGAACGCGTGGGGGACAGCCCCCGCAGCGGGTCCGAGATCCATTGCACTGCCGAGAAGACACGGGGCCTCGGTTGGGAGGAAGCAATGGACGTTGCATTCCCGTCTCGAGAACCACCCGGTGCCTGGATGCCTGTACTTATAGTATAGGATTTGCGCTGCCGAGTGACAGTGCAGATATACGGGCGAGCCATCACGATAATGATCCTTAGGGTAACCGCAGTGAACGGTCGCCGGCCTGCGGGAACCTTCCCTGTTACACGCTCCGCCACGCCTTCAGCGTGTCGTGAGGTGGCTGGAGCCCGGACGAGATCACTCAATCCTAAACGTTACGCCCTGGACACAAGAGCCGAAAGACTCGTCCGGGTTTTCTAAGAGACTTTTTAATTTGGTCGCCCGAACCCTAGCATATGCATAAGAATGCATAAGAATTGTTGCTGTCAAGCTTTCTGGTAGCGAACAGTTGTATGGTACGATGGTTAAAGCCATACTAGGGGTTGCCAGAAAGACGATACCAAGGTCACATGAGAAGCGCAAGTTCAGACCGTTTTGGACAAAAGCCCTAGGAGAGTTGGTCCGTAAAAGGAGGGCTGCTCGCAAGCTTGCGAGCAGGCGGAAGACGGCCGAGAGCCGTCGAGAGTACAACCGTTTAACGGCGGAAGTGAAAGGGGCTATCGCGGAGGCAAAGTTGTCGAAATGGACTGATACATGTGCTGGATTGGACCTTGCCGAAAGCCGGCAGGCATGGAACCTAATCAACCACCTTGAGCGAGCTGAGGTAGCTAGCAGAGCACCAGCTTCGTTGGCAAGAGCAGGGGCAGGCCCCATGGTATCGGATACCAAGCGGGCTGAGATGCTCAACCGTCACTTCGTAAGTGTCGGAAAACTGGGTGGAAGAACGAGTGTGTCTGCTGGGCTTGATAAAGTCCGGAAGGCAAACGAACGCCACATGACGGGAGAGGGTGAGGCTAGCACATTCACGGTGCCCTTTACTCGGCAAGAACTGGAGTATGTCTTGAGACGGTGCAAAGCGAAGAAGGCCCCAGGGCTGGATGGGATTAGCAACGAGCTGATCACTCACCTTGGGGCTGTTGGCAAGGGCAAACTCTTGGAGCTCGTAAACCGAACATGGTCTGAAGGTGTCCTACCGAAACAGTGGAGAGAGGCCTTGGTGGTACCCATCTTGAAGAGGAGTAAAGACCCGGGTCAGGCCGAAAGCTACCGACCGATTTCCCTAACATCGTGTGTAGGGAAGGTAGCTGAGAGATTAATCAATAGGAGGCTTGTGAGGTTCCTAGAGGATAATGGACTGGTTACCCCCACTCAAGCAGGCTTCCGTAGTGGAAGAAGCTCGATGGACCAGGTAACTCTCTTGGTCCAGAAAATGGCCGACGGGTTTCAGCGGAAAGAGTCTACACTAGCAGTGTTCCTGGATTTTAAACAGGCCTATGACAAGGTCTGGCTGCCGGGGTTGTTGTTGAAGCTACAGAGGCTAGGAATAGCCTCTAACATGTACAATTGGATCAAAGGGTTCTTATCCCGAAGAACAGTTGTAACTCGTTACGGGAAAGCGGTTTCTCGGAAGCGCGTCCTGGAGCAAGGATTGCCCCAGGGCTCAGCACTGTCCTGTACATTGTTCTTGGCTTTTATCAACGACCTGCCGAACTATCTGGGAAGCTCGTCGCTGCTTTTCGCAGACGATCTTGTGGTCTGGTCGATCGGGAGGGAAGCGCGTGCTCTCGAGCGGGCCCTCCAGCAGGATTTGAACGCAGTAGCCTGTTACTGGCTGGGGTGCGAAGGCGAGTGTGTTGAGAAATCTTTACCTAGGAGCGGTAAGATCTCAGATCGATTACAGCCTCCCGGTGCAAATCTATGCGTCTGATACTGCTTTGAAGACGTTGGACTCTGTACAAAATCAAGCCCTCAGACTAATATGTGGAACGTTCCGAACCGCCCCGACATCGGCCGTTGAAATCAAGGCAAACGTGCCGCCTCTGAATGGGAGAAGGAAAAGGGCCGTTATTACTGCTTACAAGCGGTATAAGCGGTTGGAGGAAAGTTCCCCCCTCAGGATGCTCGTGGATTCCTGGGTGGGAAGAGCTCGGATCTCAATGCAGTCCTTCATGCACCACGCACTGAAGCTCAGCGCAAAGATTGGACTCCCGGTCGACCGCATGGCCCTGCGGACGGGAGTGGAACCTCCTCCTCACCTATCTTTCAACCTGCCAGAGATACGGACGAACCTGATGGATGCAGTCGGACCCAGCGCTTGCCTGACAGATAGGCGCGCAGCTGCTCTAAGGACGGTACGTGCATACTCGGGACTCGTTGAGGCATACACTGATGGGAGCGCGATCAGTGGGACCGAAGCGCGTTCTGGGTATGGTGCTCTTGTGTCGTACCCGAAGGCAGAAGAAAAACGGGCTGAGCTAAGTGGGCCATGTGGATCAGTCTGCATCTTTGATGCGGAGATGGAAGCCATCAGAATTGCAGCTGTAGCAATTGGGAAAACGTTCGAAGAAACACCATCTGCTCGTGATGATGTGGTTATCTTCACTGATGCGCTGTCAGTACTCCAAGCCATCGACGGCTTGGGAACATGGCCCGATCTGCTTGTCCGACTATTAGCTGCTATTTCCGATCTGATCCTCAGGTACGAGGTGAAGGTCATCTTGCAGTGGATTCCAGGTCATGCAGGAGTCCCTGGCAATGAGATAGTGGATGCCTTGGCCAAGAAGGGATCCCTGACACCCACTCCGAAGGGTCCGTCCACCTTCGCGAGTGCCCGCAGATCAATACGTGAGTGGGAGACAAGACAATGGGAAACGAGTTGGGACGAGTCTGACAAGGGTCGAGGTGTGTGGCAGCAACTAAAACGGCCAAATCGAGCTGATCCGTGGTGGAAGCTCCGCAGGAGAGAACAGGCTACGATAGCCCAGTTCCGTACAGGGCACTGCCCTATTGGCGCCTATTTCGGACGATTTAGGCCCAATTTCGATTCGCGGTGCCGACACTGCTTTGAAGCAGAAGAGACGGTCGAGCATTTGCTTTTAGACTGCCCTGCCTTGCAGGAGGAAAGAGTGGATGGGAATGGTCAACAGTTTGCACCATCCCTTTATGGTAACCTGGCTGTGATACGTAGTACAAGTGTGTTTGTCCTCCGAATCCTAAGAGATTAGTCTCGATTCGATCACTCCGGTGAGTGAGGTTTAAAGTCTGGTAGCGAACAGTTGTGTTGACTTGTTATTAATAATATGACTTGTTATTAATAATATTAAATTAAGTATAATATAATATCTAAAAGGAAAAAAAAACACAAATACTAAACAATAAAAAGGTAAATAATAAAAAAACGTATAGTCTACGTTGAAAATAATATTTCAATACAATAAAAACTAAAGTGAGAACGATATTTTTCGGTATTTAATTTTTGTTCTTGCTTATTGTATCAATAAAACAGTATTCAAAATGTTTCTTTCGGTATTTAGCTTTTTTTCTTCTATATTATTGTGTCCAGTTGCCCTGACCCTAGCACAGGCATAAAAATTGTATTTAAAAGTAATGATTTATTACGTGTACTTTATAATTCGTATCATTTAAGTATAGAGTGTAGAACGTCGCCTATTAAAGGATATTCTCAATAGCGACGTGAATCCATTAAATAATTCAAACATTTGGTTACTTTTACTTAAAGACCAAGTGAAGAGGTTTTTCTCAAAGGAACGAGATTTGGAATAGCCTCATACGGCAGTGACGTTTGAGAAAGAAAACAAATAAACAAAACTCGACGCTATAAATCTATATTTAACCATTTTGTTAAAAATAAGAACCGGGAAAAGATTCAAAACATGTGGCAATAGATTCAAAACACGTGACAATATTCATTTTTCCTACTCTAAATTCTTTCTCTTACGTCACTTTCCTATGTTGCCGGAAATAAAATCATCTCAAATGGCTACGAGATTTGGATTTGTCCTCCAAAAAACACACACATTTAAGTGCAAATATTGAAATAATTACTTAAAAGTTATCTTTAATATTTTTTTAAAATGATTTTTATTAACATTCAGATACTGAATACACTATTTATTATCAATATCTAATGTTAACTAAATTTTGATAAAAAGCTCTTCACTTGGTCTTTAAAGGATAATGAAAAAAGAAATGATTTGATAGTCATTACATCATACGCTAGTATTTTTTTAAAGTACACGATTCAACTCTCCAAGCCAAATTGCGGTGCGTAACTTTTAAAAAAGGTCTCATTACATTAAAAAAATAGCAGAATTGGGAAAACCAGATAAGACCCTTATTTATAAGTACGGTTATATTTAATTTGCATGGCTGGATCTAAAATTTTGAATGTTTTAAATTAACACATTCATGATTATAAGTCATTAAATTAAATTATCTTTTGGAGGACGTTTCCGATTTATACATTTAATTTTTGTCCCGATTAGTCAAACGGCTTAGGAGCCTATAGCGAACAAACATATATATATATCAAGGACTACTGAAGACAGGACATGCAGACTTGAATTTCTGACTTAGCTAGCTAAGGCCAGTTTTTTTAACAGTAGCGATACACTCTCTTTGTCGCGCTTATATATGAAGTAAACTATTATTAAGTAACTAACATAATTAATGTCAATAATGTCAATAATGTTAATGTGCAGGGCCGTTTACTAATGAGGGGTTAGGATTGAGAGGGTTTAAAAGAGCATTTGAATAATATTTAAGATATATTTAGATGTCTGAATGATTAAGACCGTATACATGATACCCTATATATATATATGCGGTTGGTGTTGACGGTTTCGTGTGGGGGGTCACCTAAGGAATAAAATAAAGTGAAAAAAAAATTCAAAAAAATCGTTATTTCTTGACCTAAAAAGGGAAAAACGTAACCCACCCATAAAATTTATCTCGCTCATAATTAAGAGACAAATGCACAGCCTCTAAAAAAAAGTGATTATGAAGTAAGTCGATTATTTGGGTTGAGAATTTTGCCAAGTGGTACATGTATACCATAATGATAAATACGATAATTTGATTTCTATATCTATGGCAAAATTTATTTGTGTTTTCATGACCAAGGAATATAAAGAATGTAAATTGACTGTGATAGTTAAAAATAAACAAACATTGTGCTCTCCTCTCATATTTTCTGCTTTCAATAATAGTATACATGCACTATTTGGCACTTTAAACAAACGACACTTGTTGGCAGCATTATAATTACCTGATGATTCGCACCAAGATGGCGGTGATGTTATGACCTCAATGTTTACGTCCTTGAGATTTTTATTGAAAATACGTACTTATTTAAAGTTTGAAACTTATTAGGAAGTATTTTTTGTGATTTTAATTATTATTAATTTTTTTGTAAATATAACGAAACAGTAAACAAACTAAAACTAGCTACTAAAACTTTGAAAAGCGGCTGGAGCCGCGGGTATATACAAACCCAAACACTTGAAAACATGGAGGGCAGAGAGACAAAACGAAAAAGAGGTGAAGATTCGAACAACTATGAAAATACAGAAATATGGCCAAGATTTATTACAATTTCATCTAAAGAAACAGAAAAACCACTAACTAAATTATCACCCTTTGTGATAGAAAAAGCCATAACTGGGATGGCAGGACCACCTAAATCTGTAAAGAAATTACGATCTGGACAGATTCTGGTGGAATGCAAAAAAAAGCGCACTCAACCAATTTATTAAGAACAACTAGTATGGCAGGAATAGCCATAAAACAAAAGCCCATGCCTTCCTAAACAGCTCAAAGGGAGTTATAAAATCAAAAGAATTGGAATGCTGTACGGAAGATGAATTAACACAAGAACTAAAAAATCAAGGAGTTATCTCAGCTTATAGAATAAAAATAAAAAGAGATAAAAAAGAAATTGCAACTAACACAATAATTTTAACTTTTAATAAACCAACTCCTCCAAAGGAAATTAGAGCAGGTTTCTTAAACATCAAAATTGAAGACTACATACCAAACCCTATGAGATGTTTTAACTGTCAAAAATTAGGTCACTTGAAAAAACACTGCAAAAGAAATGCTGTCTGCCCACGTTGTGGAAATGAAGGACACAGCTTGGAAACATGCAGTGCAGAAATGAAATGTGTTAATTGTGAAGGAAAACATCTATCATTCTCAAAAACGTGTCCAAGATGGATTGAAGAAAAGGATATACAAAAATTAAAAGCTCAAAAAAATATAACTTATCAAGATGCAAAGAAATTTATTCTAACACAAAAATCTTTAATAAGTGAAAAGAATTATGCTGGAGCTCTTAAAATAGACATAAAGAAAATCAAACACGCTGAAACCCAGACACCCACTTTACCAGAATTGTACTACAAAGACCAAGATGGAACATTCAAAAAATTGGAAATAAATGAAATAATATGCACTAAAGAAAACTCAACACAATCAAATATAGAAGAAATGATCCCAGGAAAAGTTAACCCAGAGAACATATCAAATAAGAATTATATGAAAAAAAACATGAAAGAAATAAATCAGGGTAAGGACTTAAAATCTAAAGGAAATAAAACTATGGACATTTTGGGACAGGCATGTGAAAAGGATGATTCAATAACTGATTTAAAAATACAAAAAGAAACAATGTCTCAACCTTTAAATTCAGAAACTAGGACACAACAAGAAACGGATAGTAGTACACGGGAGAACGACATGGAAATTATAGAAGAAAATGAAATAGAAAATGACACAATTTCAAAAAACAGTAGTCGGAAAACAAACAAGTCTCCACATCAAGCTCAATCTAATAGTATAATAAAAACCCTCCAAAAACCAAATAAAAAAAATAAAGAAAGAAAGAAATTAATATTACAAATATACACTCTTGGATATGAATTCAGAATATAAGAATATTTTACAATGGAACTGTAGAGGACTAAAATGCAATATTCCAGAACTACAACTTATTATAACCGAGACAAATCCTATAGTAATTTGTCTACAGGAAATCAAATTAAACACAGAATCATTTGAATTGCGTGGCTATACCGCTTATCACCAAATACATTCTAAAAAAATTGCATGCGGAGGTACTTCCATATTTATAGCATCCAATATTTTACATAGGAGGATAAAAATAAATACCTGCATTCAAGCTGTGGCAGTAAGATTTACATTAATAAAACCATTAACCATATGCTCAATTTGTATTCCACCAGATCATACAATACTATATTCTCAACTAGATGATCTAATTAAACAACTCCCACCTCCAATTATACTTATGGGAGACTTTAATGCCCATAACCCTATATGGGGAAGTCATAATACAAACCAAAGAGGAAAATTAATTGAAAGATTACTAGAGGAAAGAAATATATGCATTTTTAATGATGGTACTCCGACTTTTTATAGTTCTACGTATTTATCTCCATCTTATCTCGATTTAACAATGGCAGATTCAACTCTATTTACGGACTTTACCTGGAGTGTTTTGGAAAATAATTATGGTTCAGATCATCAGCCTATCCTGCTTACAACCAACTCCAAAATACCAACTCAACAACCATTAACTTGGAACTTTAAAAGAGCAGATTGGAATACATTCAAATTAGAATGCGACAGAATACTCTGTCAAATAAATATACATTCTAATGCTCAAGAACAGTATTCAACATTTTTAACATCATTATATCAAATTTGTGAACGGACTATACCTAAAACAACATCTAAAATTAAAAAAATAAACCATGGTTCACAAACATTTGTAAAGATAGTATTAAAACTAGAAATAAACAGCTTAGAATTTTCAAGACCAACCCATCTCCAGAAAACTTGAAAGCCTTTAAAATTGAACGAGCAAAAACCCGACAAGTAATCAGAGAACAGAAACGGCTTACATGGCAAAATTATATTAACAAAATAAATTCAAACGCACCCATAACTAATATTTGGAAAATGATTCGAAAAATTAAAGGAAATACAAAAAAAAGTCCAATTAAACAAATCAAACTGGCTGATAGCACTTATGCAGAAACTACACAAGATATTGCAAATGAAATTGGAAAGACCTTTTCAAAAAATTCATCGTCTGAAAATTATACAGACTCCTTTAAAAAAAATAAAAAGAAAATTAGAATAAGAAGCTATAAATTTTGAAACAAATATATTTGAATACTACAACTCCCCAATATCAATAAATGAGCTTACGCAATGTATTAAAGAAACCAAAAATACTGCACCAGGCCCAGATACAATTCATAATGAGATTATAAGACAGCTACCAACGTTAACACTGAAAACTCTATTAAAAATTGTTAATGATCTTTGGCAACAAAATATATTTCCTACGGAATGGAGCAAAGCAATTACCATTCCAATACCTAAAGAGAAAAAAGATCACACAGATCCAATAAATTACAGACCAATAGCCCTCACAAATTGTTTCTGTAAAATTATGGAAAAAATTGTAAATAAACGCTCAATATATTTTCTGGAAAGTAATAACTTAATATCAAAGATTCAATGTGGATTTAGAATAAATCATTCAACAACAGATCATCTCATTAGATTAGAAACATTTATTAGAGAAGCTTTTGTTAGGAAAGAACATGTGATAGCTGTTTTTTTCGATTTAGAAAAGGCGTTTGACACTACATGGAAATATGGAATTTTGAAAGATCTATATTCCTTAGGCTTAAGAGGAAATTTACCCAAATTTATATCAAACTTTCTAAGCAACCGAACATTCCAAGTAAATATTGGAGATTATTTATCAGATACATTTATTCAAGAAGAAGGTGTCCCTCAAGGAAGCGTTTTGTCGCCTACACTATTTAATATAAAAATAAACAATATCACTGAATGCTTATTACAGAATACAAAATGTTCTCTATACGTCGATGACTTTGTGATCTATTATAGAGCTAATTGTATGATAGAAATACAGAATCATCTACAACTTCAAATCAATAAAATTCAAGAATGGACCGAAAAGAATGGATTTAAATTTTCTGCTCAAAAAACAAAAGTAGTGCATTTCTGTCAGATGCACAAAAAGCACCCCGACCCTGAACTATTCCTTTATAAAAAACAGATTCCTGTAACTACTAACGTCAAATTTCTCGGAGTAACATTTGATAGTAAATTAAATTTCCTGCTACATATAAAGGAACTAAAATCCAAGTGTCAAAAATCCAAAAATCTACTGAAAACTTTAGCAAATACAGATTGGGGAGGAGAGAAAAAAAGTCTACTGAAAATATATAGATCACACATTCGATCAAAATTATATTTTGGATGTTTAGTATACGGATCAGCAAGAACATCATATCTAAAAATGCTTGATCCTGTACAAAATCAATGTCTACGTCTTTGTCTAGGATCATTTAGAACTACTCCATGTAACAGTTTGCAAATAGAAGCAAATGAACCACCACTACAAAATAGAAGACTCAAGCTATCATTACAATATGCACTAAAACTGAAATCCTTACCGAATAATCCAGCGTATTTATGTGTTTTTCACCCACAAGAAAAAAACAGCTTTACTGAAAACTCAAAATATATACCAACTTTTGGACTTAGAATTGAAAAAGAAATGATCGAAACTAACATTGAATTTAGATTTATAAAAAGATATTATATACCAAAAACTCCACCATGGCTTTTTGAAATCCCGCCTATAAACTTAGAATTAAACCATAGAAAGAAAAAGGATCCTTGCATGGATATGTTCCAAGAAGTGCTACAAAAATACCCAAATTATGTACAAATATACACAGACGGATCGAAAAATGATACAGCGACATCTTCGGTTGCTCTTACCTCAAATAAAAGTAAAAAAAGAAAATATAATTCCAGTATCTCAATAAATACTGCAGAGGCTTTAGCAATATGCCTGGCATTAGACATTGCAGTGGAATCAGAAAACCAAAATTTTGTTATTTTATCCGATTCGTTATCGTGTCTTACTGCTATGGGAAACTGTAATACCAGGAATATATCTGCCTTGGACATTTTGACAAAATACCAATCAATATATGAAAGAGGCAAACGTGTCGTCTTCTGTTGGGTTCCTGGTCATGCAGGGATTGATGGAAATGAAAAAGCTGACAGAGAGGCTAAAGCCGCCCTGTTGTTATCAGAGAGTATTATCCCAATACCATATCGAGACTTGAAACCTTTAATAATTAAACATGAAAGACAAAAATGGACTAACTTCTTGAAAACCGAAAGCAATAAACTGCAGTATTTGGAAAATTCAAAAACCTGGCATGATACAGGCCAACTTGTTCGAAAGGACGCAGTTATTCTCTGCAGACTACATACAGGACATACGAAACTAACACATTCGTTTATCTTAAAACGAGAAATGGCCCCAATGTGTGCTTACTGCAATGCCAACTTAACAGTGTCTCACATTTTGTTGGAATGTAATACATTTGATGACATTCGACGTAAATTCTATTACTGTAGAACTCTTCATGAACTTTTCAGCAAAATTAAACCAAAACATATAATAAACTATATTAAAGACATACAACTGTACAACCGAATCTAAAGATATAAGAACAATAAAATGGATACAAGAGAAAAATGACAACAACGTTATCAAAAAGGCCCTATATAACCTTCGATGTTGATGGGCCGGAAATTCAACAATTCAATTCAATTCAATTATAATTACCTTTACAATTAACTACACCACATTTATAAGGCATTTTGATAAAAAATACACGATCGAAAAATTAAAAACAAACACAGTGAAGTAAAATCCAACAACAAGTATCCATTTTGGAACCAAACTGCGCCTTCTATTCATACTCCTTAAAAAATAGTGCGCTCATGCTTGGTAATTATTAAGACATTTTAATGGCTATTAGATCGTTCTTTGTCATTAAATTAATGACAATGACATAAACCATTTATACAATGAATCATAGTAGTAAAGAATTTTGTTAGTTACTTAATAATAGTTAACATTATATCACTGCGCCAAGGGAGTGTATCGCTTCTGTTAAAAAAACTGGCCTTAGCTAGGAAGTCAGAAATTCAATTCTGCATGTCCTGTCTTCAGTAGTCCTTGATATATATATATATAAATATATATATATAAACAAACAAACTCACGGCAATTATATATGTTGATATATATATATATATATATATATATATATATATATATATATATATATATATATATATATATATATATATATATATGATGATGATGATGATGATGTTGCTGATGATGTGTGTCCATCGTCTTCGATGACGACCATCCTCTATCAGAGTCATGATTTCTTATGAATTCGGAGATGGCTAATAAGGACTATTATATAGGCCTATATATATAGGCAGCTGAGCCAACTGTAGTTGGAATAACTCATTACTTAAAACGAAATCTGATATAAATTATATAGTTTCAAAGAAATAAATATACTCTATGATGACGTCTCTTCGTATTGTTTTCATCATACTGCATAGTAATTATCTTATTCCGTATTGGTATTCTGGCATCGGATAAGTCTTCTGGGGAACGGATTGATATTCTGGGCAGAGGATTTTATTCTGGGCATCTGATAGGTCCTCATTTCAACGCATTGGTATTCTGGGCAACTGATTGGTTTTCTGGGCAAAAATTAGACATCTGGGCACCAGATCAGTCTTCTGTGTTGCAGACAGGTCTTCGGTGCAGCAGATTCATTGTTTGGGGAGCTGATTCGTCTTCTGGGCAGCAGATGTATCTTGTGGGCAACATATTGATCGTATGGGTATTCTTCTTCTTTGGCGCCTTAGTCTCGGAAGACAATTAGATTTGCGCTCCTGTGACATCGCCAGCTCCGCAGCATTAACCGTGTCTGTGAGGACCTCTCATTGGGTTCTGTCGCATCTCTGGCACTTGAAATCGAACCGTTGGAGCTGGCCAGGGGCAGAATATGTTCTTTAATTTTCTTCGCTTCTCTTCCAGCCTCTTCGATATGACGAAGTCTGCCCTCTACAGCAGATGGCTTAAAGCCGGTAACTGCCGCTTTCCGTGTTTTGTCGACGCTAAATAGCAAAGCTGGAGTGTCATCTCCAGGGCGCAAGCCTGGCCATTGTGTTAAGGAAAGGCTGATGTTGCCCATGCATCCGTTCCCCTCTCTCCACGCATCAGATGTAGACAAGGGAAAGGCGTTGGCAATACAGCTTGGTATCAGTTGCGTCGCAGCAGATGCCAGTATGCTACGTGACGAGCAGAAAGCGTACTGCCTTAGGGAGTATAATATAATTAACTTCCGGAGAAGGAAAACTCTTTATCACAAACCTCCACTGCCTGGTGGCTAAACCCATGCACGGGGAAGGGGAGTAAACCCCAAAAACAAATCGGGAGCCGGAGTCCCTATGGGTATTAGATATGTGTAATGAGCACTGGACTGGTCTTATGTATATCGGATAGGTTTAACGGACAGCGCATTCGTCTTTAAGGCATAATATTTGTATTTTGGGTAGCTGATGTGTCTTCTTGGCAGAGGATTTGTGTTCATTGGACAGATTTTGTGGGCAACAAATTGTTCTTTTGGACATTATATTGGTCTTATGGGTAGCGGATAATCTTATAAGCATCATGTTTGTCTTTTGGGTAATGTATCGGAGCCAGCAAAAGACAAAAAAAAAAAGCAAGAAAGGTTTGTGTCGATCCTATTGTAATAGAAAATGAGTAGCCAGCTTTAGAAAAAGAGAACCCTGTCTTTGTCGGCTGTAAAATGTATTCTAGGATTTAGTCAACACAAATCTGGTTAAATCTTAGATTCAATATTATTTGTATTTGTTTTTAGATAATTAGGTGACCTGAAATCTAAAAATTCACTAGAATGTCTTTAGTTACATCCTCTTTATTACATTACATGGCGGCTGAATCAATATATTGAGTGCATTATGTAGTCGTCCTCTTCTATTTAAGTAATAACTTGTTGAATAAGAGTAAAGTTTGTGACAGATGTAAGGAATAGAAAAAAGATATAATAGAAGTAGTCTAATAATGCATATTTATGTTAAAAAATGTGGTTTTATAACTAATTAATAAGGACAAACAACAAAACATTCCTACTCAACTTGCTTCAAATGTTAAAGACTCCATAATATATTCAAAACCAAATCCACAAAAATAAAGTTTTTCTATGTTTCAGCAAATAAAAAACTAAAAAAACTAAACTTCACGTCACGGTATCATTTGTTGCTGGCGTCCTTAAAAAGGATAGATGGTTTTAACACCTCTGTATAGTTATTATTATTGTTTTAAGCTAAATATCTATGTTTATGCCTTCTACATACATTAATTAACAAAGTTATGTTAAAGCTTAAGTTTAATTTAATTTTTATCATTTTTATTAGAAAAAAATTTCACTTTTTCAGACTTAACTTTTTTCCGCAATTTTATAAACTCACGACATAAATTGGTTTCGAGCGCAAAAAAAACTACAACTAAAAGCAGACAAATGAAGATAATAATTAGATGGATCAGTATATATTCTTAACATTCAATGAAAAAATTGCAAGCTATTAACTTAATTGTATGTCTAAAATCGAATTTTACGAAGTTTTTTTTTTAAAGACGCCAGCAACATAAGGGTTAACATTTAACAAGTGTTATTAGCAACATTTTACAATTAAATGATAAAACCAATGAGGCTGTTAGCTTTAAAAAAAATCTAATTAAACAAGAATAAACAATTATATTAGTGTGACAAGTTATATTATTTCTGTAACGAGCATGCATGTATTTCACAGTTTGAATGATAATTGTTAATAATAATGGACGCAGAGCCCATCTATGTAACGATGTTGTTAATAAAACTTACAGAGTTTTCGATAATGTAGCATTGTGTTTAAATAAAACCCGAACGTGTAATAATGCAACATTATTACTTGCAGTTCACGTGTGAGAGGTTTGGGAAAATGGCAAATACCATAATGCTGACAGATGTTGACATGTTTTGTGTAAAAGTGGTTTATCCAATGAATTCAATTGATGTCCAACAACATTTATTTATTTAAAAGGAATTATGTAGAAGATATATTTGCTTGACAGTAATAACGACAACATGATTCAATAAATTACTATTGTGATGGGTAATATTATATTTTCTTTTCTTAAAAAAGCAAACAATGGCATCTAATGTCTATAAATGTCAATAAATTTAACGATATAATACGAATACAAATTTAGAAAAAGAGCACAGATTGCCAGACGCGTTGGTTTGTTCTTCAAAAAACTCTTAAGTTAGACTGTCCCGAAAACAACTCTCTAAACTAAGAATGAATATTTACACAATAAGAAAGAGGGACTGGAATTTCGCTTATTATTTCCATTGGCTAAAGCATTTATTTAACTCTCCACTTTGACAGGAGAGGAGGAGATTAGCGATTAGTTTTGTGAAATAAAACTCAGAAATTATCTACCTTTTTAGCATTTTATCGAGTTATAAATGTTTAGTAAAGTTTTAAAATTATAAATAAGTTATGAAATTATTTGTTATCAGTGAAATACAAATATAATCATTTTTATTTAATTATCTTATTTACGAGCCAAACATTTATTATATAAATGTGTTTGACGTAATCAGTTTCAGCAACAAATGCACACAGGCGGCCATTTCTTCTAGACAACAAAAGACTTTCTATCCCTGATAGTGCCTCCTATTCTAACACCGCTTTTACATATTTGAGGCTTACGCCGGTAGCTTACTCTTCAAATAACTTTTTACATATTGGGCCCAGAACAAGTAAAATAATTCTCTAAGAAACACCAAACTTAAATGAAATAGTTTTACCTAAAGCAGTCCCTGGTGGCAAAGTGACAAAATAGTATCAGTTGTTCAGCCTGGTGCCCCGCTGCTTTCTGTTCAAGTCTGGTAACAGACACAAATATTGTAAAACACAACAACTACAACAAAAGCGATTATAAAACTTAAAACCAATTATTTTGAAAAAAAAAGAAGAGATTTTGCAAAGTCAAGCTAAATGAGAAAACCTTGTGTATGAGCCTAGCCTATGTGTGTAAGCAAGCTATGTGTGTAAGCAAGCTATGTGTGTAAGCAGCCAATGTGTGTTTAGCAACCTATTTGAGTTTGTGCAAACTATGTAAGTGTGCGCAACTTATATGAGTGAGCCCAACCTATATGAGTGAGCGCAAACTATGTGAGTGTGCGCAACCTATATGTGTGAGCGTAACCTATTTGTGTGAGCGCAACCTTTGTGAGTGTGTGCAGCCTATATGAGTGAGCGCAATCTATGTGTGAAAACACCAACAAAAACAACAAAAACACACACACTTGAAAGTTATTATTATGATATCAGTTTATGATGCAAATGATGTAAATGATGTCACTTGATATTGTAGTATAAAAAGACAGCTAATAGCTCTGATTGTGTCTCGTTGGTTAATCTGTATGAATTCCTTTTAAAAGGAACAGGAAAACAATTCTCAAAAGGAACAAATATCCATTGATTTCTGATAACGATTGCTTCTGTAGCCATTAGCCTCAAAACTGGCGAAGTGTATAAACCATTCATTTTTTTTAGTAAAACCTAAAAGTTAATGCATGCGGTTGCAGTCATTGCAGGCCTCTACCTCAATCTTTGTGGAGGACGGCTATAGGAGTGGTAGCGCCTGCACTACCCTCCCCCTTCCATATCTCTTGTGCCCCCGGAGGTAGGACGTAGTGCGACGTCAGGAAGGGTATACTGTCGATGTCCTTTATGTCTGGACTCACAGATGTTTACAGTAGGCCTATACGTTCAGCTTGGACGGGAACGTCCCTACGTCATACAAAACCCGCTCGTACAGCACGTGGATCTAACATGCAAACGGCTTGCATAAGGACAAGCCTCGGAAAGATGCTGGAGCTAAGATGACTTCCTCAATCCTTGCTTGCTGTTATAGATTAAGATAACTATATAGTATGATGAATGCAAGGAAAATGGTCTAAGGAAAATAACTCATGTAATCAGAATTTATATTAAGAATATTAAGAGTTATTGCCGCTGATTGAAAGACAAAAGGTTTATTCTTGTCCTTGAACAATCGTATATTTCTAAGTCGCAGTTAGTTCTGGAAGAAATGCGATGTTATGTTTAAACTTGCTTTACACGAGATTTATGTGTTAAGACTGGGAGCGAGACCACGTGAGAAATGATGATTTAAGTCAGTGTACTGCAGAAGCTGGAACTGGACGAATGTGTATGAAAGTATATAGTGTAATCAAATATTGGACTCAGAGGAATTTATTATATTCTTGGACTTGTATTATTTCATTGTTCACGTACGGAGTTTATATGTTATAAAAAATATATTTGTGCTGCAGAGAAGTGTTATTTAATATATAATAAATGTACATGTTTTTGAGTAAAGTAACACTCAGGAAAAGTATCCACTATAATTGAAATAGAAATTATGCAAAGTACTACTGATAAAATAATGTTTAATGGGCAAGAACAAAACCACCATTAACACTTGCATTTATGCATGGTCTGCTACTGCTTATCTAAGCCGGATCTAAGAACTTAGTCGGAGGCGAAAATCGCAGTCGAGTCTCGGACCATGTCTCACAGGCACGGTCCTAAGAGGACTTCTTACAGTCCTTACAGGAGTCAAGAAAGAAAGAAAGGAAAATATATCATTACTAGTAGTTATGCCCATCAAAATGACAAAATGACGGAGAAACGAATGATTACAATGTGTTTTGTTAAAAGAGAAATAAAAATATAACTAACACTACTACAATAAAAACTAAATTAAAATCGTTCTGTATTTTTTTCTTCTGTTTTTTTATTGAAAGCCTTTCAAATGGAGATCATTCTGAAATTCGCCCAGCTTAGAACTTTAACATACGGTGATTATCGATATGTCTAAGTTTATTAAAAAAAAAAATTAACGAATTAATCACTACTGTTTATATTATACACATTTCTTTTTAAGGACGTTTCCAATTTATACATTAAACTTTTGATCCGATTAGTCAAACGGCTTAGGAGAATATAGAAAACAAACATATATATAAATAAATAAACAAACATATAAGCAAACGCACGGTAATTATAAACATTGATGATTGTGTCCTAAATCACTAGGACGGTTAAAATTGATATTCAAGAGAATCAATGCCAACCAACCTCTTGTCTTGTTATCGTAACCGTGTAAAGGTTGTATGAATCTAAACAATAGGTTCATAGCCATTTCAGATCCCAACTATGTCAGTGGGAAATAAAATACGCCTGTTTGGTGATACACAAAGTTCAACTAATGGTAACGGTGTAGAGAAAAACTAAGAACGGGGATATAGCACAATTATAATTTACACATTATGTTTAATATTTCATATTGTATGATTTTATTATTATTCTAATACTGAATGAAACAGATTAAAATAGTTGACTTTTTGACTTACATGTCTGTTCTGTTGCTCTTTAAATTACACATGAAAAACTGAACTACGCCTTAAGTAATTCTCGCCACTGAATTACGTACATTCTTTATGCTGTTGTTATTTTTATAAGAAGCTTCAACGTTGAATTGTTTGAACAATATATTCCATTTTGTGTGGTTTCTGCTAACTTACATTTGTGCATTATACTTTAGTTTATGTTACGAAAAAAAAAATTAAGACAACAAATGTACTTTTTCATTGTTGTCACGCGTTAGACCTCGGATAAAAGTTTTGAACTTTTGAACAGTAGACTTCTTTTCTAGTCTGGTTTATGATCTCAGCTTATTCATAGCATAATTCATTGCAAAAGATATACACAACTTTACTCATGCATTTGTAAGACTGCACCTTGGATATAGTCAACGTTACTCATACATTTATTAAACCGTACAGTAAATATAATCAACTTTACTCACTGTCATAGTATTGGAACACACCTAACTTACTCTCTCTCTCTCTAACGCAAGTTTTGTGGGAGGGGCTGGAACTGAATCTAATTTACTTAAGAGAGGAGTGCAAAATTATAGGATTTAACTTACGAGCAGCGTGAAAAATCTGGGAATAGTTCATTATTTAACGTTTAGGGGAGATTCCCATAAGATAATCGTCTTTTATTGTGGGCTACGTTATAGGTACTAACATTTTACCCTTCTCGTAGTGGACTTATCTCGCCGCTCTTCTTAAGCAGTATGTAAAGCCTTTGCGCAATGGAAAAGTCAGTAGTTTCTGTTCTAGTTTTTATGGACAAAGTGAGTTTTTTTTACAGTCTGTTTAGTGACGCTTGTCTTAGCCCTATATTACTGTAACTGTATATAGTTATTTTAGTGTATATATTTACAAGAATTGGCTTTATTTCTAGATTAAAGACTCAGCTGAATAAACTTCATACACTTTCGTTACTGTTGTATACTTAATGTATCGTTATTTGCAATATAAAATATATTTATAAAACCAAGTTGGAATACCAATATCTACCAGTGCAGATTTAGTGGAAGGAACTGTCGGTTCACAAATTCTGAGTTTACACCCAGGAGGGCAAAAAGGAGAGAGTGTACCGATGAAGATAAAATAAAATAAAATATAGCGTCAAACCTAGTACGAACGAGAATATAGATCCCCATCTGCACTACTCGGATCACTAGAAGATAGTAGATAACATCACGCAATGTTAAGACTGCACACTATATATAACAAACTTTACTTACACAGTCAAATGAGCATATGTTTCTTTCATGGCGTCAGAGAATTTGATTAGAACAGACTTATTGGCTATGGCTTCCCAGCTATCTGGATCATGCTGTGGATAGTTAAATAGTTCATCTTCGTAGCATTATGTGAACTTTTGAACAAACACAAATTTATAGATTTCGATAACGATAAAAGTAAAAAATATCTTTGTCCAATCTATAATAGTAGGTATTAAAGTCACATTAAATCAAAGTTAAATATTCCTTCATACAAGTATTGGTTTATATTTCTCGCAAATCACCTTTGTTTAGTTTGTTTAGCCACGACATACATAGGCTGTTGCGAGGCCATACATAGGCTGTTGCGAGGCCATACATAGGCTGTTGCGAGGCCATACATAGGCTGTTGCGAGGCCACGACATACATAGGCTGTTGCGAGGCCAGCTAATGGCCAGCCACGACATACATAGGCTGTTGCGAGGCCAGCTAATGGCCAGCCACGACATACATAGGCTGTTGCGAGGCCAGCTAATGGCCAGCCACGACATACATAGGCTGTTGCGAGGCCAGCTAATGGCCAGCCACGACATACATAGGCTGTTGCGAGGCCAGCTAATGGCCAGCCACGACATACATAGGCTGTTGCGAGGCCAGCTAATGGCCAGCCGCATAAACTCTAATTGTAGGTAACCCATTAGGTAGTCTTACGTACACTCTACAGAATCGAGTAAAGTTCATCACGTTTTAATCTGGATTCAAACTAGAAACCACGGGAAAGGCAAGTCACTAGCAACAATAATTACAAATCTTGCATATTTAATAGCATGTAGTAATTTAAAATTGTATACTTATTTTCTGAAATATTGGCTATGCATCTTATAGCAACAATACAAAATGGAGTCCCCCAGTGAGGTGTACTGTCATGCACACTATTTCTCATTTTCATAAATGACCTAATTCAACATATTCCTAGAAAAGTAAAAAGCAGCATGTACGCCGACGATCTTGCTCTAATAAGCACAGAAGAATATATAGGCACCTCACAATTTAGGCTACAAGATGCACTAAACAACCTCAACCTATGGTCCAAAGAATGGGGAATGACCATAAACTCAAAAAAGACTACATTCTCAATTTTCTCTCTATCTTCTAAAGTACAAAGCCTCAAACTGACCTTAGACAAAACAATCCTTGAAAAAAATGACAATCCCACATATTTAGGAGTTACGTTTGACCCAAGACTAACCTGAAAAAGTCAAATAGAAAACTCACAGAAAAAGGGAATCCAAAGACTAACTTTGATGAAAAAACTTGCTGGCTCAGACTGGGGTGCAAATCACTCTATCTTGAAAAAAACATATACCAGTTATTTAAGGCCTACCCTAGAATATGGAGCCACAGCGTGGGGTACGGCAGCCAAATCAAACCTCCGAAAAATAGACAAAGTTCAAAACCTAGGACTTCGAATCATAACAGGAGCAATGAAAACTACCCCGATCAGAGCAATGGAGAATGCAACTAACCTAAGCTCTATGGAAACTAGACGAGAAACCAAAATCCTTACTCACTTCACCAAGTTAGAAGCATCAGGTCATCACCCTCTAAAACCCAAGCTACTCAAAACCTCCTCAACAAAAAGACTTCAAAGATCCAATTTTATACAAGAAGCCAAACAACTAAAAAGTAAATATAAAATAGAAAACATTGCAATTGAACCTACCCAACCCCACAGCCACTTCCCCCCCCCCCCTGGGACCCAAGCCCTACTCTAAAAATCAGATACGAACTAAGCAACATAGGGAAAAAATCTGACTACACACCCGAAATACTAAAAGAAGCAGTAAACAACATCATTAGAGAACAATACCCCCAAAATGCATGGACCAGAGTCTATACTGACGGGTCAACTGGAAAAGATTTGAAAAATGGAGGAGCCGGCATTTTTATAGAGTGGCCAAATGGAGAACTCCTAGAAAAAGCCACTGTCACAGGTAGTCTCTCAGATAGCACTAGAGCAGAAAGAAAAGCAATTGAGCTTGCTTCAAATATACTAACAAACCACACTCAATCCCCCAACAGCCGGATTGTCATCTTCACTGACGCCAAAACAGTACTCCAGTCTCTAAAAAACCCAAATGCCCCGATCAACCAGTCACTCAGTACATAACTTTTAAAACTGAGCAAAATAACTAAAGAACTGGTTCTCCAATGGATCCCTGGGCATATACAAAATGAAGAAAATGACACTGCCGACACCTTAGCTAAAGCTGGAGGCAGACAAAACCAGACAGACTCGTCTCTACACCCCGAGGAAATAAAGGCAATACTCAAAAGGAATGAATCCGAAAGATTGATGCTTACTACAAACTCTCCCGCCAATTTCAACACATCATCTTCAGACTAAGGACTGGTCACAACAGGCTAAAGCAACATATGTTCCGCAAACTACGAATCGAAGCAAGCGAAATGTGCCTCTGCGAAACAGCTCCCGAAAATGCGGAGCATGTCCTTCAGACCTGCCCTGGAGGCTACCTTCAACGACAAACTGTTCGGTGGACTAGAGCCACTGACAGCCACGGCGCAGTTCATTACAACTATCGGACTTGTTGTCTGAATGCTCCCAATCATAACATTTGAGAACGAAGAAGAAGAAGAAGAAGGCTATGCATCGTTCGTAAAATTATTCTTGAGGAATACGGTAAATGAAGTTGTTTCCAATTGTCTTCTGGGAATGACTGGTTATAGCAAGGGGAGACAATGTTCACCCCTTAGTTCACCCCCACCAACGTTACGCCCTGCACAATAGAGCCTTAGACTCGTCCAATTTTTTTAGAGACATAAATTCGGTGGTCGCCAAGTCCCTAGAAAACTGGCTAAGTTTATAAACCGCCGAAACGATCACTTTAAGGAACTACACATGTCTAAAAATGCGATCAAAATTATTTTTTTATGTATTTGACATTTTTACGTTTTCGGATAGTTTAACCATATTTGTACTAATAAACTACAATTGCGACAAAAGATTTGAGCTTCAAAAGCCTTATTTTACACATTCAAAGATGCATGCCTAGAGGCCATTTTTACTATCATAGCTAAAGTAGGTCAACTTCAGACCTTGACAACAAGGTTTCTTTCTGTACTAAAAGTGATCAGCAGTACATTTTTATTTTTAGGTCAATGTCAGCTACACAAGAGTATTTTTTTTTTCTTTCTTTGTTTGCTGTGTAGCCTAAAGATCGCATGTATTGTAATGAGACAAATCCTGTTACAATACCATATGGTATGGGTCACTACTACACCGCACCTTTCATTCATAAACCGATAAACCTATCAGCTGGGTCACTCGTGTAAGAAACGAGATTCGTATGATTGGTCAATTTCTTCGCAAGATGGGGTCCGGTTGTAAACAAATAGAATCCCTCTGTCATTTCATTTTCATAAGCCTTGCTTGTCAGTGCTCGTGTAATTTGAAACGTTTTTTTTTTACAATTTTCTTATAGCTTATACATGCCTCGCCGTAAAATTATGCAACGTACATTGGTTTGCAAAGCCGCTGCATTGGCGAAATGGAATAAGGGTAAGGATATCGAACACCACGCTGTAAGTAATGCCAGTAATGGTGAAAACAATGTGCTTGGAGAAAATGCAGCATGTTCCAGTAAGTTAAGAAAAAAGATAGACCTAATGGATGCTGCTTCAAGAATTGGTGATGTTCAAGAACAATCTTGGGTTTTTATGCACGTTATGCAGGTCAATTCCCTAATTTCTGATTTGCTTTGTCCAGTATGTGAAAAGCCTGGAATGTCGATTACTGTGTGCCAGGGTGAAAATAATGGTTTTTCTTCTATGCTGAAAGTTGAATGTCACATTGCGCATCATTTGAAGCTAAGGAAATGTCTTCTCCGATAATTGTATTAAAAAAAAACACAATGTGCCATTCGAAATAAATCGACGCATGACATTGTTTAGTCATGAATGTGGTGGAGGATACTCAACATTACAAGATTTCAGCACAGTAGTAGGGATCCCAGGCCTGTGTCTGTCAGCTTTTCAGACACATGACAAGGCTGTTTCAGGTAAGACTCTTTATTTTGTTTTTATTAATTATGATTTTTTTATTATCCTTTATATTACATATGCCTACATGAATATTTGTCACAATTTTTATATATTGATATTATATTATATTGCTGATGACTACTTTACAAAATGCTTCACTTAGAGACTTAGACTAATTGTCATTTGATTTGTTGTGCAAAATGAAAATTGAATTATAGTTCCAATAATCTAATTGAGAAATACATTTTATAATTGCTAGAAAAATAAACAGTGTGTTGTTTTTTCAGCTGCAGAGATTGACTGCGGTCAGGAGTTACAGCAACAAACTGCAGCAGCCTTTCGGGAGGCGTATTCTGAAACAGATACAGCCCTGAAAGCTTCTCTTGATGCTGGTGAAAGCCCTACAATTAATATACGTGTTTCCTATTATGGGACATGGCAAAAAAGAGGCTTTACATCTCTCTACGGGGTTGTGTCTGTATAGATCTACTGACGGGTCTTGTTTTGGACTATGTTGTTCTGAGTAAGTACTGCCATGCATGCAAGCTTACAGAAAGTAGAGACATGTCTGACGATGAGCTTCTTATCTGGAAGGAGCAACACAAAAATGACTGCTGCAAAAATCATAATTTTTCAAGTAAGTCCTTGGAGTCCTCTGCAGCAGTCAATATGTGGCAACGTTCATAAAGGAATTTTGGTTTCCATTTTTTGGAGATGCTATCTGACGGCGATTCATCATCTTATAAAGCTGTTTGTGATGTGAATCCATACCCAGGCTACCAAGTTGAAAAATTAGATTGCCTCAACCATGCAAATAAAGGATGGGCACAGCATTGAGAAAAATATCTAAAAGTGACAGACTTGGTGGTAAAGGCGTTGGTCGTCTGACGGATAGTAAATATGATAGCCTTCAAAATTTTTACAGGGGAGCCATTCTAGACAACATACCAGATCTGGAGAAAATGAAGAATGCTGTATGGAGTGGCATTCTATGTCTACAGAAGCCGAGATCAACATCATCAATGTTCACAAGGGTAAGACAGCTGGTGTTTTTTTCCAGAAAGAAATTTCCAAAGGCAATGTAGCACCGAGTCACACTGCTAACTGTAGATCTACGTATTTCTCGCAGTCTGTCGCGCACTAACTCATCTCTATTTATAAAAGGATGTCTGATAAAGAATTATTGAAGCGGCTTCTTCACGGAGGCACCCAGAATGCCAATGAGAGCCTAAACCATTGCATCTGGTTGCGTTGACCTAAAGTGCAGTTTATGGGATTTTCAAGGGTGCAAGGTGCAGTTGGTCGTGCGGCGGCATCATTTAGTGAAGGCTTTTTTGAGATTACTTCAGTGATGAATAAGCTAAAGCTTCAACCTTCAAATATAACCATCAACCTGCTGAAGGAAAGAGATGAATCGAAATTGAAGGTTGCTGATGCTGCTTGTCAAGCTGAAAGAAAGCACGAAAGAAAGGAATATGCCCTGCAACGCCGCCTTAACAAGAGGATCGAGGATGCTAGAGATGGCAACACATATGAAGCTGGTGGTCATTAGAAGTGTTTGTAATGTGAATTAGTTTTAAAAAATAGTCAAAATAATATAGTATAGAAAAAAAAAATCGAATTATAATTTTTGTGGAAAAAAAGGTTTTAGACGTCGTGTGTAGTTGTGCTAAAGTGTATTCATAATTCAAGTTTATTTACATCTTCTTTCGATCAATTGGATATAATTCACGACACAGAAAGGTAATACATTAAAAAAAAGGGATAAAGGATAACTTTTTTATCAAAAAGTTCACGTGAGTATTTTATTTTGCTCTTTTTTCTGTTTTTCTCAATATTGTATTTTTTCTCATTTTCCATCACTTATTTCGCTACTTCTATGTGACTATCCAGCACACAAAGTTGAAATTTTGCAGTTATGTTCAATACTTTGTCTTCTTTAATCCCATGCATGATCTTGACGATTGGTTGAGAACTATTTTTTTTGTTTTTAAAATTTTTAGGTGTCAATATGTAATTTTCTAATGTCTTTTTAGTAAAAAAAAATATAACTTTCTTAATATTAAAGCTATCAGCAAAAACATGCATGAAAAGATAGATAATATACATTCGAAGCAATAGCAAAAAAGAGAATTGAATTATCTTCTGTGCGAATAAAGTTATACGAATTTTTTTTAAGTTGTTTATACGCCATTTTTATGGTTGCTACGGCAACAAAATATATATATATATAAATTATCACCCCCAAGTATTCTTTAAACATCCAGTTCAATCTAATAGGGTAATTAAAAATAGTCAGGAAAGCTAAATAAAAAAATATTTCTAGGCAGGTGTCTAACCTTAAGATTACACAGGCGGGCGAACGCATAGGGACAACTTCCGCTGCGGGTTCGAGATTTATCGCACTCCCGAGAGGCACCGTACCTAGGTGGGGAGGAAGCAATGGACGCAGCAATCCCGCCTCATGAACCACACGCGTGCCTGAATGCCTGTACCAATAGTGAATCAGTGTAAAATGGGCTACATAAATTGGGCAACTGCAGTTTAGGCAAAGTAATTTTGACAAAGCTAAATTCGGCTACGATTTTTTCGGTAAAACTATCAAAACGATAAAATTGGTAACGGTAAAATTGGCAAACATAACATATCGACTGTTTTTAATGAGCGTATTGGTCGGACTACACTCTAGTGCAAGGATCGGTTACCTACGAAATGCGTGCCAGACTTGGCACACTGTGGTTTAAGTCTGGGATTTACTACTTATGAGCAGAGTGAAAAATCTGGAAATAGTTTATTATTTAACGTACAGGGAGATCCCCTTAAGACAATCGTCTTTTATTATGGGCTACGTAATAGATACTAACATTTTACTCCTCTCGTATTGTTTTTCTGGACGAAGATAGTTATTAAGGCTGTCTGTTTAGTGACGCTTGTGTTAGCCCTATATTACTGTGGCTGTAATAGTTATTTTATTGTATATATTTACAAGAATTGGCTTTATTTCTGGATTACACTACTCGGACCACTAGAAGATATTGATCGTAAAAAGATTTGGGGTCTCGTCACGGGATATTTGAAATCCGCTTTTCCTAGAACTAACAAGATTTGGGATTCTAGTGCCGGAATAGATGGAATCCATAAGTCACTACATTAAGAGTGAAAACCAACCCTCACTAAAACAAAATATCTCCAGCAGCTCTACCACACCCAACGCTGCTTCCCCCCCCCCCCACATCGCTCTCCCTCCATCTCCCTGTGCCCCTTCACTTCCTGCTGACCCCCCCCCCCCCACACACACATCTATATATTATTAACTTAATCTTCCACGGAGACAATCTAGTTTCAAGCCTTGAACTTCATTTAGTAGACAAGAGTGTAATCCTATCACTATTTTCAATAAAAACTGTAGATATTATAAGTTTGTCAATTTTACCGTTGCCAATTTTACCGCTTTGCGAGTTTTGCCAAATTTACATTTGCCGAATTTACCTTTGCCAATATTAACTCGCCGAAAATACCCTTGCCGAATTTATCATTGCCTAATTTACTGACATCCCTTCCCCCCCCCCCCCTAACTGGTCTAGATCATCATCTTAAGATGCAGTTAAATGAGATTTAAGAGTTATATATTTAGTTCGATTATGACTAATGCATTATTAATCTAACCTTTGCGTAATATTCCTGTTCGACATCAGCAGCTACATTCCAATTATCTTCCAAGGCATTAAAATCAAACGATTTTGCTGATGACATATTTGAATGTTCATTTCTAGGAACAAGATAACATCTTAGTATAGTCATTTCTACAGAATAAATAATAAATTTAAATAGCCATTCCTAGAAAATGACGTATTGTTATGGTCTATTCTAGGAAATAGTCAACAGAATGGATTGTGTGATAAAGTGGATGATTTATTTGCATTTAGATAATTAAGTTTACGCTTAACTAGTTCCGCATTCTTATATTGAGCTACATTTAATTGTTATCGTATATGTTACACACGCTTCTTCTATACAGAAGATTATTACGTCGGTGGTTTTTGTCTAGTCTTCAATTTTTGATTTAATATATTGTTTATTTTTTTCAAGGATTGTTAAAGCAAACATTCAATGTTCCGATACCACTCGGATGAAATATAATTGATAAGCATTTTGTTCTTACATATTGAACAGTCTTAATAAATATTGACCTTTTCAAATGGAAGAGATCATGAACTTCCGGTTCTATTTTTTATTTTTTTATTTTAGGCATTTCCGTAAATAAAAAAAAACATACTTTTGCTGGTGTTTGGCTACAAGATTAGTTATGAGGAATCCGTTTTTAACATCTAAAGTGAATAGGCCATAATTAATACTCAACGTGTTAGTCGCGTAAAGTTAAATTTAGCTTTGTTTATAAAATAAATTAGTCAAGAGTTAAGGTTCTTAGTTTTTAAAAAACACAATGCGTAGATTCATAGCAACAAAAAACTAAAATTATTTTGCATCAAGCAATAAGTTTTAAATTATAAATAGGTGATTCTTCACGTCTGACTTTCATAATACAGCGTTTTCTTTCGGAAACATCTTTTGGAAATGAAATAAAATTTAATTCCCCTACAATTTTTCGTACAACCAGTAACGCAGCTCATAGAAATAATCAAATGGGACCGGAAATGTTTTACTCTTCGACCTTTTAGGCATGCATAATCGTTAAGACTTGTCAATGGAATAAGACAAGTGTATTTATTTTTATCTGAGTATTGTTGTTGAGTTGTATTTCTTATTTAAAATTTAATTCATTATAATTTTTCGTACTTTACTCTGTGTGCTTTTTATCCTCTAGTGTTTCTATGTGTAGTGATTTAACTGTTGATATTATCCTTGTCAGTTGTAAATATTTACTAGTAATGAACGTTGCAGCTCTTTTCTAAGTTTTGCTCAGGATTTTAAATGTTATATTTAGTTCATGGGCAACATACAGATGATGCATATTCTAGTATGAAAATATGACTTATCTGTCTGAAACTTTCATGTTATTAGGTATACACCAGACTATGTCATGTAATTTATTAAATAATGGACTTTGTCATGTAATAGAGCGATTGCAATCACGTGACAAAAAGCGCGCGCTGTTTGTTTACTCTGTCTAGTGGTGATAAATGACAGCCGTAATACTATAGCCGTAAGAAGGTTTTATTTTTAAATGTGATCATTTCAACAATAAAACGTAAAACATATATAAAACACTGTCAAGCGATGTAAATTAACATTCAAAGCTAAAATTTAAACCATTAAAAATCAATGGAAAAGATTCCGTAAGTGCCGAATATTTAAAAAAAGATGTCGATTGTCGAAAGTTAGCCTATTTAACTTACTACGTGAAAGTAAAGCATAAAGCAGAATGTACAATGTTTCAAAAGAGCTATTGAAAAATTATAAAAGCCAACAATCTTGTTTATTTCGTGGATGGGCTACTAAGGACTTGTATCACAGTTAAATATCAAGATTTAGGGAAACTAATTCGTTAGATTTGGGGTTTAAAATACACATGGTAAGGAACATTGTTAATTCCCCATTAATGCCATTATCACAGAGATGGCCGCTAAAAACCTTAGCCACGGCTATTGCAATCGTTCAATTAAAGCATTGTGATGTAATTAAACACTATACTTTGTCATGTCATTATATACTTGACGCTGTCATGTAATTAAACACTATACTTTGTCATGCCATGATATACTATACGTTGTCATGTAATTATATACTAGTCATGTTATTATACACTAGGCTTTGTCAGATAATTATAAACTAGATTTTGTGATGTAATTTAAACTAGCCATTGTTATGTAATTAAACACTAGACTTTGTAATGTAATTATAGAATATAATTGTTCTTGTATATATATATATATATACACTAGACTTTTCTTGTAATTAATAATACACTAGACTTTGTCATGTTATTATTGACCAGACTTTTATTGTAATTATACACCAGACTTTGTCATGTTATTATACACTAGACTATGTCCTGTTAATATACACTAGACTTTGTCATGTTATTATACACTAGACTATGTCCAGTTATAATACACTAGACTTTGTCATGTTATTATACACTAGACTTTGTCATGCTATTATACACTAGACTATGTCATGTAATTATACACTAGACTTTGTCATGTTATTATACACTAGACTTTGTCATGTTATTATACACCATACTTTGTTGTGTATATTTGCGGTTTTAGATATTGGCCAGAAAAAAATGTGGGAATTAAAAAATGTAACTGTCATTCTACTAATGTACGTTCATTTTTGTATGAAGTCAAGCTGGCGTTTAAAGGAATTAATAAATCTGAATGAAGTGGATTTTCGGAATGTTATAGAATATGGTATGTTGTATATTTTTATCAACATTTAAAGTGTTAAATGCAGCGTTTACTCGAAATAATGTTTTATTTAACATATTGTTTTAAAGTTAACTTACATTTTAATAATTATTTTATTTACTTTAAATGAGATTATGTCTCCTTATTATGAATTCCGTTAAGCAAAAGTTAAACTGATGTCATTAGCATTGTATTAAAAAATACGCCTTGAAAATGGACATTTCACTTTGTATATTGACTTACCCTACCCAATTATCATTTATATCTGTGTAGTTCTCAAAGGCAGTATGATTAGCGACAATGTCCAGTACCTCCTCAGCAGTGTCCAGTATATCCGATTCATCCGTGTGCACCTAATCAGTGTTTTAAAAACGGGAAATGGATTTAAATTTGTTAAAGGGAAAAAAAACATCTATACAGAGTAATTTAATTTATTATAAATGAAAATTTATATTGGATAATTGTTATCCGTTTATTTAAATGTGTATTAAAATTAACACGTTACGTGCCTGCTATTAACTATTAACGGCTGACATTTTGGTACCGTCTGTTTTCTGATACCTTTTTTGACAATGTTTTGTATCAACAATGGCATCAACTTATGATTCGGTTTATAAGTATGACATCATACTTAAGATATTTTCATGAAAGTGATTAAACAGGTTGTTATACATTAGATAATCTTATGACATGGATTAAACCTGTTGTCATACTTTAGAAAATCTCTTTATATTAATTTAAACATGTAATCATACCCTAGATAGTCTCATGATATTGACGTTACAAACGGTCACTGCTGGCAATGGTAGACTGCTAAATCCTAACTTGATTTCCGTGCGAGTGGAATATTCCAAAAATTTAGCCACCAAGCTGAGGAAAATTAGAATGAGAGTCTGTGTTAAGGGGAATAACCACTCTCTTTTATTTCTCGTACTCCCCCTCCCCGAACAACTATTCTTATCTTTATGTACAGACCTATGATTTATGGAGTGATAAATTTGGCCAATTAGCGATAACATTTCAAGCACAATAACAAGCGATAAAAGTTGTTGTTTTTTTTTATGAAAGAAAATTGACCTTTACATTAATTAAATAAATATTTTACGAAAAATATCATTAAGAATATAATGTGCCTAAACTATCAGTTCTTATTACAAATCATCAAGCCTAATATCTATAGATATTATTATTACATACATTTTATAAATTAAAATTGCACAGAGTGTCAGTTTTAACATCTTTTGATCAAAAACTTTAAGTATCCAGTCCTACCAAATTGATTCATAGGGTCGGCGAAGCAGCGTGCATCAGAGATACTACGATATCTTTTTGACCAGCTCAATGCCCAACCGCCTTTACTTTAGCCCAAATAAAGTTAGGTACCCATCCGAGCTAAGAAGTTTAATGGACACCTTTCAGACCATGGAATAAAATCCTAGCCTTCGCCAGGATTGGAAACCAGATCCATTCTTTTTATAGATCAGTGGGTACGACAGACGAACGCGTCACCGCTCGGCTGTCTCACGAATCTGTGTGTCATCCTTCATATAAGCTTATAATGGATACTAAAATTAGAACAATACAACACGTGATTTAAAATTCAATTACAACAAAATGTATTGTTTTCTGTTGTAACTAAGCCATATATTTAAAACAAAATGTATTGATTTCTACTGTAATTGAGTCAAATATTTACAACAAAATGTATTGATTTCTACTGTAACTGAGTCAAATATTTACTACAAAATGATTTGATTTCTACTGTAACTAAGCCATATATTTAAAACAAAATGTATAGATTTCTACTGTAACTGAGTCAAATATTTACAACAAAATGTATTGATTTCTACTGTAACTGATTCAAATATTTACAACAAAATGTATTGATTTCTACTGTAACTGATTCAAATATTTACAACAAAATGTATTGATTTCTACTGTAACTGAGTCAAATATTTACAACAAAATATATTGATTTCTACTGTAACTGAGTCAAATATTTACAACAAAATGTATTGATTTCTACTGTAACTGAGTCAAATATTTACAACAAAATATATTGATTTCTATTGTAACTGAGACAAATATTTACAACAAAATGTATTTATTTCTACTGTAACTGAGTCAAATATTTACAACAAAATATATTTATTTCTACTGTAACTGAGACAAATATTTACAACAAAATATATTTATTTCTACTGTAACTGAGTCAAATATTTACAACAAAATGTATTTATTTCTACTGTAACTGAGTCAAATATTTACAACAAAATATATTTATTTCTACTGTAACTGAGACAAATATTTACAACAAAATATATTTATTTCTACTGTAACTGATTCAAATATTTACAACAAAATGTATTTATTTCTACTGTAACTGAGTCAAATATTTACAACAAAATATATTTATTTCTACTGTAACTGAGTCAAATATTTACAACAAAATGTATTTATTTCTACTGTAACTGAGTCAAATATTTACAACAAAATATATTTATTTTTACTGTAACTGAGTCAAATATTTACAAAAAATATATTTATTTCTACTGTAACTGAGTCAAATATTTACAATAAAATATATTTATTTCTACTGTAACTGAGTCAAATATTTACAACAAAATAGTACATAAATTACCGGACAAGAAGTTTTGTCTGTGCAAAAATAAATACAAAAGTAATTGTTTGTGAGAATTGACAGACAGAAGATCATTCTTTTAAAAACTATTTATTACTGATAAATACGCTGAGATGTGAAACTGCGTTATAAATAATGACGTCCCACGCTTAGCCTGTTAAATTTGCAAAAAGAACTTTTGAAGATTTACGTTCCTTTTAAACTCTAGATCTAGTACAAGGACGTTATAAAAACGAAGGGAAACAATAGACCTACCACGAGACATTATTAATCGAAGGGATACAATAGACCTACAATAAGACGTTATAAAACAAAGGGAAAACAATAGACATACAAGAAGACGTTATAAAACGAAGGGAAACTATAGACTTACCACAAGACGTTATAAAAACGAAGGGAAACAATAGACCTACCACAAGACATTATAAAACGAAGGGAAACTATAGACCTACCACAAGACATTATAAATCGAAGTGAAAACTATAGACCTACCACAAGACATTATAAATCGAAGGGAAACAATAGACCTACCACAAGACGTTATAAAACGAAGGGAAACTATAGACCTACCACGATACATTATAAACGAATGGAGGCAACAACCTAGGACTAGATTTTTTGGAACTCAGTAGACAATAATCCTAGCGATAGATTTTATAAAACATCTAGAGGGAACAGATCTAGCAGCTATGGTATTCGACGTTACATAACAAATGAAGGCTACAGTTGTGGTATTCGACTTTGCATAACGAATAAAGGAATCAAATGACGGCTACACATTTTGTGACTTCCACTGCATCCCTTACGAGCACAGTTTTCATCTGGTAGTTTGAGTGAGTTAATAAAAATAGTTTAAATAGAAACCAGCGTTATTTAAATACTTTATTAATTACAAGTCACAGTCGTTCGATGATAACAATTATGCAACCATCTACTATTTCTATTGAACATTCCTATTTAGCATTTATATCAGAAAATGCTCAATCCTTTAGAATGGAATTTCGAGATGAAAAAAAAATGACTCGGCCAATTTTTTCTAGATATTGTTGATGTAAACAATATATTTATTACAGCAATTATTATTGTTATCTCTACCTATATAAATGAGTGACCAACTGAGCAATTGCAAGCAGTAAAATTATTGTCCAAATGACTTTCACTATACGATTCTCAGAGTCCACTAATAGACGCAATCCGTGCATTGAAAAGCGTTCAACGTAGTAGTGGAATATTTCACCCACTTTAGAAGTATTCTGTTCATCGTTTGACGTCTGCGTATAGTTGTCCGTTGACTTTAGCACATCTGAAATTCAAAGTTTTTTTTAATGTTTTCACCAAAATACATCTACATGTTAGTATACATTTGTTTTTGGATAACCAGTTTGAACTAGGCAAAGGCAAGTTTTTTCAAAGCATTTTTTAGAAATTGAAATAGATGTTCTTTATCAAAAGATTTAAGCGTTTTATGAAAGTATATACGTCTCTTAGCACAATTTCAAAGTTGTAAGAATATTATTAAGTATTATTTTAAATATCGCATCGTCTAAAAAAAACATCAAGATCCGTTTTTCTCTGAAGTTGACATTTAGGGTTTGATGGTGGGAGAGCAGGGCCGCACTTCACACCAGGCTCTAGACACCACGCTCTAGACACCAAGCTCTAGACACCAGGCTCTAGACACCACGCTCTAGACACCAAGCTCTAGACACCAGGCTCTAGACACCACGCTCTAGACACCAAGCTCTAGACACCAGGCTCTAGACACCACGCTATAGACACCAGGCTCTAGACACCAGGCTCTAGACACCACGCTATAGACACCAGGCTCTAGACACCACGCTCTAGACACCAGGCTCTAGACACCACGCTATAGACACCAGGCTCTAGACACCACGCTCTAGACACCAGGCTCTAGACACCACGCTCTAGACACCAAGCTCTAGACACCAGGCTCTAGACACCACGCTATAGACACCAGGCTCTAGACACCAGGCTCTAGACACCACGCTATAGACACCAGGCTCTAGACACCACGCTCTAGACACCACGCTCTAGACACCACGCTATAGACACCTCGCTCCTATTTATTTACTGAAGACATTTAGAAAAAAAATTAAAATAAATATTGTAATCTGGTTATAATAAAATTATTTTTATTTGACAAAATGTAAATACTGTCCCTGTAGATGAGAATGAACGCCAGTCTTCTGTCTGCGTCTAAAATAAAATTATTACATTTTACTTAAAAAAAATTGTTAGAAAAGCTTTATGTCCTAAAATTCTTTACAATCTTTAAAAAAGTAATATTTATGAACATTAAAAATAAATGTAGAAAAGTGGGGAATCGAACCCAGGTTGCCCGCATGGCAGTCGAATACTCTTACCGCTAGGCTAGTCAGGACATCTGCCGAAAGCGAGATCGCAAAAGTAAAATATGAGACAATGAGGTCACTTGACTTTAAAATAATCAACGTCTACTTTATATTTATAAATATATACATCTAGTACTCTTAAAACGTCTACTTTTTTTTTTTTTTTTTTTTTTTAGATATTGGACAGTTCTAATCTTTAATCTTTTGTCTTTCTACATGGCATTGTTTTGTTTTTGTTTTTTTTTCGGGGGGGGGGGGGGGGGGGGGGGGGGTAAGGAAGGGGGTCTTAATGTTTTTTTTTTCAATTCTGCAGGTCAAGAGAGTTCTGTTTAAAGCACCTGCGATTGGTACTCCGGGATCAAGCTACATTGAGTCAGGTCTGTAGCGATTAGTTTACCGGACTGTCAAGCAAAAACCAACTTACATGTCGCGGATTATATCCCTGTCACTGACCGATCCCTGCCGCCCTGCAGGAGTTTTGGGACTAGAGGACGTAATAATTTTCCAGAGCACACGGAGCATGCTAAAATAGCATGGATAGAAGCGCTAAATAAATAACCATTATTATTATTATTATTATTAGTCCATTTTCCGCCACCCACAAAGCTCTCCAAATGGTTATGACACATTTTAATATGCCTTTTGTTGTGTTTTTTTTAGATTCAGTGAACGCTCTGTGGAATCGATCGTCACAACCTGGATTTAGGCCCCTTCACGATTGTACATCTTCGGTCTCCACCATCAGAGTCACCTCTGCAAAAGGTGCACAAAAACATTTATCCAGGCTAGTGTAATCTGGATTTCTTCGAACAGTACTACAAAAAAGTGTGTGTGCTAACACATTCTATATTGCTGGGTTATAGTTTATTTTACCTTATCCACATTTCACTTATTAGTCGCCTTTTACGACATGTATGTAGGACTAGGCAGTGGGGTTATTCTTTCACCTGGCCATTTCCAGGACCCCGATAACCGCGCATGGGCACAGGGAAGAACTGGAAGAAATATACAGAGAAATGAACTAACCCAACAATGAAGACCTAGAGCCCTATGTCTTTAATACTAGGCCGTACCAAATAAAAAAATGACAAAAATAAAAATACTACAAATCCATCGTTAGCCTAGAAACTAACCCTGACCCTACTGATCCCTAAACCATAACCATAGAGACCCTAACCCTAACCCTTATCCCTAACCCTGATACATAACCCCTACTGACCCCTACTGACCCCTACTGTCCCCTACTCACCCCCTACTAATTCCTATTGAACCTACTAAACCTAAGGTATAGCCATACAAAGAATTTAAAAAAAAAGCGTAAAATAATATTTTGGCCACAAAATGGAGGATCGCTTTTTTTAGTACCTTGTGCATTGCATAGCATCATGGAATAAGTATAGCATCATGGGATATAAACAAAAACACAAGGGGACGTAACAAAGTTTTATTTACAACACAAAATTTCAGAAAACACGCAAAATTAACAAAATTTCAAAACTAAATAAAAAAAAAATACAGAAATACAGTCGTTAAATGAAACCAACTGTTATATAATCAGGGCAAGTGGACCTTTAATTTGATATATGACACACTAAAATATCTAGTGGGGCCCGTATTCTACACTATTTCCATTTTTTTTTCCGATAAATACATAAAGCGTTTCCAAGTTGTGAAAAAAAAATGATTTGGTACCGTTAAATTTCTCAAAGACGAATACTGAGTCCTTTTCTTGGCTAACTTTTTTGTAGAAAATCCTTAAATCCTAAAGCTAGCGGATTAGAGATAAAAAAAATGTGATACCTATTTTCGTAATTTGGTAAACAAAAAAAGTGGCGGAAATCTATTTATCTAAGTACCCAGATGGTCACTATAATCATTTTTACATGCATATTTTCAGATGAGGATTAAAAAAATGAAAACATCTAGCACCGGAAAAAAAAGTTTTAGATAAATTCTCGCTTTTATCCGCTCAGCCTACAAGCCTTAGGTAGCATTATAAAAATAAAACGTCCAACCTGTTTGAGTTTGTGTATACTTCAGTTGAATCTCATCGGTCGCATCAACTGCATCTGATTCTATCAACTTCTGCTCTTCTTCTGCTTTTATCCCTGTGTCGCTTACAGACATTCTCTTTTCTTACAAGTGGCAATAAATGGCATGCAGTTTAGTTAGAGCAAATAGATCAAAGTATTTTTATGGAGCTGTGAATATCTTGATTGTAAAAATCTCTGTCAAGTTATACTTTTTAAATTTACTTTGTCAACACCGCAATTCTCTATGACGCATTTCCCTTTGGGGAATGACGTACTTCCTATAAGGGCAAGTAATCCATGAATAATGAAAATAAAACTCCTCATATCCCCATTTTTAAATACTTAATATTTATTTTGCAAAACGTTATTTTTTACTTATATGCTGGTAAATATTCGACATGGTGGTTGACCCGATTTCCAACATAATATTTAATTAAAACTTGGCACATAGACAAAAAGCCAATGACAACTTTTTTTCAAATTTTCCTGTTTTTTTTTTCAAAAAAAGCAAGAAGGGGAAACGGGCGTTCACTTACAAAATGTGCACCATAAAATGTTATCAAAGGTTAAAACATAGACTATAATAAGATGGACCGCTTGTTCTATTTTAGAGCTTATATGTACTTTTTTCCGTGCGCAACCAATAAGCTGTCTTAATTACTTCTACGCTCCTCCTTGTTTCTTAAATGTTTCCGCTGTATAGAATTTTTGAATTTAATTTTAATTTTTCATTGATAATATCATAGACTATAATATACATGGACCACTTGATTTAGTATTTCTGCTATATGATGACTCGAAACGCTGATTTTCGGAATTTCCGATTCGTTGTTTCCTTTGCACTTCCGTTTTATTGAATCGCTTCGATTTTCTGAATGAAAAATTAAAATCGAAAGTTGTATTTTCCTATGTTGTTTCCTATTGAAATCTTATTTTGGTTAATGAAAATGGTGGAACTTACCTCTGTTCCCACAACTTCATTCTTAGAGCCGCTATGTTCTGTTCTTGAGTCCTGTAAGGACACAAGGTCGGTGCATGTGTAACCAGGTAGTTGTGGATTCGACTCGGTTAAACGTGTGGTGGAGGTTTCAACTCACACACTTGTCTTCGTTGGTCTGGAGGTATCTTTTGAAGTCGGATGTCAGCCTCTACTGTACTCTTGCAAATTTAGATTTGACACCTTCCCTTAGACGTGGCTTCGTAAACGTTTAAGTCTAACAAACAATGTCACGTTCTAACCAAACAGTAACCATCGCTGTTGTCTTGTGATAGAAAACTGTATGAATTTATTCAATGGTAGCGGAAAGTGACTAGCAATAAAATTACAATGATGAAGGTAAACTATTAGCAGATGCAGGCAATTCATCAACAAATGCAAAACTTCGTGACTAAACTGGCATATAAAATTGTGGATCGAACAATTCGGGTAGAACAATATTTACAATAGTTAGATCTGACTTCTGACTAAAATGAAAGAGTGTCTTCTTATGAGACTGGCGCTAGGACTAAATTTACAGCGAACAGTTTCAACTTATATAGCGGGCAGGAAGAGGGGGAGTGAAAACTATACCAATGGGTTGACACATGGTACTAAATTTTGAGATCAACAGGGGGATCTCCCTGGTCTTAGAAAGTCGCCCAATTATGTGCCATTTGCTGAAGACCAGAGCTATGCATAAAAATGTCAACGTTCACCGTTGGCGATCAGAAAAAATGATATCAACCGGAATTACATTTCCTAAAACAATGACACTTGAGATAAGGTAGAAAAGATATGGCCACCCAGGTGGGTGGAAAATGGGGGCGAGAGGGCGTGATATTCACGAGACTATGTGACCCTTAATTGCAATCTGGACAATGGTCGTTAAATTCGTACGCCATTCAAAGCTGGAGGGAGATGATTCCTATCTTAACTGGTAAGGGGGGATAATTACGACGCGTGTAAAAAGGTGACACGGGGAGGGGGGGGGGGAGGGCGGAATAGTATTATTTTTCTTGGCCGGGAAACCCCGCTATGTGGGCCAACAATAATATAATAACATTTACAAACAACATTATGTATCTAAACCTTCTCTCTCTCTCTGTCTCTCTCTTACGCTTAATCAAAATAATGTACATATATTCCTAATCCGTACATGGTTGTGATGCTAATACATTCGTCATAATCATTGACAGTTATAAAATTCGGCCTATGTGACGACCGATTCGGTTCCATTCGTCACAGCATGATTAGGCATGAACACCTTCATCGAGTCAACTGCTTTCGGTCAACGCCCACGGTTGAGTCTCTTCATCCCTTGAAACCGTGATTGGATAAGCGTTAGCAGGCCATGCACTCCGACATGGAAAGGTATGAGTACGACTCTGTTAGCAGGCCATGCACTTCGACATGGAATGGTATGAGTACGACTCTGTTAGCAGGCCATGCACTCCGACATGGAAAGGTATGAGTACGACTCTGTTAGCAGGCCATGCACTCCGACATGGAAAGGTATGAGTACGACTCTGTTAGCAGGCCGTGCACTCCGACATGGAAAGGTATGAGTACGACTCTGTTAGTAGGCCATGCACTCCGACATGGAAAGGTAGGAGTACGACTCTGTTAGCAGGCCATGCACTCCGACATGGAAAGGTATGAGAACGACTCTGTTAGCAGGCCATGCACTCCGACATGAAAAGGTATGAGTACGATTCTGTTAGCAGGCCATGCACTCCGACATGGAAAGGTATGAGTACGACTCTGTTAGCAGGCCATGCACTTCGACATGGAATGGTATGAGTACGACTCTGTTAGCAGGCCATGCACTCCGACATGGAAAGGTATGAGTACAACTCTGTTAGCAGGCCATGCACTCCGACATGGAAAGGTATGAGTACGACTCTGTTAGCAGGCCGTGCACTCCGACATGGAAAGGTATGAGTACGACTCTGTTAGTAGGCCATGCACTCCGACATGGAAAGGTAGGAGTACGACTCTGTTAGCAGGCCATGCACTCCGACATGGAAAGGTAGGAGTACGACTCTGTTAGCAGGCCATGCACTCCGACATGGAAAGGTATGAGAACGACTCTGTTAGCAGGCCATGCACTCCGACATGAAAAGGTATGAGTACGATTCTGTTAGCAGGCCATGCACTCCGACATGGAAAGGTATGAGTACGACTCTGTCCGAGGCAAGTCCTACGCTGGCTGCCTATAGGGCGGTCGCGTATTTGGCGGCTTGCTCCGTTCGGGTTCCCCTTAACTCAACGTACATTTGCTCGCCCCTCGAGCCATCCAGGATTTGCCTCGTATTCCTTTAATGTAGGCGACGGTGCGTTGGTCGAGCGAATTTTTCCAGAGCGAACGCATCCCCTCAAGACCACCTTTTAAAGCAGACATATTCAGGACGGGACTGTATACCTTTCCGTACGTCGCACCAGTCCCCGCCCCCAGGGACGCCAGAGATTGGACTAAGGGATACCTCCTCTGCAACCTTCTGTGCGGAGCTCCTCTACGACTCTCACCTTATGCATTAGCCTACTGATTTGACTCGGGGAACCAGTAGTGTTCACACTTCGCCACTTTGAGGCTCATGGGTATGGAAGTCACGCTAAGTCACACTGCGCCCTAATCTTTACATGTTTTTCTTCTTCTTCATTGTACTGGGGAGACCCTGTTAAACCCGATGTAAAAGTCCGAAAGGATATTTTTTTTATATTTTTTTTTAGCAATTACTGTAGAGTGGCTGCACTTATTTTTTTTTGTTTTTCGGGATAATTTATGCATTTGTAAACGACTCAACTCACTTTGACAGTTTTTAATTCCAGAATTTAAGTTTGTCAAGAAATCCAAGAGTACAACAGCCAAAGAAGGAAGAAAAAAAAACACAAGTTGACACACATCAAAATTTGGCGAAGTCTAGGATCTTTTTCCCTGGACTGCAGGGTTCCATGAGTCAACCAATGTCTGGTGGGTTTCTGATATATGTTATGGTAAAACAATGGCAGTTGGGCACTGTGCGGTCACACAATTCCCTGGTATGTCGCGCTTACTAAAACTGTTGAATGCTGCTTCACCAGCCTTGCGATCTTTTCGATTCGAAGGGTACTTTACTATTATTATAGTGTGTACCCTTCTAGTCATAATATTTGTGATATTAATGTATAGGTTATAGCCGGTTTGTATATTCATTGTGTTCTTTAATTATTGTATTGGTGGATAAATTCAAGTCTTAGATAAATAAATTATTACCGCATGTAGATATTTGATAATGTTTAATTAATAGAGTATAGCCGTTCTCATTAACTGTTTTATTAACATGCAGTAGACCCCAACTTGTCATTGAAAAAAAAAGTTTTATTTAGCTTAGCAATAAATTAAATTTAACCCGATTAAATATCTGATAATAATTATCACCCAGTTGTAGTGTAAACTATAAGTACATAAGTAAAATGTTACTGTACTGGCTAAATTATAATGACTTTATGTTTTTTAAAAGTTTTCGCCATTCAATATATATTTAATTGAAATAAAGCTATTACTATTTTATGTAAAAATTTTAGTTTTGAAATTTAACGAGTTATTGAAGTTTAAGTACAATAACTACATTTAAATCTGCAGCTAAATTTCCTCTTTGGTTCAAAAATAATTTTTTTATATGGTATAGGTTTTACTGTAGAGAAATATCTGGGAAAAGAAAAGGTACACAATCAAGCTGCATTAAATCAAAAGAAGGAAATATTCTGTTAGACAAAGAAGACATACTATGCAGATGGGCAGAATACATTGAGGAACTTTTTGACGATGACAGGAAAGAAAAACCAAGCTTAACCAAAAATATTGAAGGCCCACCAATATTGAAAGACGAGGTTGAAAATGCTATCAAGAAAATGAAACATGGTAGGGCCCCAGGGCCGGACAACATTCCAGTGGAAATATATGACGCATTGGGAGAATAAATGGCATAAATGAAGTAACTCAACTTGTTAACAAAATATATGATACTGGTAAGATCCCCTCAAGCTTAAGCAGTTCAATTTTCATCACAATACCCAATAAACCTGGAGCAACAGAGTGTGAATCACACAGAACAATTAGCTTAATGAATCATGTCACAAAAATGCTCCTCAGAATAATCATGGAAAGAATAAGAAGTAAAATCCGTCCGGAAATTTCAGAAACCCAGTTTGGATTCGTTGCAGATAAAAGCACAAGAAATGCTATTTTCACCTTATCTATGTTAATTGAAAGATGCATCCAGATGCAAAAAGACCTGTATCTATGCTTTATAGATTTTTCTAAGGCATTTGACAAAGTCAAACATCAAGATCTATTTAATATATTACAAGATCTGGACATGGATGGTAAAGACCTCAGAATAATAAGAAATCTATACTGGGAGCAAGAAGCTGCCATTAGATATGAAGGGGAATTAAGTGCATTCAAACCAATAAAGAGAGGAGTAAGACAGGGATGTGTTTTATCACCAGACCTCTTCAACATCTACAGTGAAATAATACTCCGGAATATTGAACACCTAGATGGTATTAAAGTTGGAGAAAAGAATATAAATAATCTGAGATATGCAGACGACACAGTACTAATAGCAGAATCAGAAAGTGCCCTGCAAACTATTCTAAATAAGCTGGTAGAAGAGAGCCGACTTAAAGGATTAACACTCAATCTCAGTAAGACCGAAGTAATGGTAATCTCTAAGAAAACACAACCTCCAAGATGCTCTTTATCCAGTAAAGGTAAAAACATCAAGCAAATCAGTTCTTTCCAGTATCTAGGCTATACAATAACACAGGAAGGCAAATGCAACAAAGAAATAAAGAGAAGAATCGCAATAGCTAAAAACAGCTTCATGAGCTTAAGCAGTATCATGAAAAACAGGAATATCAGAATATGTACCAAAATGCGCATACTGAAGGGGTATGTTTGGTCTGTTCTTCTATATGGATGTGAATGTTGGACTATTGATAATGAAACAAGGAAAAGATTGGAGGCAGTAGAAATGTGGTTTCTAAGAAGGTTGATGAGAATATCATGGACTGAAAAGAAATCAAATGCAGAGGTGTTGAAAACAGCATGTACCTCAAAAGAACTCATTAACACCATTAGGAATAGATGAAATTTCTAGGACACATCTTTAGGAAAAATGGTATAGAAAGACTGGCTTTGTGTGGGAAAATATCTGGTAAGAGAGACAGAGGAAGACAATGGCTAACATATGTAGAAAGCCTGAACGAATGGGCCACGAACAACAACATAAGTAATAATAACTTTCTGCAAAAAGCTAACAACAGGAAAGAATGGATAGTCATGACCGCCGATGTTTGTTCCAGACCTGGCACGTAAAGAAGAAGAAGTAGTTCTACTAGTACTAACGCGTGGCGTTAAATAGTCGGAGAAGCAATTGTTTTACTGAAAGCCATAACTTTTATGATATTCAGATTCCATTGAGTTCCAAATATCACTGCCTGCCTCATGTATGGCTCCTCGTGCCACACCCTGGATAACAGCTTTGGCTGGCTGGCTAAATTACATGAGCAATATTTGTTTCCTTTTGATATATTGTTGTTGTTTTATAACTTTAAACTGCCCTTTTCCACTATCTTGTTGAATTAATCTTTTTCTTACGTTAAACGGAGAGCGTCTACTAAGATTGTATATTGTTGTTGTTTTATAACTTTAAACTGCCCTTTTCCACTATCTTGTTGAATTAATCTTTTTCTTACGTTAAACGGAGAGCGTCTACTAAGATTGTATATTGACCTTTTTTTTTACATTAAACTGCAAAGAAGTTTATTGCGTCCTACGCTCATCCGTGATCCGAGTCTAGTCTTGCAGACTTTCAGTACAGTTCAGTATAAAATGATTAGGCCAACACACTTAGCTTAAAGCAAATCTCTATTAATAAAAATAAATGTATTCCACTTTCTTTATCAAACTTAACTTTGCTACAAACAATGTTTTCTTTTTTGTATAAAATTTGCATTTCTTATGTTCCGTTTCTCCCCACTCTCCCCTAGTCTTTGTTTTGAAGGTACTCAATATTCATACTTGATTATTGATTGTATTACTACACATCTATTTACTATTGCTATTGTTTAATTTTATTTAAAAAATAAAAACGAACTGTATTTAATTAAATGTATTGTCCAAATGACTTTTTTTTTTTACCCATTTGATCCAGTTCTCACCAAACGTGGACTACATATTACCACATAATATGTATCAGTAGAAACGTACGAAATGCATGCTGGAAGTTATACTGAGATAAAATAGCTTCTATACTTCTTAAGTTACATTTTTCTTACTTAACATGGAGGAAAACAACAAAAATAACAAATAACAGATGGATTGAAATGAAAATACATTTATTAACTTATACAACGCATGTAAATATTAAATGTTATGTACAAATATGTAACAGGCACAGTCCAGAACGATCGTTCAGACTTACTTTGTTTATATTTATAAAAAAAAAAAAGAGAAAATATTTCAATAATTCTTTTACGCAGCAATTTATGCACACTAAAAATGTAATGTCATTTATAGTAAAGGGAGGTAACCAGGTAGGTAAATATTTTAGAAGTATTAATTGAGTTATCGAACATAGATCAAAGAGCGTTTGCACGTCACTGTGTAAAGTATAAACACGTTTATTTTAGAAATACAAACATTTAAAAAGCAGGGTACGATTATGTCGGGAAGTCTTGGCAAGGGTCTATTGTGTGCTACATTGATACCTTATAATAAGTGATTACAAATATATTATTTAGTTTATTGAGCAAAAAGGCTGACATAGGCCTACCCAAAGCTAGAAATAGTTCGTTCGGGGTAGCGAATGGACACCTCACCAGTCATCTCCATTTTTGCCTATCTTGAGCGGCTGTCAATAGTATAGTCATGTGCAGCTTTGTTCAATCTTTTATATTGTCGAACCAGCATTTCATAATTTGTGTTGGTGTCATTATCATATAAAATGTAGAGAGATTCACATATGTAGATCTATTCACATATGTAGATCTATTCACACATGTAGATCTATTCACACATGTAGATCTATTCACATATGTAGATCTTTTCACACATGTAGATCTTTTCACACATGTAGATCTATTCACACATGTAGATCTATTCACATATGTAGATCTATTCACATACGTAAGAGCTATTCACTTTTGTAAGAGCTATTCACAAGTGTAGATCTATTAACACATGTAGATCTAGTCACACATGTAGATCTATTCACACATGAAGATGTATTCACACATGTAGATGTATTCACACATGTAGATGTATTCACACATGTAGATGTATTCACATATGTAAATCTATTCACATATGTAGATCTATTCACACATGTAGATCTATTCACATATGTAGATCTATTCACATATGTAGATCTATTCACAAATGTAGATCTATTCACGAATGTAGATCTATTCACAAATGTAGATCTATTCACACATGTAGATCTTTTTACATATGTAGATCTATTCACATATGTAGATCTATTCACATATGTAGATCTATTCACAGATGTAGATCTATTCACATATGTAGATCTATTCACACATGTAGATCTATTCACATATGTAGATCTATTCACAAATGTAGATATATCCACTCATGTAGATCTATTCACACATGTAGATCTATTCACATATGTAGATTTATTCACATATGTAAGAGCTATTCACTTTTGTAAGAGCTATTCACACGTGTAGATCTATTAACAGATGTAGATCTATTCACACATGTAGATCTATTCACACATGTAGATGTATTCACACATGTAGATCTATTTACACATGTACAGCTATTCATAAGTGTAGATCTATTCACAAGTGTAGATCTATTCACACATGTAGATCTATTCACACATGTATTTGATGGTGTTTGACAAATTTATTTCAACCTCAACGGCCAGTTCTGGTCTTTTTAAAAATATACAAAGGCTACAAAAGGAATCTGTCTTTAACTTCAACAGATGTAGATCTATTCACACATGTAGATCTATTCACACATGTAGATGTATTCACACATGTAGATCTATTTACACATGTACAAGTGTAGATCTAGATTCACAAGTGTAGATCTATTCACAAGTGTAGATCTATTCATACATGTAGATCTATTCACACATGTAGATCTATTCACACATGTATTTGAGGGTGTTTGACAAATTTATTTCAACCTCAACGGCCAGTTCTGGTCTTTTTAAAAATATACAAAGGCTACAAGAGGAATCCGTCTTTAACATCAAAAGTGAGTATGCGATCATTAATACTCGAAGTGTTAGTAAGTTAAATTTACCTCTTTTGTTTTAAATAAAGTAGTCAAGAGTAGCGTTTCTTGTTTAAAAAAAAACAACGTAGTTACATAAAAACAAAATACGAAAATTATTTTGCATCAAGCCATTGACAAGTCTTAACGTGTGTGCATGCATAAAAGTTCACAAGAAAAAACATTTCCGGTCGAATTCGATCATTTTATTCGAAACATGTGTGTTGGGTTACTGGTTGTACGAACATTTATTGGGGATTAAAGTTTATTTCATTTCCAAAAGATGTTTACAAAAGAAAATAATGCATTGTGAAAGTCAGAAGGGAATAATCACCTTTTTATAATATCAAGCTTATTGCTTAATGCAAAATAATTTTTGTTATTCGTTTTTATGAATCTACGAATTGTGTTTTTTAATATCCAAGAAAACGCAACTCTTGACTTATTTATTTTATAAACAAGCTACATGCGAGCTACACTTGAGTATTAATTATGGCCTACTCACTTTTGATGTTAAAAACGGACTCCTCATAACAAATTTTGTATCCTTTGTATAATTCTAAAAGACTAGATCTAGCCGTCGAGGTTGAAATCAACTGTCAATAACCAGCAAAAGCATGCTTTTTTGTTTACGGAAATGCCTAAAATAATTAAACAATTAAAAATAGAACCGGAAGTTTACGATAACACCAGTTCAAAAGGTCACGCCTAATTAAGACTTGTCAATAAGTTTAGGATTATAAATAGACAATTCTTCGTCTCGCAATCCATCGTTTTCTTTCGGCAACATCTTTTAGAAATTAATTACAATTTTATTCTCTACATCTTTTCTTACTCGCAGTACAACCAGTATCACTCGCAGTACAACCAGTATCGCAGCGAATAGACATGTTTTGTTAGCGAACAAACGAATGGGACTGGATATTTCTCAACATGCATGCATAACATTTAAAACGTGTCCATGGCCTTACTTAATTTGTCAATATAACCAAAGCATACATTTAAATACAAGAAATGGCGAAATAAGTATATAAGAATTGAAGACAAAATTTACCCTGTTCTGCATCGTATGCTAAAATAAGACCAGGTTCTTAAATGACAAAATAAAAAATTGTAAGGCTATTGCATTTACTTTCTTTTACTACATCATTAATTTTGTTTTGTAAAAGACAAGTTCATAGTATAATGTACTATTCCGAGCACTGATCTATAAAAAGAATAGATTGCGCCTTCTTAATAAATTGGTTTGAGCAAAGTGAAGAAAAGCACTGATCTATAGAAGAAAGGAAAAACTAAAAATTTCCACTTCACTTACCGATATAAACAAAATTGTGTCTAAAACTTACTGTGCCACTGATCTATAAATAGATCGGAACGGAATCTATGTTGCTGCCATTTTACATAATATGCAAATGGATTGTTGCTGTCAAGCTTCTGACTTTTTATTAATAATATAAAACTAACAATAATACGATCAAAAGAAAACAAATGCCAAACAATAAAAAAAGTTAATAATTAAAAAAAGTAGATATAAATATTTTGCAGTAAGGAAAAACCCGGTCCCGAACACACACTAAATTTGAAAGCATTTCAAAGGGACATCATTTGGAAACTGCGCCCATTGTATAACCTTAACATACGGTGATTAGTAATAGATCTAAGTTTATTTAAAAAAATAAATTAACGAATTAAGCAATATTGTTAAAAAAATAAAACTTTATTTTGGAGGACGTTTCCAATTTATACATTTAACTTTTAACCCGATTAGTCAAACGGCTTAGGAAAATATAGAGCAGAAACAAACATCGAAATAAAAAAAAAAAACTCACGGTAATTATATATTATATTAATCAGTGAAAGTATAAACAAAATGGCGGAAATTTCCTCAAGAATGTTACTTCCGAGCCTAATTCTTATTTTGATTCTTTATTTGCCATTTACTCTTATTTTGGGACCATATCGATACTTCTTCCCTCCCTTCTCCAACACGTACACTTTCGTAATTATTTTTGTGTCTTTTACTTAGTGAAAAATGTTATAAAATTGAGGGAGGGGGAATTCTCTGGTCGCTCAGGTTTTTGGGATCTTTTAACACAGCTTTTTTCATCACGCCTGTAATTCTTTAGAATTCAATATTTTGGGTGAGGGTGTGAGTGTGATTAATTTTTGTAATGATTAAAATGAGGAATAACATATTAAAATTGTAGCTGAACAATTATAACATCCTTCCATTTTAAAGATTGTGGAGAGAAAATGTTACATTTGTTGAAATTTCATTAAACACTGGTCATGGGCCGCAGGCTCTTGCATTTGAGCTATAAAGAATAGGCCTAAAAATCATTTTCCCCAAGTAGCTTATGTTCCATCAAAAATATTTGTATATAAATCATGAATGGGTCATTAAGCACAGTAGAAAAGCATAAAAAAACAGCAACCAAATTTCGCCATTTCAATACAGTAAAGAGTTACATAAACAAAATTCCAAACAAGACAATCATGATTTTTGTTGTTTACCCTAACAACTCTAAGTGCACATGCGTAAAAACAGAATTATAAATCTTGATTTTTAAATCTTTTTTATCCTATCTGCAAGGTTCGAAATGTCACCACCCTTTTTATACTGTCACTCTCTATCCCTCTCTTTCTGTCTTAATTCTTTTGTTGTTCACAAACTGGATTGTGCATCTACTAGAATGTCTGAGATCATTCCTTAGGTAGAGATTCCTTGGTTTGTTCTTTCTGTGATTTCATTTTCTCTGCTCTTTTCTTCCACTTTCTGCAGGTAAAGTAGCGAATAACTTCCACTGCCAGGTGTACAAGTTCAAACAGGCTCAGGACCGACAGTCCGATCCATAGCCCGATCGAACCGCCAATATCAGATAACAAATTGATCATCTATAGGAGTAATATAAACACGATTAAAGTCTTGACAATTTTGTCAGTAAATTTGAAGATAAGCTCTTATTTCTTTAACAATCAATGCAACAAACACCAAAGTAAGTTAATAATTCCATGAATTCCAGGTGTAGACAGTACGTGGCATAATTTTGTTTTAAAAATAAACGGAAACAAATATTTAGTAACTATTGAAAGACAGTTTGCCTTCAAGTGTAAGACGATCATACGTTTCTTTGGGCTTGTGATTTACGAGGATTGTGTGGACAGCACAGTTCCTAACAGCCTTTACTTTTATTATAGTTGATGTTAATTATAAGAAAAGTTATGTAAACGCAGGGATAATCACCTGACCCAGATCAGGTACTAATTTACCTGGATAGACTCAAGGACGCCATTTTGATTCGGATCAGGTACTTATCTGGGCTAACTAGACTTAAGGACAACCTCCTGAACATGGAAGTAATATTTCTGCATTTTGAAAGAATAATAAAAATGTGAACACTGTAAATAGGTAATGCAAGTTCTATTACTGGACCGTGTGCCCAACCAAAACTAGAAAAAGAAACCATTAAGTAAAGGAACTAAGTTCACTTACCTCGTAATTTGGCTGATCAGTCAGAACCTCGTAGTTCAAATCTTCATAGTAAATATTTAACTTCACAAGTTCATCCCTGAAACAAAAAGATCATTTAAAATGTTTAATAAGATGTGAGTAATGGCAGGGCAACGGAATGCCAAGCCGTCGAGCCCATATAAAGATTGAGTAAGTTATAAGTAATCACAGGGCAAAGTATTATAAAGCCGACGGTTCTATGATTGAAATTCTTTTCAAGATTTTAAATTGTGTAATCCGTCAACTTTATAGTTGCCTGACAAAAGGAAACGACATTTTTGTGATTCTGTTAAAGCTTAGAACCGACATCATTTAAATGGGGAACAGTTCAATGATAAAGTGTATAAATGGGGAACAGTTCAATGATAAAGTGTATAAATGGGGAACAGTTCAATGATAAAGTGTATAAATGGGGAACAGTTCAATGATAAAGTGTATAAATGGGGAACAGTTCAATGATAAAGTGTATAAATGGGGAACAGTTCAATGATAAAGTGTATAAATGGGGAACAGTTCAATGATAAAGTGTATAAATGGGGAACAGTTCAATGATAAAGTGTATAAATGGGGAACAGTTCAATGATAAAGTGTATAAATGGGGAACAGTTCAATGATAAAGTGTATAAATGGGGAACAGTTCAATGATAAAGTGTATAAATGGGGAACAGTTCAATGATAAAGTGTATAAATGGGGAACAGTTCAATGATAAAGTGTAGCATGCTGGTCTAAGTTGCCGTCACAGAGCCTTTAATTAGCATAGGCTATCGGTGCAGACTTAGTGGATAATTCAACACGGCATACAGGGTGATAGGGAGGGGTGATTTTTGGCAGATTATCTAAAGGTATGCTGGTCCCAAGAGCTAATGATCTCTATGTGGTGCAAAGACGAATTTATAAACAGGTTTCTGTGGCTCGCATAAATACGTAGGTTGAAATTAAACTGCTGACTAATTGACACTGTCACTGGCATCACAAATACACATCATATCATATCATATATATATATATAAAATATATATAAATCTCAAAAGGAATATGTATGTCGATATGTATGTATATATGTGTGTACATACCGCATACATAAAAACGTAAAATTTGCTACAAATATTCTTTGCGTTACGGCGGTGAACACTGTCAAGTTTTTAAGAAAATTTAAATGACCGCAGTGGTCAGTTTGGTCAAAAAACGCGAAAAAACACAACTTTTGATTCACATTGACTTTGCCAGTACAACTTTTTATAGTTTTTCGTCACTAAGTTCGAAAAAGAAAGGATGCGCTGAGATTATTTTTATGACGTCATCACATTTTGCACAGAGCTAACTAGCCGTCTTTTTTTAATGACGTCATCAAATTTTGCGTATTTATCTTAAATTAACTTTGTTTGAATGTTTGCTATTGTACTTTATGAATGAATAGAACAAAATATATTCACGTTTTAATTCGTGTCGTATACGAAATATAAACTTTGTAGTTATTGCGTGCAATCTCATTATAACTGCTTGAGTAGTTAGAGTGTATGTAAACATAACTTTTAGCTTTTTCAATTCGTTTGTATCGGGCGTATACGCATTAAAAGCTTTCTAGAGGGCAATACTTCACGTTTCAATTCGTTTCTAGCGGGAAATATTTCACGTTTCAGTTCAATTCGTTTGTAGCGGGCGTACAAAATGTCATTCACTTTTAAATTTGTGACGTATACATCGATAAACTTTTTAACGGGCAAGGTTTTTTTAATTGCCTTATATATTAACTGTGTAGCGGGCAATCTCATTATAACTCCATGGATATGTAAAGTTTATGTAAAATATCATTATGCGATTACATTGAACACAATTTAACAAAAAAAAATAATTTCTTCTTTGTTTCTTATGGGTTTCATTTATTATTGTTTTACATGTTGAATAGAAAATTTAATTCTAAAGCAACAATAAATAAATAAATAGCAAATAACAAGAACAACACAACATAGGTCTGTGACTTAATGTTTGTCGTAAAAAAATATATCAAACAATCATTTTTTTAAAAATAAAAGTACTGTCGAATGTTCTTTATCAATGAATAGAACAAAATATATTCACGTTTTAATTTGCGTCGTAATTTATAGCAGGCAATTTTTTAATTGTTATAATGGGTAATGGGTAATGATTTTAACGGGTAATTTATGTTGTAGCGGGCAAATAAAAAATTACCTCACGTTTAATTTCGTGACGTAGGTCATGCGGGCAATCTCATTATAACTGCTTGAGTAGTTAGAGTGTATGTAAACATAACTTTTAGCCGGTTCGGATGACCGGGCACATACCGGCTAGTATTATATAAATCAAAGCAAGGCGAAGTGTAGCACACTGATGATTTTATTCACATGAAAATCGGTATTCAATTATTAATGTCATGGGCAAACAAATCATTAGCTGAACAGATATAATCCAATGCAATTGATAGCAGTAGGCTTAGACTGTACGTAGACCTAAGTAGGGCCGGAGGCCGCCGTTCGGAGGTGCGATCCCCCTCGTAGGCCGTCTACCGTCGAACTGCTATAAAACTCAAATTACGTTTCTAAGGAAATTTACATCTCAAGCGTGGGTTGTCACGTGGAGCCAAATGGTCAGACATCTATATCGAGCATGCTATTGATCAGCCTATTACTGTTACTTCATCGGTTTAAGTTTGATACAACAGGGCGAGGTAGAGTCGGGGGAGAGGGGAAGGGTGGGGGTACCTGGCGAGGCGGATGGGAGAATGAGTGCGGGGGTGATGAGGGGGGGGCACCATCAATGGGCTATTTCCTCGACCGGCGGTATCTTGAGGTTGCAAGTCAAAGAGATTCGACCAGGGAAGCTAGACACTGAGAGGTATATTTACGTATAAATGTTAAATCCTTTGAGTTGGGGCGAGGGGTGGTCAAGTGGGGGGAGGGGAGACGGGGAGGGCCGAAGGTAGGATCACAGATTCAGCCGGATTGCATCACGATCGACCTTGGCTTGCGCGCCACATGTTCGAGGCAAGGGGAAGCAAGATGATGATTGGTATACACCAGTTTAATGCAAGCATAAAATGATAACAATAATGATAGCATTATAACGATAATAGCAATATCATTTGAGAACATTGATACAAGCATTAAATGAATACTGACAACGAATACGCAATGTAAATGTACATAAAATATGTTACATGTGCAATAGATAAATGATTAAGCAGAGATAATGATATGAAGATATGTGCATTCAATCATTCACTCAGTAGTGGCTATAATTTGTAAACAAATTTGTACAAGTGATGGCTAAAAGTATATTAATCTTTATGAGAGTATAATATAAACGAATTCTTTCTTAGCTTAATGCTGCGTTAATCTTGTTAGAGACCCCAAAAACGCCACATATACTAATGGCTATAATAATTGATACTATTAATCCCCTTAAGACCCATAAGACTTGTGAAGCAGCGTTCACAATCTATTTTCCTTGGCTACGTCAGAAGTAAATGATAGTGTGGCCAACACAGTGCCCAGCCACCTATATTTTTGCTTTAAGTAATGTCAGGTAGCAGTCAGAGCTGAGAAGACTCAGGTGCATACTTTCGACCTGGAAACAAATCCTAGACTTCACCGGGATTCGAATACGGGACCTTCTGTTTACCAATATAAAAAGGCCCCATTATATATACTTATGAATAACTAACATATAATAATACTAATCTGTTTAAAGCACTAGCTAGATATAGGAATTAAAATATATTTGTCGATAAAAATTGAATCGTTTTACCTAAAAGCCCCTTTGGACTCATTCTGACGACATATGGATGGAGGTCTTGGGGTATTGCAAATCTCTGGCTTAATGTAGTCCTAATTGCAAAAACAGCACAACACATTGAAAAAAAAAGGATATTAAAAATAACAGAAACGTGTAGACATTCAATTAAAGTTTCAATTAGATTTGTCCATACGTTTGTGTATACTCTGAGTTTTAGAAAAGCTCTTATATTTTAATAATCCTAACTGATTTGATTTAAAAGAATAATGTGAGAATGTTGACTTGTGAATTAAGATCGTTTAACGTTCTAAGAAAAAAAAAGATTATTGAAACAAAATACTTACAATATAGCTGTCTGTTGGCCACTGTAATGTGGCGATAGTTTTCTCATAGTTTGATTCTCTGAAATCCACACGACAAACAATTCCTTTCTCTTAATTTACTGATTAATCTCAATACTTAATTATCTCAAATTAATTAACACTTGTTGCGCTTGTTATTTATATGAAGATGAATGTAACCTTTAACCTTAAAAGTGATATAATAAAGTACTATTTTACACGAAGGTGAAGAATATTTTATGGTTGAATTTTATATCATTTTGTATACCTCACTGCCTTAAAACGTTAAATACCTGCACAGATCTTTACAGTCGCAGGCATTTTTGTTAGCCTCCAAGGCGCACCTGACTTTATACAGACATAGCCGTTCTAGAAGAGACGAGAATGTATGTTTTAATAACAGAAATGAAATAATTCCATCTTAGTGTTTCATGGCTGAACAAACAAAAGAACTACTGACGGCGCATAACCACGCATTCCACAGGGGCCCAAATTATTTTCTGGCTCTGGGGGTGGGGTTGTATTATAAGGGCAGTATCTATGTTCATTGTAAAATTGCAAATCATAACTAATTCCTTTGTGTTCCAAAGAGAACCACTGGTCTTTAAGGGTTAAAAAAAAGGTTTTAAAAGTATTGAATTAATCATTGTAAGTTTTTGCATGGCGGGTCACCAGTGACCTCATGGAACTCAGAAGGCTTAGGCGAAGTAAAATGATTTCTTTATATTAGCATCAAAACAGAAACGTTGGCGGCTAATGCAAACACAATCAATGGTGTGACGTTACACTAATATTACAAAACTAAAGCGAAGTTCCTCTTTGTCTTTTCTAACCTTCTTTCTTCTTGCATTGAGCCAAAGACTGGGTCATGTTCTTGTTGGTGGATGACCACTGGTCAAGCTCAGAGTCATAACAGTTACAGGCCTGTTTAATGTGATTCTGCTCACACTCTTTTTGGCATGTCTGGTATGAAGTAAAACGGAAGTAAACTTTTTACATTGTATTACATGGTCCCATAAATTTATAATTTAACACCTGCACCTTCTAGAACACATGATCTGTAACAAGACGAACAACCTTTGCATTAAATACTAAGCGTGAAGTCATTCCCCATCTGTCATTATTGTAGTTAACCAGATCCTTGTCACTAGCTCGACAAAGTAATTTTCCCATTTTGAACTTTGCTCCTAAACGGGTATTGAAGTTGGCCTTGAAACAACTCCCCCCAGACTCGATTGTTTGTCTTCGATGTTACACTAGATAATCTAAGTAAGTTCTAATCAGTAGCGTAGCCAGGGGGGGGGGGGGGGTAGCAGGGAGTGCGGCCGCTCCCCCTACGCCCATTTTCCAATAAATGGGGCCTTTTTAAGAATAAACATTTTTTGTTTTTTTCCAATGACAGAGAGTGGTGCTTTTTTTTTTCATTTTTAGAATAAAAAAGTAAAGAGGGATTTTTCCGATAACAAAAAGCGTAGGTCTTTTTAAGGAATAAAACGTTTGACCTAATTAGGAATTTTCAAATGCGGTTCATTTTAAATGCTAAAAGTGGGACCTTTTTAAGACTTTCAAGAAAAAATGGGGCCTTTTCAAGAAAAAAAAACTAGGGGAGGTGAGTATCGGTGATGTTCAAAGTAAACGCTACTAAAGCCTCTCAAGCTTAGAGGCAGTGACCGCCCGTAGGGGCCAAATGCTGCCTCATCTGCATTCATGGATACTAATGAAATCCAGCCTCATACCTAAATGTTTTTAAATAGGCATTTTCACGTATATGTAATTTTTTTTCAGGGTTATGGTCTCCCTGTTTCTTACCTTATCTTATATATTACAGACGCTCCTTCTATAAAGAAGATTATTGCTCCCTACGCTCATCCGTGGTCTGAGTCTAGTCTTGCATTTTTATTAATGGTATGAATGATATTAGGTTACTGGTTTACCTGGTCTGTTCAGGAAACCCATCCATGCCCGGATGTCACTCGGAAAGAAAGAGTACTAATATGCATTTGTTCTCCTATAAGAAAAGTGTTTTTGTCATTATGTTTATCTGAGCATTGCAACAGGTTGTTATTGTGTTGTATTTCTAAATTAGAGTTTAATGCCTTATTTATTATTACTACTTTATTATTTACCTTCTGTCCTCTAGACCAAGGGTTGGCAACCTTTTGCTAATAGTGTGTCAAACTAGAATTTCTAAATCCTTCAGCGTGCCAACAGCCGGAAAGTAGGCCCGCTCTTCTATATTTTTATATATTTTTATAAGACAATTTATTTAGAGCCGTAGCAAGAAGATGGCCAAAAGCAAAGAAAATCAATAATCGTTTTATATTTAATTTTAAAAAAAATTGACAAGGTTGTGATTATTATCATTAGTATTTTTAAAAACATTTATTACAAATTAAAATTATGATCAGTGAACTTTCACATTAGACTAATGGTTTAATGTCTAAGAATGTATTAACGTTGTCAGGATATCATTTTTAGCACCAGCTAAAAATTTGCTTTATTTTTATCTCAGCCAGTTTTGAATTTAATGAGAACATCTTTTAGAATTCATTAGGCAATATTTATGCTTATTTAAAGAAGAGGAGCATAAAAACTATTTTAAATGTTATAAGTCCGTATTAATTGATGTGCGCCTTGTCATGAAGTGCTCTTCGCTAACAGTTGTACGCTGAACCAAAAGCTGAAAGTAGAGTGATTGCCCAGCAGTTGAGAAAAGCACTCGACCTGCAGAGTTTGCATTTAAAAATCTTCTTATTGGAGGTATCCCGAGTGCCACTAAAAATCACTCTGCCTGCCATCGTTTTTTCACGCGTTTCTTAGGTTTGCCACCCTTGTTCTAGAGTTTCTAGGTTTAGAGATTTAACTAATGGTGTTACTTTTGTCAGTTGTAAATATTCGCTAGTATTGAACCTTGCCGCTCTTTTCTAAATTTGTTCTAATTTTGTAATAATATATGTGCATTCTGGAAATCAGCAGTAGGTCTAGCAATCAATTTTGCAGTAATTTTCAGCCAATAATAGTTGCTCGGAAAAGAATCGTCAATAGTGAAATAAAAACTGCAGTAATACACAGCGCGTGTAGCTTTCCCCAAGGCACAGGGTATTCTTGTAAGAATTAATACGTACGAAGTTTTTAGTTCTTCTGTTAATCTAGAAAAAGTGCTAGAAGTGGGGCCTTTTTCTTAAAAGTTCGCTCCCCCTAGCACCAAAACCTGGCTACGCCACTGGTTCTAATTGGTGTATATGTATCTTAATTATTTCTATGTCTTGATCCTCAGTTCCGGTAGTTTTCATTCCCTGTTAGTATAATAATAATTATATAAAATATCATCCGATTAAAATCCTAAGCTGTAGGAAAGAAACAAAACTTAACAACTAGCTATAAAGGTAGTGTATCTAAAAGATATCACTTTCTTATTCACTGTTTGTAAACATGACCGTGTGCAGAAATTAATTTTCAACAAATGACTCTTAATAAATGAGTGTTTATATTTGATTTATGACGTTTTAAATTGGAATGCCAGTTTATTAAACTTAATGTGGTATCATCTTTACTGTTGTTTTTTTTTTAATTTTTTTAATTTTTCCAATCTAATACAAACGAAAAAAATATTTTGAACTAATTACAGTTTCCTTAAAAACGCCATGTGTTAAACAGCCAATATGAATTGAGGTTGTGACAAGATATCAATAAGGATAATGAATATCAAACAGTATAACTATCGGTATACATTTAGACTCCGAATTGCATTGGAAAAGTTACAGAGACAATCAAAATTCCTAAAATTGAATCAATATACCGGTACTAATGAAGTGACTTACTGTTTTAGTGTAGTTGAAGCCATATACCGGTATTAATGAAGTGACTTACTGTTTTAGTGTAGTTGAATCAATATACCGGTATTAATGAAGTGACTTACTGTCTTAGTGTAGTTGAATCAATATACCGGTATTAATGAAGTGACTTACTGTTTTAGTGTAGTTGAAGCAATATACCGGTATTAATGAAGTGACTTACTGTTTTAGTGTAGTTGAATCAATATACCGGTATTAATAAGGTGACTTACTGTTTTAGTGTAGTTGAATCAATATACCGGTATTAATGAAGTGACTTACTGTTTTAGTGTAGTTGAATCAATATACCGGTATTAATGAAGTGACTTACTGTTTTAGTGTAGTTGAAGCCATATACCGGTATTAATGAAGTGACTTACTGTTTTAGTGTAGTTGAATCAATATACCGGTATTAATGAAGTGACTTACTGTTTTTGTGTAGTTGAATCTATAAACCGGTATTAATGAAGTGACTTACTGTCTTAGTGTAGTTGAATCAATATACTGGTATTAATGAAGTGGCTTACTGTTTTAGTGTAGTTGAAGCAATATACCGGTATTAATGAAGTGACTTACTGTTTTAGTGTAGTTGAATCAATATACCGGTATTAATGAAGTGACTTACTGTTTTAGTGTAGTTGAATCAATATACCGGTATTAATGAAGTGACTTACTGTTTTAGTGTAGTTGAAGCAATATACCGGTATAAATGAAGTGACTTACTGTTTTAGTGTAGTTGAATCAATATACCGGTATTAATGAAGTGACTTACTGTTTTAGTGTAGTTTAAGCCATATACCGGCATTAATGAAGTGACTTACTGTTTTAGTGTAGTTGAATCAATATACCGGTATTAATGAAGTGACTTACTGTTTTAGTGTAGTTGAATCAATATACCGGTACTAATGAAGTGACTTACTGTTTTAGTGTAGTTGAAGCCATATACCGGTATTAATGAAGTGACTTACTGTTTTAGTGTAGTTGAATCAATATACCGGTATTAATGAAGTGACTTACTGTCTTAGTGTAGTTGAATCAATATACCGGTATTAATGAAGTGACTTACTGTTTTAGTGTAGTTGAAGCTATATACCGGTATTAATGAAGTGACTTACTGTTTTAGTGTAGTTGAATCAATATACCGGTATTAATGAAGTGACTTACTGTTTTAGTGTAGTTGAAGCAATATACCGGTATTAATGAAGTGACTTACTGTTTTAGTGTAGTTGAATCAATATACCGGTATTAATGAAGTGACTTACTGTTTTAGTGTAGTTGAAGCCATATACCGGTATTAATGAAGTGACTTACTGTTTTAGTGTAGTTGAATCAATATACCGGTATTAATGAAGTGACTTACTGTTTTAGTGTAGTTGATTCTATATACCGGTATTAATGAAGTGACTTACTGTCTTAGTGTAGTTGAATCAATAGACCGGTATTAATGAAGTGGCTTACTGTTTTAGTGTAGTTGAAGCAATATACCGGTATTAATGAAGTGACTTACTGTTTTAGTGTAGTTGAATCAATATACCGGTATTAATGAAGTGACTTACTGTTTTAGTGTAGTTGAATCAATATACCGGTATTAATGAAGTGACTTACTCTTTTAGTGTAGTTGAAGCAATATACCGGTATTAATGAAGTTACTTACTGTTTTAGTGTAGTTGAATCAATATACCGGTATTAATGAAGTGACTTACTGTTTTAGTGTAGTTTAAGCCATATACCGGTATTAATGAAGTGACTTACTGTTTTAGTGTAGTTGAATCAATATACCGGTATTAATGAAGTGACTTACTGTTTTAGTGTAGTTGAATCAATATACCGGTATTAATGAAGTGACTTACTGTTTTAGTGTAGTTGAATCAATATACCGGTATTAATGAAGTGACTTACTGTTTTAGTGTAGTTGAATCAATATACCGGTATTAATGAAGTGACTTACTGTTTTAGTGTAGTTGAATCAATATACCGGTATTAATGAAGTGACTTACTGTTTTAGTGTAGTTGAATCAATATACCGGTATTAATGAATTGACTTACTGTTTTAGTGTAGTTGAAGCAATATACCGGTATTAATGAAGTGACTTACTGTTTTAGTGTAGTTGAAGCCATATACCGGTATTAATGAAGTGACTTACTGTTTTAGTGTAGTTGAATCAATATACCGGTATTAATGAAGTGACTTACTGTTTTAGTGTAGTTGAATCAATATACCGGTATTAATGAAGTGACTTACTGTTTTAGTGTAGTTGAATCAATATACCGGTATTAATGAAGTGACTTACTGTTTTAGTGTAGTTGAATCAATATACCGGTATTAATGAAGTGACTTACTGTTTTAGTGTAGTTGAATCAATATACCGGTATTAATGAAGTGACTTACTTTTTTAGTGTAGTTGAATCAATATACCGGTATTAATGAAGTGACTTACTATTTTAGTGTGGTTGAATCAATATACCGGTATTAATGAAGTGACTTACTGTTTTAGTGTAGTTGAAACAATATACCGGTATTAATGAAGTGACGCATTGTTTAAGTGTAGTTGAATCAATATTCCGGTATTAATGAAGTGACTTACTGTTTTAGTGTAGTTGAATCAATATACCGGTATTAATGAAGTGACTTACTGTTTTAGTGTAGTTGAATCAATATACCGGTATTAATGAAGTGACTTACTGTTTTAGTGTAGTTTAAGCCATATACCGGTATTAATGAAGTGACTTACTGTTTTAGTGTAGTTGAATCAATATACCGGTATTAATGAAGTGACTTACTGTTTTAGTGTAGTTGAATCAATATACCGGTATTAATGAAGTGACTTACTGTTTTAGTGTAGTTGAATCAATATACCGGTATTAATGAAGTGACTTACTGTTTTAGTGTAGTTGAATCAATATACCGGTATTAATGAAGTGACTTACTGTTTTAGTGTAGTTGAATCAATATACCGGTATTAATGAATTGACTTACTGTTTTAGTGTAGTTGAAGCAATATACCGGTATTAATGAAGTGACTTACTGTTTTAGTGTAGTTGAAGCCATATACCGGTATTAATGAAGTGACTTACTGTTTTAGTGTAGTTGAATCAATATACCGGTATTAATGAAGTGACTTACTGTTTTAGTGTAGTTGAATCAATATACCGGTATTAATGAAGTGACTTACTGTTTTAGTGTAGTTGAATCAATATACCGGTATTAATGAAGTGACTTACTGTTTTAGTGTAGTTGAATCAATATACCGGTATTAATGAAGTGACTTACTGTTTTAGTGTAGTTGAATCAATATACCGGTATTAATGAAGTGACTTACTTTTTTAGTGTAGTTGAATCAATATACCGGTATTAATGAAGTGACTTACTATTTTAGTGTGGTTGAATCAATATACCGGTATTAATGAAGTGACTTACTGTTTTAGTGTAGTTGAAACAATATACCGGTATTAATGAAGTGACGCATTGTTTAAGTGTAGTTGAATCAATATTCCGGTATTAATGAAGTGACTTACTGTTTTAGTGTAGTTGAATCAATATACCGGTATTAATGAAGTGACTTACTGTTTTAGTGTAGTTGAATCAATATACCGGTATTAATGAAGTGACTTACTGTTTTAGTGTAGTTGAATCAATATACCGGTATTAATGAAGTGACTTACTGTTTTAGTGTAGTTGAATCAATATACCGGTATTAATGAAGTGACTTACTGTTTTAGTGTAGTTGAATCAATATACCGGTATAAATGAAGTGACTTACTGTTTTAGTGTAGTTGAATCAATATACCGGTATTAATGAAGTGACTTACTGTTTTAGTGTAGTTGAATCAATATACCGGTATTAATGAAGTGACTTACTGTTTTAGTGTAGTTGAAGCAATATACCGGTATTAATGAAGTGACTTCCTGTTTTAGTGTAGTTGAATCAATATACCGGTATTAATGAAGTGACTTACTGTTTTAGTGTAGTTGAATCAATATACCGGTATTAATGAAGTGACTTACTATTTTAGTGTAGTTGAATCAATATACCGGTATTAATGAAGTGACTTACTGTTTTAGTGTAGTTGAAGCCATATACCGGTATTAATGAAGTGACTTACTGTTTTAGTGTAGTTGAATCAATATACCGGTATTAATGAATTGACTTACTGTTTTAGTGTAGTTGAAGCAATATACCGGTATTAATGAAGTGACTTACTGTTTTAGTGTAGTTGAAGCCATATACCGGTATTAATGAAGTGACTTACTGTTTTAGTGTAGTTGTAGCCATTGATCTTTTCAGTTCCTGGGATACAAGGGGAATAGGGTGATCCGATTCTATTGATTTCAACCTGATAAATCATAAAATATAACAACTAATCAATCAGTCAATGATCAATATCTACTATATATCCACCTATCTAAATCTATCAATATATCGATTTAGCTTTCTATATGTTTCTCACGCTAACTAAATATCTGTCCGTCTTTCTGCTACCTTGTTTATTTTTTTATTTTTATTTTATCTATCTGTCTAGCAAATCATCTGCCTATCTATTGACAAGTATATATATATATATATATATATTATCTAACTATTAACTATCTGTTATATATTTCTGTGTATAAATGTATCTATTTACCTATTTATCCATTGAGTTATCTATCTTACCTTTTAACCATTTATCTATTAATCTTTTTTTTTTTTATATAATTCATTAACGTCTTAGCCAATCAGAAACCAGCTCACCTTTCTCAGCGCTATAAAAGTGTGTTCCCTGGGACTTACGGCCATATCGTTATTGTCGTGTAGAGGGGCCGTACCTGGCTCGTGAATGATTACCCTGGCCCCCACACCAGGTGTGACCGCAGGTATGTATTCATCTGTCTCCAAAGATATAATCAACTCAAGCCCTTGACAGATTGGAAAGGTGCACTTTTATTATTTGCAAATTATACTCAAACTAAAAACATATCTATACAAACTTTAAAAAATGGTTTTTAAAAAAATGAAATATTTTAAAAACGCATTTGGAAACATAACGTGTTTAAAAAAGTTTATTTTATCGGTGGTAGAAAGTAAACTCAAAATACAAGTCAATGTTGAGCAAATGAGCAAAACTCCACTTAGAAGTAAATCGTTGTGTACATCATAAGGATAGAGATTTATAAATACTCAAATGAACATGCCTTTCTGTATGACATATTTTGTGTATCCAATATAACATAGTACACGTTCATTAATGCTTCCACTAGCAATCTAATAATTTACACGAATACAGTCTATGTCAAAAACAAGAGATATTCAAGTATTTATTTTCTTGAGCGGTTGTATCAACGTAGACCATCCGTTTATAGAATGCTGTTAATATAACTATCTAAATGTCCCCGCGTTTCCTCGGGTACTAATTAACACTGAAGCGCAAACCGTTCATATATATTGTTATGTAATAATGTAAAATTAACGGCGACATGCTAAAGCACTCTCTCGACGCTAGGTCTGCGTGGATAGCTTTTTATCGAAAAGATTTAATCTTTGCTGTGCTGTTATGCAATTAACATCATTAATAATAGTTTATTCTTTTTTATATTCTACTCGACGATAGTATATTATTGGATAATTTTTGTCTCCATGGCTGCCTGCTGTATGATGATCTGTATATATTTTAAAAAGGGATATATATCTATCTATATTTCACAGACTACGTTTATTTACTTGATTATAAGAACCCAAGTCTAATATGACGTAGCCATTTCTTTAAATAGGAGACTGGTTTCCTATATATGAACTTTACATGAATTTTCAATTGAATCTTGAAGAGTCAGGAAAAGTTTTTTTTCTCGTTTAGCTCTAAGTGAAAACAAAAATTAACTATGCTTGCTTTCGACCAACTGCTGACTCATGACTGGTTTAGAAGTTGCTTTCATATCAGCATGGAAAAATAATATTATCGTTTATTAGATAAAACTATGACTATAAAATAAAAATGAGAAAAATATCATCTTAGTCGATAGCATCAAATATCTAGACTAGATATATTTCAAGTTCTAAGTAGTTTTTGTCTATCCCCTTAATTAGTGGAAACTTCTTAAGTTTCCCAAACTCCAACTTATTCAATAGATGCAAATGCTTCTGATATTTTGGAAACATCGGAAACATGTATAATGATTAATAAATTACATGTAGTAAAAATTGTAGTTACCGCCTGTAGGACCGCTTTTTCTGGAAACAAAATCTTTATTCTCTAATGTGTAGCAGTTTCCATACTGTGGGGAGACAACTGGCTTAAAATTACTGAAAGAGAATAGTTTAACAAAACAACATTAAGTTTGAATATTCATTTACAAACTTGCTAATTTATGTGCAGTTAAAATGACTACTAATTTTTTTATTACTTTTGGGAATAATAAAAAAAATATGTATAAATAACAAAGAACATTGATACACATGTACACAGAATACGTATTTCAAACTTTGCCCCTAAAGAAAATGACCTGGTATTCTTATTACATTTGCATTTTGAAAACAAGTATAATGGGATCTTGATTTACACAAGCAGATGTTCTACTATGACATAGATATAGAAAGACTAATAGATAGATTGATACATACATAGGTAGATCGATAGAAGAAACATAGAGTCATAGATTGATCGATTAATTAATTGATTGAGGATAGCAAAAGCTAGTTCGACATATATATTTTTAGATAGGCTAACTAGATATGTCAATAAGGTTTATAAAAATGAATATATTTACTCATAGCCACACATCCTTCCTGCAAAAGAACACATTCTGACCATTCCGTTGAGTTGATGTCCAAGAGACTCGCGAGTTTTTCTAAGAAATAATACTTCCAGTAAATAAATAATAAAGAAAGAACGGTCACATAGTATAATTCAATCATTTAAAAACCATAATAAAAAAATCCACACAAAGATATCAATATGTACAAGAATTAACAATCCTTTTATCCGTGTACATCTGGTGAAATCATTGAAAAACTATTTGCGGATGACACAGAGTTGTACAAAAGTTTCCATCCCGATCAATCTGCTAGTGCTGCCGTCACTTGGTGTGCTGGCGAGTGCTGTATTGCAGTGATATCGTCGATGGCAAGCAACAAACTTTAATTAAATGATGACAAGACATCATAGATTAGCTTTGTATCTGAGGCCAGTCTGCGTAAGGCTCCTATTGATTCAATAATAGTTGGTGCCTCTGAGATCCTCTTGACTAACACGGCTAGAGATCTTCATGTCACTAAGCGCATGGTTCAACGGCTTCTTTCATTGACGTTGGTAAGTACCTTCCTATCTACGGGAAGTATGTACCATTAGTACGTCTGCATTCCTCATCACATTATTTACTCAGGGCTTACTTGGGTTACTCATCGTCGGACACAAAAACAAGTCGTTTGGAGTGTGCCCCTTTGAATATGCGACATCTGCACTGTTAAACAGCTTGTCACAGACACTTGTCATTGGGCGACAAAATAGTTCTTTAAGAAAAATGTGAGGACCTTTCTTTTTGTCTAGTGTTTTCGTGCCTTCCCCATCCCAACATCGACAACTGAATTGTAGAAGGAAAGCATACTAAGCATAGGCTACTTAATTCAATAGCACATAAAGATGTGATATATAAATAGTTATTGTTATTATTATATTGCTCACATCAAAGTACAATCATATCAAATAACGTTCTTAGCATATACAATAATGAAATGTAATTCAAAATGATTGCCTTATTACAAAGAAACTAAATATCTTTAATCATAATTTATTTTGTCTCGTATAATCACAGACTTTGTAGTTCAGGAAGTTATGTGTGACAATTATTTTATTATTTTATTTTGTCTCGTATAATCGCAGACTTTGCAGTACACGAAGTTGTGTGTAACAATTATTTTTGTATGTGTACTAAATATCCTTTAAAACGCCCGAAATTTCTCTTGCTTCAGGCCTAGGGACGTTGCATTTGTATCATGATGACCTTGTATTTCCGTTGTACCACCGTCCCCACCCATGAAGAAACTTACTTTGTTTATTTGTTGTTTTTAACCCTGTCACGTTATATCTATGACTTCCGGAATGCTCAACAAAACATGATCTATTTTGTTTTTAGTTATTAAAATAGAAAAAAAAATTGGTCATTCCTTATCGAATCTTACATATCAGATGGTCGTGTATTTGATCTATTTTGGGTAATTTGTATCAGTGTGATATTTCTACTTACAGTGGCTGTTTATTATACAGGTAAGTGAAATAGTCATCCACTTCATAGAGAGACGAATTCTCAAACTGACCTTGAGCCCAACAGTAGTGGCAATACTAAATGTAAAACAGCAACAAAGTAAGTAAACACAATATATATAGCGATTTTGTATATATATATAGTGAGAGGAAAAAGAAAGACAGAGAGAGAGAAAGATAGATACAAAAAGAGATATATACTGACAAAAAGAAATAAAGGCAGACATACATTTAGATAGACAGACAGACAGATATATAGATAGATAGATAGATAGATAGATAGATAGATAGATAGATAGATAGATAGATAGATAGATAGATAGATAGATAGATAGATAAATAGATAAAAGGGTAGCTAACGATTGAAGATACTTACTATAGGACGCATTATTTTAAGGCTTACGGAGCAAAGAGGAGATAATTACGGAGCAGAGAGGAGATAATTACGGAGCAGAGAGGAGATAATTACGGAACAAAGAGGAGATAATTATAACATGCAAGTATACACCCTAAATAATGAATATGTACACAAACATTAAGTTTCTCTGTAAGATGAATCCATCCTTTACCTGGCACAGGGCATGCTCTTTCTCTGTGACCCAATCTAGTAGCAACGGGTCAGTCATGTCAAGCTCTGCCTCTTCCCCTGAAGGCGTAACATTGGCGTCACCCGTAACACTGCTGTTGAGTGAGGAAATACATAATTAAATAGTCTTTGATGACATGCTATATGTCTAATGTTTTAATAACATTTAGTCTACAGTTTCAAATACACCCTTTCAGCAATAACATTGAATTCAAGAAATAATAAAAGATATAGTTTAATTTATGTTAAGTAATACTAATATCTTTCAGCAATAACATTGAATTCAAGAAATAATAAAAGATATAGTTTAATTTATGTTAAGTAATACTAATATCTTTCATTTAACAAGTGAGACAGAGAAGTCGGGTATTTAAGATTACAGCGTTATTGTGGTGGAGAAGTCGGGTATTGAGGATTACAGCATTATTGTAGTGGGGGAAATATAAGCAATAGTGAGTGGGTACGGGTGGATGGTGTTAAAAGCCACTTGTGTAACCATTGGCTTCAATGCTGGCGAAGTGTGAAAACCACCGACACGCTTCCATTAAGAGCACACCGTTGGGCTAACGCCTCTGGGACAGCCCCTTTTGCGCGTCCGAGAATCATATCATTGTACTGCAAAGAGGCCCCAATACTCGTTGGGGAGGAAGCAATACGCGCGACAGTCCGTCTAAACCCCGCCCTACAAGTACCGCGGAGACCGTAACCTTTGTTACGCCCTATCGACGTATCACGTGGTAGCAAGTCGAAGACAATATCTTGGGTAAGCCCCTCCCCCTTCCGATCCACCTCTTAACGTTATGCCCTGGACGTAAGAGCCAGAAGTATCATTCTTTAAAAAAAAAATTATAATTATAAATCGGTGCTAAAGGAAGGGGCCTGCAATGACCCATTCTTAGCACGTTTCACAAGTGTATCCTAATTAATATTATCATTTATCAGCTTATCACCCAACTACACTGTTTACCTCTCATCCCCACCACGTTTCTATACAATCCAACTGAATTCCTGTCACTGCCCTAACGGCTATTCAACTTAGTTATATTTGCTAACATTTTTCTTTCGCAAGTGAAACGTTCAAACTTATCGTTTATCCCAACAATCTGTGCCAAAGATCAGTTTTCTCCAGAAATAACATAAAAACGATATAAACTGTATAAACAGTTTAAATGTTGCAGAGTTGCATTTTAGGTAAGAAAGTTACACTGCTTGCGTAAACATAAAACCTTAAAACGTCTGGATGAAGTTTACTCGCTTGTGTGTGTAATGGTCTGGGAAAAATCAATGCGACCTGATGTCGTTGTCAACATGCATTTTCCACATGTCCCGACACAGAGAGACCAGTTATTTCTAATAAAAATGTATCATTTTAGGTTATAAACTGTAAGTTAAAACCTACTTGATCACCTGGCTAAGTGTGTCTGCTGTCTGGAACAGTCTCTGTATTTCTTTAGATGCGTGCTGTCTCTGTAAGCGGAAATAAAGAAAACACTTGGATCCATATAACAGTGGATAGGTAGATGGATATATAGACTAACATCAACAGATAATGAAATCTATAATCTATAATATCTATAATAATAATATAATATCTATATATATAAAAAGACAGTGTTAAGCCCCGCGAGGATCCCCATTGGTCAATTTGAAAACACGTGTGTCACTGACCTATCTAGGCCTAGCCCAATATATCGTCTAATAATTTTTCACACCGGACATTTGTCTTCGATAGCTCAGTGGTAAACGTAGTGGACTGCTATACGGGCGACCAGGGTTCGATTCTCCAGTTAGACTATACTTTTTTTTTCGACAATTAATTTTTCAAACTTTTAAAAACAAATGACATTGTAAATCTATAGGCAATATAGATTTTGTTAAATAAAAATATTTGACTATTTTTTTTACCCTATTACAATATTTATTTACTTTCCTAAAAGTATTCAGTAAGTGTAATTTATAAATTTGTTATCTGCACCCCAGACAGTCCTTTTTTTTTCACCCGGGCAACGCCGGGCAATGTAGCTTGTATAATATAATTTATTGGTAACTAAATAGTAGACTGATACATGGATGTGTAGAGGCCTAGATAATTTGTGTTGATTAGGAAATTGATTTATAACAGGTGGACGGGCCCACGTATGAAAATGCACGTTGGCCAGCGGACACTAGCTTCGTACGAGCGATCTGGAGAGTTAGTGCATCAAAGCCGAGCGGAGTGGACGGGATTGTGTGTAGAGCTCGAGACAGGAGCGAAGGTTGTCCGGGGCAGAGTCATTCAGGAACTTATAGCAGAGAGAAGCCAGCTTGTAGAAGATCCGGTGCTTAATGGGTAGCCAGTGCAGAGATCGGAGCTGAGGAGTGACAAGAGTCGACTTCTTTTTCTTAAGGACCAGTCGGGCAGCACAGTTCGTGACACGTTGGAGGCCCTGGAGGGAGGAGGCCGAGAGGCCAGCCAAGAACGAATTGCAATAATCCAAGCGGGCAAATAGAAGAGAGATGACAAGCTTAACACAATCTTTCTTGGTGAGATAGCAACGAACGGCGGCAGTACGACGCAGGTGGGAGAAGCAGATTTTGGCGAGGAAGGAGATGTGGGGCTGCATGGACAGCGTGGATTCCACATAGACATCAAGGCTCTTGACAGTCGGGGAGATAGGTACCGTTGCGTCGGTCAGCTGACGATCGAAAGCAGAGAGGGACACGACCCTCTGTCTCGTACCGACGATAAGAGCTTCAGTCTTCTCACTGTTCAACTTTAAATTTTTCTCCGTCATCCAGTTCTTGATGTCCATGAAACAGATGGAGATGGAAGAAAGGAGCCCATCGAAGTCTTCAGGCTCAGCACTGAGTGTCATCGGCGAAATAATGATATTTTAGGTTGTGGCGTTCGATAACAAAGGAGAGAGGTTGGGTGTAAAGGTTGAAAATAATTGGGACGAGGATAGACACATGTGGGGGACCTTGTGATGATGCGCTTAACAAGGTCAATGGTTACAAGCTGGTGAGAGGGGAGCCCGAGCAGGTAGGGGAGGGTGGAGATGGGCTGTAAATCCTGATTAAGAGAGCAGCGCTGAGTCTCTATATTCTCCTTAGAACTGTGAGAAGTGATCAGGGAGGTCGTCTAGTGGGCAGGTGGTGGGGAGGGGCGAGGCGGTAAAAGAGTTGAAGAGGGTGAACAAGATGAAGTAAAGCTCCCTGGGCGACGAGGCATGCTTGATGCGATCGTGGAAGTGCAGGACCTTGGCAGCAGTGATGTCTTCCTTGACAAGGAGCCGCTTTTCCCTGAAGATCTGGCGGTGGACATCGAGGCCAGAGAGTCGCCACGCGCGTTCCGCCCGTTGTCGTTATTGCTTTGCAGATTTGATGTCATCGGAAAGCCAAGGAGCGAACGGTCGTTCGAGACTGCACACAAAGATGGCCGGGCGTGCCTGTCAAGAAGCTGACGTAGTCAGGTTGAAAGAGGGGTCCGGGTGAGAAGAGGGGTCACGCTGAAGCAAGGCAGCCTCCGCGCCGAAAGCATCAAAGTCTAAAGTTCGCAGCTTGCGGCGAGTGACCATCTTGCGCTTCCTGGCCGGCCTGGTGATGTTGACAATGAACATGAGAGCGGAGTGGTCAGAGACGAGATGGTCGCAGGCGACGAGGCTGGAGACCAGGTTGTCAGAGGGTCTGGTGATCAGTCCAGTCCAGAATGTACCCGTGGTAGTGGGTGGGGAATGGGGCGACCTGGTCGAGACTGTAGCTATCCAGTAGTGCACGGGCCCGCTTGGTGTTGGCATTAGAGGGGCAGTCCCAGTGGATACTAAAGTCACCCAGGATGATAGCGCTATGTGAGGTCACATTGTAATTGTGCGAAAAAAGTTGCGTCACTTAGACTGTTATTGGCGTTAGGGAGATGGCGGCATATGCAAAGGAAGGAGAGGGTGTTGGTAGTGGCCAATGATATTTCGACGACCTCGAAAGGGGTGTTGGGAAAGGGGAGGGTGTCGGGGAATGAAGAGGCAGCGTGCAGGTGCAGTTTGTAACTGCAATACCTCCACCCACACCAGCCGGGTGGGGAAAGGAAGCAGTGAGGTAACGAACAGGAGTAAGTTCTTGAATCTTATGGTCGTCCCCGGGCCGTAGCCATGTCTCGGTGATAAACAGTATGTCAAGATTGTTCTCCACGATAAAGTCGGAAAAAAGGTCATTCTTCCCGACAGGGTTGACCAACTGGGAATTCAGCAGACAATCGCACATTTTCTTGTTTGTAGCTTTGTGGGGATGCTGGGGAGGGGAGGGTAGAGGTACCTTATTAGAGGCTGCGGAGGACGATTTGCGGCGTCGAGCTCTCGTGCCACGTCTTGTTGGTAGACGACGCCCAATACCGAGCCCAGACAAACTCCGACATCCAGATTGTTTTTCTTTTGTAAACATTTAGCCCCAATGTAAAGTAGTAAATTCCTATTCATTTCATATTTAAAAATATTCCAAATCTAGAAGAAAAAACACACACTGCTGCCTTCTGGCGCAACACATAACAACAATACGGTACATGTTGTGTACGTATCTTCCTATAGATAGTGCTATAGGCCTACTGTACAAATCAAAATAGACAATATGGAGGCGAAACCATAAATGACATCAAAAAACAAGATGGTGGCGATAGTTTTATCTAAGTTCATACGATTTCGTGAAATTAATGGATTAAATTTGACAGATAGATATATTTACACACACATTAAACTAGCCACAGCCTGTAGAGACATTAGAATTAATTCACAAATATAATTAGTTGATGGAAAACACTTAGATGTCCAGAAACTAAAAGGTTTGAGCTTAATTGGCTCTTTGGTTTTACCCGCATTAAAGTGGATCAATTGTCTAACTCAACGGAAAATTTTACTTACTAAATGTAATTAATGCTAAATCATTACTGGTTGTTAGCCTAAAGAATATGTATTTCATTTTTATATGTTGGTCTTCAGATAGAACACTCGTCAAATGATTCTTGAATAAACACATACAAAAATAGAACCACTCAACTGTGACATTTAAACCGACCATGACATATTACCCAAACTGTGACTTATCCCCCTAACTGTGACATATTACCCAAACTGAGTTATATTACCCAAATTGTGCCGTATTACCCGACATGTCACAAATACCAAACATGTGACAAATTACCAAACCTATGAATTATTTCCAAGCATGTGACATATTACCAAACTTGAGACATATTACAAAACTTGTTACATATTATCCTATTACCCAACATGTGATAAGTTACCCAACCTGTGACATATTTCCAAACATGTGACAGATTACCAAACCCGAGGCATATTATCAAAGTTGTCACATATTACCAAACTTATGACATATTATCCCATTACCCAACATGTGGCATATAACCCGACCTGTAACATATTATCAAAACCTGTGAAATATGCCCCCCCCCCCTTTTAATTTATTACACATATTATGTAACTTTTTAAATTTGTAACTGTGACTTCTAGCTTACCTACTTGTAACATATTATCAACACGTGTCATCTTACTCGTCATGTGACATATTATCCCCTGTGACATATTACTCCACTTGTGACATATCATCTGACATATATTACCCACCTGTGAAAGTCTCATCATGTTGACATTACATATGGTGACAGCTGGGAACTGTAAACTGTCAAATTTCAGATTGACTTGCGAGTATTTTTGAAATTCAAAGTAGTTAGAAAACAGACTGAAAAGTAGACTCAATTTTTAATTTATTTATATGTGCTAAGTACATTTTGTAAACATTTTGACGTTTACATTTTAACAAGTATTTTGTATAGATCTACATGCATTTGCTAAAACTAAAATTAATGAGAACATATTCTCTAAATAAAACTGTTTTACAACGTAAGAAAGAACTTAGAACAGTGTCCATAATAAACCAAGTTACCATGAACAAAATATAATAATGCCAATACATATTTAATTTGCGATATTTGATTTTCTCAAATTAATTAATCACATTCAACGCTAACAAGCATATTTAGATCAGATCTGATTTTTTAAAATAACTCAAAATTACATTTTAACATGTTATAATGATGAACGTAACTAGAAAAAATCCTCAAGTAATAGTCTCAGCCTTTAGAAGTTAAATTTGATAATTTATATGCAATATGCGTGCATCTAAAAATCCATCTTGAATTATATTTTATTGAGACCGGAAATTCATTTTTTTTTATTTGTTCTCAAAATGGAATAGTAAAATGGTATGGTCATGAGCTAAAATAATATTATCATGTAATGACCAAGTAATTTTGTGATCCGTTTCATGGGCCATTCAGATCGATCAGGTTAAACAAGGCGAACTTACTAATAGAGATGAAATATTGAAGCTCCAATAGCTGCGGCCAGAAGAAATGACCAAGCGGCTTTGACTAGAATGTGACGAGACTGCATGATAAAGGGAACTCCATTCAGCGACGCCCTGCTCCCGTACTTGTAGAAAATCATCGAGAAGCTCCTGTAGCGGGACGATGTCTTAGAGCCTCGCTCTAGGCTGTCTTCTGTAACGGCCGACGGCTCCGGGTCATCGTAACCCTCAACTACTTCAGGATAGCAGATGTCTTTAGTTAGTTCAACAGTAGAGCTCTGAACAGCAAGGTAAATACAATAAAAGTTTTTGTCATCATTTGGTTTATTTTATTAAAAATTCTTTATCTTTTTAGTTTTCTTAAAGTTAAACTCAACGGCTCGAAAGTCAATAAAGACTTTTAAATATCTTCCAAACGGCGTGATTCATCACATAATAAACGTAATTTCGAATGTTGAACCTGAATATTAAATTGTTTTGATAATACGCGTTTTCATGTCGTCGTTTTGAAAAAATTGTTTAGATTCCCTGATACATAAAAAGGATTTATTCGGCAAGGAAACAATATTTTTTTATTCAAAGCGACCGCCATTGATATGTGTTTTTACTGATCTATAAAATTATGTGACACCCCTACTTCCAGTGACTATCACTTTTATTTAAGAGTAAAAATGTGTCCTAATTGTTGGGACCATTGTGTTTCGAACTGTTGTCCTATAAGGATCAATGAAGAACTAGATCTATAAAATTGTAGGTTCTGCTCATTATTATTTTTATAGATCAGTGGTTTAGATTTTAAATTACGTTTATACTTGTAATAAATTTCGTAAAGTCTTTTTTATGACGGATATTTTCAAAAAACGATTTTATTTTGACAAAATGTTTGTTTTGTGTGTACATTTGAAAGTTTTATTCACATTTATACTTTTGAGATAAAATAGATAAGAACAAAATGAAAAGACATTGTCTTTTGGTGGGGAAAACCGTACAGCGGAAGTAGTAAGTTGACCCATTAGGGTTGCGCCAAGTACCATCTCATGGCCCCAGAAAGAGTCTATAAATATGGTGTAAATTTTACTAGTATAATAAAAACTATTGATTAAGTTTGATCACCAATGAACCTTTGTAGCATTGGTTTGATTCTGAAACGGCGATTCATATCCAAGTTTGTCAAATGAATGGTCTATAGTCTATAATAATTATTATAGCTCAGTGGAAACATATATTATTATTGTGTTAATACTTGCAATAAGTTCATACATGTATAGTGAAAACAATAAATGTTTATTTATAATAAATTTCAACAAAAATATTATTTTTTTCGAAATGAAATATTTATTTCTATTAACCTGTTGCATTTCATGTAATGATTGGGCTTAGTCAAAATACGTAGTTCTAACCATTTTACACTGAGTTATTAAATTATATGTCAAATTTCCTCCTTCTTATTCTGGCCAATGCTGTCTGCCGGACTCGGAAGTCGTTATCAAATCTCAACAACATTTGTGCAATATGCGCTGAATATAATCTATATCAAGGGTCTGTGTGGCAAGTTATGAGTTTAATTCATTTAGCATGAAAACAGCATAACAATCAACCGTCTCCACTGCCGTTGCAAGAGATTTGGGGGCCCCGGGGGGGGGGGCTTGACCTCTTTAGGGGCCCCTGCATTTTGACATTCGATATTATGACATTAGAAAAAACAATTCGGACACTCCTTTGTGGGCCCCCCTCAAGTAGGGGCCATGGGGAGACTTTGGAATTCGGACCTCCCTCTCCCTCCATAGCTACGCCACTGACCGTCTCCACCTATCAATTTCTTTTAAAAGAGACTTGAATTGCTTTTGTTTTGATCTTTTGTGTGCCATTGAAAATCGCTCTGCGTGCCAAGTACGGGACGCGTATCTTAGGTTGCCACTGTTCTACATCACTTACTATCATGAACCTTTAAAGCTTTCAATAAGATGTTTTAATAGCTACTTCTTTATCAATATTTTCCTTAAAGATTAAACAAGTTACCGCCAAGTCTTAGAGTGCTGAAATTAAAGTGTTTTAACCTACAAGCAGTGGAGAAATACAGGATTTAGCTTTGTAGTTTGAACAGAGAAAAAATCAATAAACTTTTATATGCATTTTTTTAAATTCAGCCTAAGGTTTAGTATTTTAAAATTCTTTATATAAGCTTTGCTTTTGTGTATGCATAACTTTGTTTGTGGTAGCAAGAAAACAATCTTGGAAAGGTCATGTTCCTACCTTGCGTCATTCTTTCAGTCTAAAATTTGGCACATACACTCTTTGCCAATGGCACTATAAACTTTGTTAATTTCAGCAACATTCCTGTTGTAATCGTTATAACTATTTGTTGTGTTGTTTTTCTTTGTGTGAACTGTAAGAGTGTAAGAGTGATTAATTTCCCCTTTTTGTTTTTGTCCCAGAATTCCCTAGTATGTTTGAAACGACATTGTCCACCATATTTGATGTGCGCTCTGTATTAACTTTCATCCAGAATAAAGTTGAATAAAATTCTGAACTGTAACAATTACGTTTTCATTATATTACAATTCTTTTACCTCAACAGACGAAATTCAGATTTTACTGTTTGATTTGTTACAATTTCTCTCTGTGTACGATCGACTAAACACGTTTCTTCAAACCTACTTTAAGACTAAAACTTACTATTGCAACGCTTATAATGTTTATAACACATACATATACACACATTTTAGATAAAACCATAGACTATAATATACATGGACCGCTTGCTTTAGTATTTCTGCTATATGATGACTTGAAACACTGATTTTCGGAATTCTCGATTCTTAATAAAGTAATTTCTATACAGGAAATAAAGTTATTGATATACAAGTTCCGTTTTATTTAATCGCTATGATTTTCTCAATGAAAAATTAAAATCGAAAGTTGTACAGAGCGGAAACATTTATAGATCAGTGTGGTGTGTAGACGAAAAAGAACATAAGCTATAAAAATAGAGCAGGCGGTCCATCTTATTATAGTCAATGATAAAAGGATTAATAGGCCTACAAGTATTCATTTAAAGTCGAAAAAATGCGATTTAATAAAACGGAACTTGTATGACAATTACTTTATTTAGAATCAGAAATTGCAAAAAAAGAAGATAATAGCATAAAAAACTAAAGCAAGCGGTCCATGTATATTATGGTTTATGGATAAAACATATTGTCCGAGCCCTGCGTAGAAGACTCGTTTGACTGAAGATAAATAATATTTACTGATTACAACTTTCTTGATTGTGAAGATTTTCGGTATTTTAAGGTTTCAAAATGGTTTTTATTGAGTAGAAAAGGTAAAATTATATTTTTACATTTGATTTGTCGCCATATCGTTGGATTTTACTAAAGTTTTGCATATTATATAATGTGTAGGTTATCGCCATATAGCATAAATTAAGCTTAAAAAATAAATGTATGTATATATATATAAATGAGACTGTTTGTCCCCATACGGATCCCCATTGGTCAATTTGAAAGCACGAGATATCACTGACCTATCTAGGTCTAGCCCTATATACTGCCTAATAATTTTTCACATGGAACATGTGTCTTCGTTAGCTCAATGGTGATTGTAGCGGGCTACTATACGGGCGATCCGGATTCGATTCTCCAGTTAGACTATACTTTTTTTTTCGACAATTTTTTTTTCAAAATTTTTAAAACAAAAGACATTGTAAATCTACGGGCAATTTAGATTTTGTTAAATAAAAATACTTGCCTTTTTTTTTTACCAAATTACAATATTTATTTACTCTCCTAAATGTATTCAGTAAAAAAATAATAATGTAAATATAAGATTTATAGCTTTCTTTTAAGTGTAGTTTATAAATTTGTTATCTGCACCTTAAACAGTCCTGTTATTTTTTCACCTCGGCTACGCCGGGCAATGTAGCTTGTATATATATATATATATATATATATATATATATATATATATATGCTTATACACTTCTTTGTGTATTGTCCATAAAAATGGTTATCTATTACAGTTCAAAAGTGAGAAAGTCACTAATATTTTAAATAAAAAAGTTAATTAATTCTACTTACGCCTTTACTAAATCCAACCATTTCCACTTTGTTTCTGGTGTTCTTTACTCTTCGATTCGCTATATCTTCACTGCCCTTTGAGTTCATGTTATGTAACACTAGTTTATTTACAGGACGCCAATTTTAAGACTTCATGTGTCGACTGCACACAACTATGTAACTCTAGGAGGAGCCGTCGTCTTGCATCTAATTATAGAATTACTGACATCACTGACAAACTGGCGACGGAAGTGCACTTGCAGACCAATACATGCATGAATAAAAAGAGAATATATTTCCTTCGCAGAAATGTCTTGGTTGTCTCCGGCTACTTGGGGAAATCAGAAATCTTGTTAATTTGCAGAAGAATACTCTCTTTTGAAGCAGCTTTGTAAGCATGTTTATCTTTTATATCAGAATACAAAGAGCTAACACAGTTTATATTGGAATATATAATAATTTCATTTTCTTATGTTTACTAATAGATGTATGGTAACGAGACTGTTGTTAAACTAAGAATCAAAAAAAGTATATTAAACTATTATCTGTACGTCTCTATAGTAATTATTTTATTAAACAAACCAACACACACACACACGTACAATCTACAGACGGACGTCAGATGTTTCTTCTTGTATGGTAAACCAAACAATAAAAATAATAACTAGCACGTAGACGCGTAGGGAGGAAGAAGGGGAATAGGGAGGAAAAAAAGGGAGTGGGGTGGGGGCGTTCCATTCTGCATCTTCCGGTGTCCTTCATGCCTGGCTGCCATCAGCATTAACAACCTCCAGCCAACGAGATATCAGCCCTACCCGGCTGGCTACCTCCAGCCAACGATATATCAGCACTACCCAGCTGGCTTAAGATAAGTGTATATTGGCTGGAGTGGGACAAACGAATGAAAGAAGAAACTGCGTAAGAAAAAAAGCCTATTGACAAAATATTTGTCTCTTTCAACGAATGCTGTTAAAAAAAAATTATTATCCGTGTTTCATTTATTACACGGCAAATTTTTCATATTTTTTAATTTGATTTCTATGAGTAGTTCAATGTAACAAAAAAATACTATAATTATGTTAAAGTCTGTTTCTTTAAGTTGAACCATAGCTCACAAAGCTGTTCCACACATTGTTATAACATTGTTGTTGTTGTTGTTGTTTTCATCTTTCTGTTCACAAGCAAGTTAATCACGTGATTCTTGTGTGGGTCAGGTTGACTTTTATTTGTGTGCTTAAATACGAATGCACTTCCCACCTCTTCCCTCTCTCCCCGTTTCTATATCATATAAATCCTACATCATACGCAGTGTATTCAGAAAAAGCCGTCTAGTCATCTGATAGGGTCATCTATATATAAAGAGATCGTGTTTGTGTCCCCACGGATTCCCATTGGTCAATTTGAAAACACGTGAGTTTGTGTCACTGACCTATTTAGGCCTAGGCCTATATACTGTCTAATAATTTTTCACATCGGACATGTGTCTCCGCTAGTTTTGTGGTTACTGTAGCCAGGCCCCACGAGAGGGGGGTACAGCCGGTACGCCGTACCGGGGCCCATAAGAATTTTGGGGGCCCATGAATATTAAAAATTAAAAATATATTGGCAATTACGCTAATAGGCCTATTTTTATAATTGTTGCTATTAAGCTAAGAGGAGATGCCCAAAAACCCACTACAATATCATGTGGCGCTGGGAGCCCTTAATTTTTATTTTCTTTGAATGTGTACTTGAACATTTTTTTTAATATGCAAAGATGCCTCTAGTTGTAATCTAGGGCCTAATTATTTTCAATAACATTTAGGATCTCTTTTTTATCACTTTTCCCCAGAGACACTTCAAATATAGACCCATGAGCCTTACAGTTACAGGCTTAGCCTACAGTTCTCCCTTTTAGCTTAGTAGCCAAGACCTAAATGTCGCTGCATACTAGTACGGCAGTCAAAGCAAGTTAGTAGATCCTTTTACAACTTCAATGATTTCCTGTTAAAGGTAGCATAATTTTATACAAATGTATTGAAAGCTTAAAACACATTTTTTTGTCCTTTAACAAAATGTATTTTAGGAAGAATCTTTACAAAAGAATGTATGTGTCAACTGTATTGCCACAGCAGATCTAGCCTTACATTTGACTACACAGCATAGGGCCTACATTACTGGTGAATATTTAAAACTGACAAGAGAAACCCCAATAGTTAAATCACTAAACCTAGAAACACTATAGGACAGAAGGACAACGAGTAAAGTAGTAATAATACATAAGGCATTTAACTCAAATTTAGAAATACAACTCAAAAACAATCTGTTACGCAGACAAGTACTTTTTCATCCCGAATGGCATCCGGGCTTGGAATGTGTTGCCTGAACAAACCAGAAAAACCAGTAACTTAATATAAATGCAGGACTAGACTCAAACCATGGACGTGGGTAGAAGGCAATAATTTCAATAATCTTCTTTATAGAAGGAACTTATGTAATGAATAAGATAATCGGTACATTGATCAGACATGTTCAACGCTCCATCCATTATAATAATATTATAACTATCATTATCGGCAGTTTTGTGTTTTATGTCATCTATCAAATCATAAAAACAACTTATCCCCTGTTGACCAATAATGAACCGTTTCTTAGCATCACTGGGTTATTTTTAAGCTTCGATCATGTGGTTGATCTATACTATTTAGGATGTAGGCCCCTACCTATCTGGGTAACGGTGTGCTCTCTATCAAGGAGTTATTTTCAACCAAATCAATCATCAGTGAGAGTCACTTTTCCAATTTCACGCATCTTTGTAATATTATTTGCAAGATTAATACAGAAGCGGAGGAACAATTACAATAATTTAAACTAAAAACTATGTACTTGATTAAAGTATTCTTGTAATAGACCTTTAAGTCTGTGATTGAAATGATTACACTCACAAAATGGTCCACTTCTTCTTCTGCCTTCTCGTCCTTGAGGAACAGGCGCCGAATATAGACGTCTGTGGTCCTTCCTAGGATAAAGGCCGCCAACAAGGGTCCTCGAGGTATCTCTCTCCTGGGCCAGTCTCTCCAGCTTCCCCTAAGTAAGGCCAAATTCCTTGGTATCTGCTTCTTCATCTCTGCGCCAAGTGTTCCTCAGTCGACCTCTTTTCCGTTTTCCCTGAGGGTTCCAATTCAGAGCATGCCTTGTTGTGCTGGAAGCAGGTTTTCGGAGTGTATGGCCAATCCATCGCCATCTTCTCTAGAGGATTTCCTGTTCTACTGGTTTTTGCTTGGTCCGCTGCCACAGCTTCAGGTTGCTAATCCTGTCTGGCCAATGAATCCCAAGAATCCTTCTTAAACAGTTATTTATAAAGGACTGTAGTTTCTTTATATTCGTGGCCGTGGTTCTCCAGGTTTCAGCTCCAAACAGCAGCACAGGTTTCACCATGGTGTTGAAGATCTTGATCTTTATGTTGTTTCTCAGGTGTCTGGAGACCCAGACATTCCTGAGTTGTTGGAAGGCAGTTCGTGCCTTTCCAACCCATGTTTTTACATCAGCATCTGTCCCAACTTGCTTGTCCACAATGCTGCCAAGATAGACAAAACTCTCAACTTCTTCTAGTGCTTCTTCTTCCAGCATAATGGGTGTAGTACTAGTTGCATTGACTTTGAGGACCTTACTCTTCCCTTTGTGTATATTAAGACCAATACTTGCAGAAGTGGCTGCAGCATTGTTAGTTTCCCCTGCATCTGCTGTTGGGTATGAGAGAGAAGGGCAAGATCATCAGCAAAGTCAAGATCATCGAGTTGGTTCCACAAGGTCCATTGGATACCATTCCGCCTCTGGTGTGTGGATGTTTTCATCACCCAGTCGATGGCCAGGAGAAACAGGAAAGGCAAAAGCAAGCATCCCTGTCTCACACCAGTCTTCACCTGAAAAGCATCTGTCACCTGTTGGCTGTGGACAACTCGGTAGGTCATTCCTTCATAAGAGTTCCTGATTATGTCCACTATCTTTTGCGGCATTCCATAATGCCTCAACAGTCTCCAGAGGGTTTGCCTATCTACACTGTCGAAGGCTTTCTCGTAATCAACAAAGTTGACATAGAGAGGTGAATTCCACTCCAGTGACTGCTCTAGGATGGTGCGCAGTGTTGCAATCTGGTCAGTACAGGATCTGTTGGTACGGAAGCCTGCTTGCTGGTCTCGCAGCAGGGGGTCAACAGCATTTTTTATTCTGTTGAGAAGTACACGGTTGAAGACTTTGCTTGGTATAGACAGTAAGGTGATCCCTCTGTAGTTAGAGCAAGAGCTTAGGTCGCACTTCTTTGGGATTTTGATGAGGTATTGCTCCTTCCACTCAGAAGGTACCTGGCCCTCCTTCCAGATCTTCGTGAACAGGGGGTATAGCATCTCCACACTGGTTTCTACGTCAGTATTGAGTGCCTCTGCTGGTATGCCATCAGGTCCAGAAGCCTAGCCATTTCTAAGTTGTTTGATGGCCATGCGTATCTCTTCTTTGGTGGGTGTGTTGCAGTCAATTAACAGGTCACTGTCAGCTGGCTGTATATCTGGTGGGTTCCTTGGTTCTGGCCTGATAAGGAGCTCTTCAAAGTGTTCTTTCCATCTACCTCTCTGTTGCTCCTCGTTTGGCATGAGGAGCTGTGGCTGGGGGTGGGGAATGGACAGACATTAAATTGGTAATGGTGGAAAGCTAGGATATCTCCGACTTCAACTATTAATGGCAGTTCTTAAATAAAAGTTATTTTCTGTAAATTAAAAGGGGAACTAAAGTAAAAGTCTATCAATATAAATAATTTTTTATTTTCATGAAAATTGCTTTGCCCGTAATTTGTATAAATATTGTAGGGATTAATTTAGCGGTAGGCTAAAGTTGGGGTACTCGTAATGAGTTAATGAGATACGGGAGATAGAAATATTGGGAACCACTGTTCTACGTCATTGGTCAGTTCGATTAATGCTAATCACTATCTCACTTGTCCGATTGCCGTCTGTCGCTACGTCACATTCACGCGTCATTTCCCCCTTTTTCTTTCAACTGCCGTGCGACGCGTTTATTTCTTACACATGTGCACATCGCTTTACCACCAAGCCAGCCTGAAGAAGACAACCTAACTAGCGAGGGGACATCACCCAATGACCACAAAATAAAGATTATCGTTCTTATCATAGAACACTTTTTTTTTAGATGTAGTATAAGACCTAAGTTACTTTATTATCCATGTAAGTGGCGATACAGTGGTGCTGTAAAAAACGCGATATTTTAAAGTATATCAACGACTTAAAGTGTTTTTTGTTTGTTAACATTGTCAAACAAAAAAAGGTCGATTTTTTTTTATTAATATGTCTGCTGATAATAATATTTGCAACACTTTTTTAAAATAATTATTTGCTCTTTGTCATTATTAATTTTTCATCCCAAAATGGTGAATAAATAAAAACAAAAAAAAACACAAGAACGACTGTAACAACAACAACGAATAAAACTCCAGCAACAACAAAAGCAACATCAACAATAACAACAACACAATAACATGAGCAGCAACAAATAACTAAAATATAAAGGTGGAAATGACAGCTGTGAATTGGAGGGATGTGTAGCGTTTCATTGATTGGATTAATATTTAAAATACCATCTGTTGTGTTCAGAGAAGTCGTAGCTTGCCGATAGATGGCGCAATGATTGAATCCAGTAGTCACAAAACGTTGTTATCATCTATACATACATTTGTTTGTTCACGAATAGTTTAATTGACAGAGAAAGTGAAAAACGGAGAAAGAGCAAACAGTGAAACGAGAGAATGATAAACGAAACATAGAAGAACAAATATAGAGAGACAGCTATTCAAGAGGGGCAGTTGCAGGAAGAGAAAGACAACGAGAGAAACAGGCGAATAAGACACAAAGATGGAGAGCGTGAAAGACAAGAGAAAGAGAGAGGGAGAGAAATAGAGAGAGAAGGATGCAGACTTAGGGAGACATAGAGAGGTTGTGAGAGTGCAAGGGAAAATAAGATGTGCACACGCAAAAAGTGACAGAGACAGAAAATACCATTATATCTAAAGACGACTAGTCGGTTATATTTAGTACTTGGTAGGTGACTGCTACGGTGCATTACAAAGGTATAATATTAAATGAGTTTTCATTTCCCTAGATCAAGATCTTGTCACCAAGTTTATTCAGTGCTGAGACAAGAATCGGAAGTTAAACTTCGGCTTAGAAAAAAAAATCAAACACGCCAGACATTGCGCTGGCCATACCTTCTCCTTTTAAGACGTTGGCCACTGAAACTAGTTAATTCTGCTGCACTATGGTTCAATGGGTATGCAACTAGTTCTTTTAAATATTTTTTCCATAAACAGAACTAGTTTACATAACAGGCTTAGTTTGAATAAACAACTTAGTTCTGTGACAGTCACGACAATTTGTCACTATAAGTTACGTCACTACACTGTAAGTAACTGTATTGACACAGGCAGTAAGTGTAGAAAGTCGCATGTTTGTCAGGTCATGGGTGACTGACATTTTACGTCCACTTCAGGATTGCACGAACATATTCATAGGCTCGCGTATAAATTAGTGTTTTCCCCACAGACCAAAATATTTAGTTTTGTATCATATTATTTAACTTGAACAAGTCATATTTACTTGGATAACAATAAGCACACATAATCAATATATTCAAAACATACAACATGTTCGAAACACTTTAAAACACTTAAGACATTCAACCACAAACTAAACACATTCTACACACTTAACACAACACAGACTATGCACTCAACAAACTCAGAAAAAAAAAGCAAGAATTCAACACAAACAACACGAACTACGCACACAACACACTGAAAAGAACACACATAACACAACACACTCAACATACATACATACTACACACTAAACATAAAAACACGTACAACACAACACACTCAATAAAACAACTTACTAAACATACAACAAACTCAACATAAACAACACACACGACTTAAACAACACACATATTAAAGTCAATACACTATAAAAAAAAACATACTCAACACACAGAACACACGTAAGACTTTTACACTAATATTGACAAATAAAACAAAGTCACCAAATCCAGACTACACCAGAGGATTTTAATCAAGACATACAGAATTGTACTACAACGCTGAGTCCCTCGAGCCACAACGTCCCCGGAGCCACACTTAACACATAATGTTAAACAACTACTTCAGACTTTACCCGTAGGTAACTCACCATCATCATCACCAGACCCGCGACTTTCTTCGTGGGGGTGCTACGACGGTGCGCGCAACCAGATTTCTCCATTTGTCCAGGTCAGAAGCCGTTTACAGAAGCGTATCAAGAGGTAGTTCGGTCCACTCTTTCAGGTTGTCCAACCACTTCAACCGTAAGCTTTTCAAACAAGTTATCTACATGGTTTTAGTCAGGGCCTGATTTTCCAATAGGCTATCAAGGCTTCAGCCTAGGGCCTCAAGATCTAAAGGAATCTCAAGATCAATAGGGGCCTACATTCAAATTGTTAGCAAAATTAAAATTACACTATTTTAAAAACAAAGAACACTAAAAACCTGCACCGAAAATAAGGGAAAAAAAGTTCTATAAAGTTCTGAAAGTTTTAAAATCATATTTGAAACCTCATTCTAAAGTGACAAAATATTTATGACACACTAGATGGGAGGCACAGTCAAAAGCTACAAAAGCTTTTTTAGAAAATTACAATGATATCATCCATGCACTCAATTATTTACATTGAGATAATTATACAAAGGGTGATACTAGATTGAGGGCCAACAATCTTTTAGATAAGATGAAAGAATTTGAATTCGTGTTTATGCTCCATTTCTGGAATCGAATACTGAGACATTTTTCAAGAGTAAATAACATTCTTCAAAGCCCTAATAATTTACTTAGTAGTTTTGCATATTGATACAGGACACTTTTGGATATTTTACGTGAAATTAGGGAAGATTGTGATGCACTTGAGCAACAAGCAAAAAACACTTTGCCAAATACTGAATATAGAACTGCCAGAAGGATAATAAAAAGTAAAAGGTAAGGGAATTACGAAAATTTATCTGACCCTGGTGATGCCATACGAACTCTCTTCAAGGTATAAATTTAGGATTTAATCAATTATTCCTATAATATTAGATTCACTCGAATCAAATTTAGGATGAGAAGAGCTGTTTATGATGATGTAGTGAAAATATTTTCCTTTCTTGCCGATCTTACATTATCAAAAGTAGAACTTCAAAGAGGTGTTGAGCTGTTAATGCAAGAATACCCAGAAGATGTTAACAAAATCTTACTCTAGAATTATTTCATTTCAACACATAATATGTGAGACAAACGCATACGCCTCTAAAAAATTCCACATTGTCACATACAGACTTGTATCAAATAATATTCAAAGAAAATATTCAAGTGGCCTTCCCCAAAGTGAAATCAATCTTACGGCTGTTTCTCAGTGTAATAGTCACTAATTGTACTAGAGAAAGGTCATTTTCAAGACTTAAAAATATCAAAAATCAATTGAGAAGTACAATATCTCAGACGAGGTTGTCTGCATTTAGTATTTTGTGCATCGAAAATGATACCTTTAGAAAAATTGATTTTGATGTACCTATGGAAGAATTCTTTGTGAAAATGTTTCGAAAGAAATTCTTCTAATCTACTATTTAGTTTTAGATGTATACTTGGATTGAATCAATTCTTAAATAAAATAAAATTAAGATAAAATCTGTTATGATATACAATTTAATATTTTCTTTTTAGTGATCTGTACTTTGTTTGAATAAAATTCCATTTTTGGTTTAGTTTAAACTTTAAATGCGAATTATTAAGAAATAAATTTATCTGAATTGAATTTGGTTTAATCTTCAATGAATTAAATATATTTAGTTTAATCATATGCTATATAAGGGCCTACACTTGGACCACTTGCTTTAGTATTTCTGCTATATGGTGACTCGAAACACTGATTTTTGGAATTCCCGATTCTAAATAAAAGAAGCTGCTATACAAGCGCGGTCCATCTTATTATAGTCAATGATAATAGGAATAATTGGCATACAAGTATTCATTTAAAGTCGAAAAATGCGATTTAATAAAACGGAAATTGTATAGCAGCTACTTTATTTAGAATCGGGAATTACAAAACAAGAAGATAAGAGCAGAAAAAACTCACGCAAGCGGTCCATGTGTATTATAGTCTATCTTATCTTATACATTACAGACGCTCCTTCTATAAAGAAGATTATTGCGTCCTACGCTCATCCGTGGTCCGAGTCTAGTCTTGCATTTTTATTAATGTTTTAAATGATGTTAGGTTATTGGTTTTCCTGGTTTGTTCAGGCAACCCATTCCATGCCCGAATGCCACTCGGGAAGAAAGAGTACTTATATGCATTTGTTCTCGCATAAGGGACAAGGAAGGTGTTTTTGTCTCTATGTTTATCTGAGCTTTGCAACAGATTGTTATTGGGTTGTATTTCTAAATTAGAGTTTAATGCCTTATGTATTATTACTACTTTACTCTTTGCCCTTCTGTCCTCTAGTGTTTCTAGGTTTAGTGATTTGACTAATGGTGTTACTCTTGTCAATGGGGAATATTCACTAGTTATAAACCTTGCAGCTCTTTTTTGAATTTGTTCTAATTTTTTAATGTTTTCTTTAGTTGATGGGTCCCATACAGATCCTGCATATTCTAGTATAGGCCTAACTAATGTGAGATAGCATTTTAGTTTTATATTCTTATTACATTTGTAAAAATTCCTTTTTATGAATCCTAATGTTTTGTTTGATTTTTTAATTACTTCATCAATGTGAGGGTTCCAAGATAACTTATCATTTATTATTACTCCTAGATACTTAGCATTGCTAGTTTGAGTTAGTTCTTTACCATGAATGAAGTAGTTTGTTATTATTTGTTTCTTTTTCTTGGATACCCTTATTAGTTGGCATTTTTCTGGGTGAAAAGACATACTCCAGTTTGATTCCCATTTTTGTAGTTCATCTAGGTCTTTTTGTAAAAGTTCACTATCTTTTCCTGTCTTTATTATTCTATAAATTATGCAATCATCGGCAAATAATCTTACTTTTGTGCCTGTGTTGATGCAATTAGGCAGATCATTAATGTAAATTAGAAATAGTAGGGGCCCTAGAACAGTTCCTTGTGGAACTCCTGAGTTTACTGTTATTGGTGATGACTTAGAGCCATTTATTATCACTGTTTGTTCTCTGCCTATAAGAAAGTCCTGAATCCACTGATGTAAGGGACCAGAGATGCCAAAGTATTTAAGTTTTTTAAGAAGACTAGAATGATGAACTTTATCAAATGCTTTTGAAAAATCTAGTAATATAGCATCAATTTGGTTGTTATTATCTAATCCCTTAGACAAGTCATCTATTAAGCCTATCAATTGAGTCTCACATGATCTATTTTTCCTGAAGCCATGTTGGTGTGGGCACAGTGCATTTAGTTTGTCTAGATGATTTACTATACTACTATATATTATATGTTCAAGTAATTTACATGTTATGCTTGTTAGAGAAACAGGTCTATAATTTCCGGGGTCAGATTTATCTCCTTTTTTGAAAAGGGGGGTTACATTGGCTAATTTCCAATCTTTGGGCACTTTGCCCTGGTTTAGAGAGGCCTGAAAAAGTATTTTAAAGATTGGAGATATTTCATTAGTTAGTTCTTTAAGCAGTCTTGCTGGTATTTCATCTGGACCAGAAGCTTTGTTTACTTTTAAGTTGGTTAGGAGTTGTTTAATGCCTTTTTCATCTACATTTATATTTCCTATCTCTTCTAGTTTGTTTAAATTTATGAATATTTCTTTGTCACCTGGATTTGAAAAAGATGATGCAAAGTGTGTGTTTAGGATATTAGCTTTAGTTTCATTATCATTATAAGTTTCATTGTTTTGGCCTTTTAGTGGAGCTATGCCTGTAGTGTCCATTTTTCTTGATTTAATGTAGGACCATAAGTTTTTATTATTATCTTTAGAAATTACATTGTTTACATATTCATTCTGCAGCTGTCTGCTTAGTTTCTGAGTTAAATGTTTAATTTTTAGGTATTTTTTATGTAGTCTAATTGAATTAGTTGCCTTAAACTTTTTGAAAAGATTTTCTTTTTGTTTACACAGTTTCTTTAGTTTAGTGTTAAACCAACATTTGTTAATTTTATTTGATGTTTGTTTTGTTGGCACAGAGTCAGCCATTATTGCTTTTAAGTTAGTTTTTATAAATTGCCAAATATCTTCAACTGGACTATCTATATTGTGTTTAGTAAGAAAATTGGTTTGGAATTTTATTGCTGCTTGATGTAGTTCTGTTGTGTTACATTTATTCCAGAGATAAATTATTCTTTTAGGTTTCTTGCTAATTTGGATTTTTATTTTGTTATTTACTCTGACAATATCATGATCTGAAAGTCCAGGGATTATTTCATAATCTAATACTAGTCCTGGTCTGTTCGTTAAAAATAAATCTAGTATATTATGGTTTCTTGTTGGTTTTTTATTAATTTGGTCTAAGTTTAGATTTTGGATGGTATTGATAAACATTTCATTTATTTCTTTTGTGTTTTGGTGCTTTTCTATACAGTAGCTATTCCAATTTATATCAGGGAGGTTGAAGTCCCCCATTATCCAAATTATAGCATTTTTATATTTAGTTTCAATACTTGTCAGCTGATTACACAGATCAGACATGTACTCTGATGTTGAGTTTGGTGGTCTGTAAACACTGCCTACAATTATTGGTTTGGAATTAGGTCTGCTTATTTTACAAAATACTGACTCTATGTTATTTTGAGGTTCTAATTTAATTTCTTCAGCTATTAGGGTAGATTTTATGGCTAGTAAGACTCCTCCATGCCTGTCTGACCTATCTTTCCTAAAAATTTCATAATTATTATTGAATATCTCTGTGTTGTAAATATCTGGGCTAAGCCATGTTTCGGAACCTGCAATTATGTCTGGTTCTTCATTATTTATTAAAAGTTCCAAATCAGCTTTTTTATTTTTAATGCTTTGGAAATTTATTGTAAGAGTTTTGAGGTGATACTGATTTGGGGTTTTATGGGATTTAGTGTTAAAGAGTGTCTTTTTACTTTTTTTTATTGGTGTTGATCTAGCTAAGGGTTTATTTAGGTCTAAATTATTAACTTCTGGGCTTGTCAAGGCACTGTAGGGGTTAGTGGTATCCAGGTCATGAGAATTAAACAGACCTGAACTAAATTGTGGCAACCCACACTGTACACAGTGCCAAGAGGCATCTTTATTTCCTAATGCTATATAAATTGGGGTGTTCATATGCAAGCATGCAGCATGGTACCATTCATCACAGGTGTCACATTGAATAGCTCTATGTTTTGCTGTGCATGGCTTACTGCAAATGTTACATCTATCTCTAACTGTCTTGACTGGGCCTGGGTTGGATTCTACATCGCCAGCCAAGAGCAACAATAGTACTAAATGATTTTGTCTGTACCTGCAAATTTTGTGTTTAAAATGGTTTATGGAGATCTTTTTTAGGAGGATATAAGCATGAGTGTTGTCAATATCTTTAATGTTGTGGTGATTAATTATTATCTGCTTATGGACAATTTCATGTTTGGGTAGTTTTAGTGCCCTTACCAGAACTAGGGCTAAGACTAGGATTACAAGTTTCATTTCCTTTTTTAATACTTTTATTTAAAATAGTTTGGTGTATTTTATAATTAAATATAGTAGTTATAATTGATGTTTATTGTTTTGTAAATAGGCTATAGCCTAGGGACTATAGGCTATAGGCCTGTTACTACTTAGAATTTAGATTTAGTATTTAGGCTAAGATTTAATAATTTGGTAACCTTATATTCTTATATAGGTCTAGTGGCGATTGTAGGCCTATTGTTTAAATACTAATAAAACGAATGTTATTATTTGTCTCTTATATAATTAATTATGTTTTATTACTATAATATGTATTTATTTGTCTGAGTTTCTTTATTATTTATTATAATTGTGCTTAAGTTATTATTTTAAGCCTGGCCTAGACCAGTAATTGTAAACAAACAATTCGAATATGGGGTCAATATGGCGGCCTTCGAAGCGCCAAGTATAAATAATACTTTAAGCTCACTGTTACGAGCAATTATTCTATTTAATAGTATTTGCAATATACATATACTAAGTATTAACTTAATTAAAGGTTAGTATAAAGATTAAATGGGTGTTAGTTATATAAATATAGAAAATATATTGAAAAACTTATCCGTGATATGAAAAGCGTACTAGCCCGAACCGGAAGTCGTAATTATGGTTTGATTTGATCGAAAAAGTGATATTTTTTTTGCGTATTTCATTTTCGCAGCAAAATATTATTTTTATTATTTGAATTTTGTTTCTTTGTAAATGTTTTGTGTTATGTTTGATTAGTTATTGTTACAAGTTACAAGTGCTATATATGGTGCTGATAATAAATGCCCTAATTATTGTTCTCGACATTGTTTTATTTATTATTCATGACACATTTTTTTTATAATGTTTAGTACCAAATAGGGCTTACAAAATGTTTATTTAACTTTAACATATTGATAGATATCACAGTTATGATGTATTTTATTATCCCTTATGTAATTTACAAACTAAAAAATTGGAGGTGAAGGGGCCTCATAAGTGGAATAGCCTAGGGCCTCTCTTCATCTAAATCCGGCCCTGGTTTTAATACAATAACATATCATCGCAAAACACATTTGCAACAAAGAAAACTTCTTTTTGTTTTTACAAGTTACTTGTTTGAGGAAAAGGGAAACTAATAGGGTAAGCTATATCTTAGGTCATATACTCGCGATTACTTCCCTTGCCATTGATTTGTGTTACTGAAAAAAGTTACTTCCCTTTACAATGACATCCTCTAGCCTCTAGAGACGTAAATAGATAGCCTACATTTTTGCAACATTATAAAATTGTATTTCACTCAATCTGTGTTAGTTTAATACTTTTAGTAACATTATCTGTACATGCAAGAACTTTTGTCCCGCTCTCTCTAATTGTTATTATGTTCTCGCTATCCGTTGTCACATTTTTTTCTCTTCCAATCTGTTGGAACGTTATTTATCAGTCATGTTCTCTCACTACCTGTTATTACTATCTCCCCCCTCCCTCTCTCTCTCTCTCCCCCTATTTGTTGCCACATTTTGTTTCTGTACCCTATAAATCATCCTGTCTTTTGATTTAAAATATTGAATTTAAAAAAAAAATTAAATACCGTCAATCTATTTTGTTTTAACAATACAAAAAAATTGTTTTTTTTAGGCCTATACACTTTTGTCTTAACTATCCATTTATTTCTCTGTAAACCTGTATGTATGTGTAAACCACGACCAATTCTGCAGGGCTGGCCAAATCAAAGGAGCGCAAATATAATCGTCTGCCAAGACTATGGAGCCAATGATGATGATGTGTAAACCTCTTTTTGTGTGTATGTCTAAATATATCTAGATTTGTGTGTTAAATAGTATGCATTCTATATGGACATTTGTAAATCGCTTTTAATCCAGTGTAACAGACTAGTATTAAAAACCAGGAAGTATGGGACTAAACCTACAATTAAAGAGATCATGATGTACAACACACAAATTAGACGTCGAGTTTCCTTACGCACATTTCTCCGGGTAGTAATTTTTTTTAACAATACAAACATCTCGTCCTGGAGTCCCTACAACATAATCCACAGCATCACAGATCACTAATTATAGTTCAAATACAGAGTGAGAACGTTTTTTCAATGATATATAGCGGAAATCTGTATGTTATTTTTTTGGTACATTGTGATGCCCTGATTGTGACTTTAATCTTTATTACTGCTTAATCTTCAACATGTTTGGATATACAGTGATCTTAACTGTTATGTTTTATCATCTTTCTTCATGCACCTCACCTTCAGGTAAATACATAATTTGACGTATGTACATATATACATATTTATATTATATTTATATTTAAGCTAAGATAAGAATAAGATTTTTTTATTGATACAAACAAATGGAAGTTTGTATTGATTACAGATGTTTTGTCCTTCAGCATATTTTAAATAATAAAAAATAATTATTTGTACTCAAGCACAGAAATAGTCTATACTCATAAAAATAGCCATGCACGCACACAATCCCACAATTTATCATACAAGAAAAAGATCATTAGTAGTCTTCTATTGTATTCTGGCTGACTGAAATTTTGGCGATATATTTCTTGTTACGTATATTTGTGTAAATTCTCATGGTAGATAGTATGGCCTCAGGCAGACACACAATAATTCTTTGCCTGGTGCGCATATCCTTTCTCTTTGTTTTAATTTACTGGGTTTGTAAAATACTACAATAACTGGAATTTTGTTCAAATTTTTGTAATGTATCAAGTTTGTGTGTGTGTGTATGTGTATGTGCAAGATTTCAGTAACATTTCTGTCCTTAATGTATTGAATTATATGCAATCATCTACAGGTAACCTTAGTGTTGTTCCTGCGTTGATGTCAGTGGGTAAGTCATTAATTTAAATAAGAAATAATAGGGGGGGGGGCATATAAAGTTCCTTTTGGATCCCGAGGTTACAGTTATTGGGAATTATCTAGAGTTATTCATAATTACAGTTTGTTTTCAACCCACCAGAAAGTCTTTTTATTTTAATATGCACTTTTTTAAAATCATTTTAATAATTTTAATTAATTTTGCAAAACGTTGTATGTATGTTTCTTTGGTAATCTAATTGACCACTTCCCGTCATTCTATTATTCGGAAACTTGTCAAACAGACGTTAAGTCTTTCTTTGACAACACATTCTTTTCCCGCCTCCCCCACCCCCAACTCACA